>CP116448.1:75096795-75688645 GCA_028216015.1 Quercus dentata
GAATAAAAAGAAAAGAAGCAATATATGAATTATGATGGCAAATAATACCGTCATATTGATAATTTGATGTTGTTGTCACCAAAAGCTAAGACAGTATACTACCTAAAATTTCGTCTAATGTGAGAAAAAAACAAGACGAAGTCTACACTTATATAGAAGCCCAAACTTCTCCTTAAAGGTAACAACATTGTTATCTTTTTCATGACTTGTGGTCTGCGGCATGTATTGTTCACCCAAATTCTAAATTACCAGATTTTTTTTATTCATGTGAATGTGTTTATTTCTCAACTAGAGCATGGAGAACGCGTTTTGGACTTTACTGAATTCAATGAAATTGACTAATAGTACAAATGCAAACTTGCATAGCAAGCGCACTTAAAACAAACAAATAAAACTCTTTTCTAGAAACAAGTTGAAAGACAAACTTCAAACCATAAGGTAAATATTTGTTATTTAACTACCAAAGAAAATGAGGACAAAAAAATCCTTGACAAAAGAAGTATTTAAATGTAAATTGTCTTTTCCACTATAAATTATAGGGTTACTTTTAGACTAGAGACTCAATTATGTTAAATTTCTCCAATTTTCATCAAATTAATCTTAAAATACAATTAGTCAAATACCAATCTTACCGTTTTGTGATTGCGTGCTTCTATTTCTTGCTCACATTTTCCCCCCATGTTCACATGATAATTATAAGGAAAACAAAGGTAAGGTATGATGTAAAATTAAGAAAATTATAGCAATAGAAGGACATAAGGCGGGTCCACCTTAAATGCAGGGTGGTCACAGGATCACCCTAAATTGTAAAAAGTAATTATTACATAGAAATTTTATGAATTTTTTACCCTTAAAAAAAAAAAAAATTTGCAACCATGCTAATTCTTTTTGGCCCAATGTAATTAAACTTTGGACAAAATTTAGTAATAAACTTAGTGGTAGACTAAGTTTACAACTCCACTTAATATATATATATATATATATATTTGGATGTGAATTTTGACAAATTCACTTTTATATTACATTTTCTTCTTATATTTTTCATACTTGCAAAATTTCAATAAGATCAAAGATCAATAGCCATGTCGTCAATTAAATGTTTAAATTTTGACTTTTTACAATCTAAATTTATAAATAAATAAAAATAAGTGTATGGATCAAATAGTGAATAACATATGGTTGGCACAAAATTTGTCATGTGTTCTAAAAATATAAAAAGTATGCAATTCAATGGTTAAATTTTCAAAATATATAGTCATGTTAATTTGTTTAGTGAAAGTTGTAGCCTTACAATTAAGTTTTAACTAAACTATGATACTCTTAACAATATATCAGATCTTTACAAACAAAAAGGAAAAGTCCAAGATGTAACTTGCAATATTGATAATAAGACTATTTTATGTATTTGAGTGTGTGTGTGTGCCTCTTTTTTTTTTTTTTTTTTTTTTTTTTTGTCAATACATGAAGTTCTCTTTTTATTCAATTTTGTAAAATTTTAGTTTCATAATAACCTCATATATATATATATATATATAGATATATATCTCTGAGTGAATATTACTAATCACATAATTTAAGAGGTTGGCTTTTTTAATTTGAAATTTAGGAAGAAAGTGCAAGTAACCCTTAATTTTAATTTTGGTCGAGTGCAATTCAGTCCACGTCTTAATATTTTATCAATGTTGTGGGTGTCATCCAAGTACATCCGGTAAAGCACCAAAAAAGAAGGAGTTTAACAAAATACCAAATATGGAGGTGAAGGGGAGCATAGGGAAAGAGATGGAGACAGTTTAATGAAATTAGTTTGGAATTTTTCTTTAAGGGAATAGGGGGATTTGGAGCAAGAGAGTCAATTTCATACCCGAGACCATTTCGGTTTGGTCTAGATAACGAAATATTTCAATACTGATCAATAACGGTGTTCTGTTTCGAAATTACTGCATTATATATAAATATTATATATTTAAATTAATATATTTAATAAAAGGGTAAAGTCTTAAAAAAAAAAAAAAAAAAAAAAAAAAAGCCAAATCCCTTATTTGTTAATCCATACTGTATGTTACGTAAAAAAGAAAAATCCATACTATATATATATATATATATATATATATATATCTCTTGTTTTTTATTAGCCGATAGTGGAAAACTGGAAATAACTCAAATGAATTTCAAATGCTTACGCCATTTAAAAAAAAACTACAATTTGAGTTTGACCACCTATTGAAAGTTAAAATATGGAACTCTGTTTAGTAGAAGAAAACGCATGTGGCACTCTCTCCCTCACTCTTTATGCTGACCCTCATTTCATTTTCAACTACCCCCGCCCCCACCTACATTCGGTCTTCTCCTCTCATTGTCTTCTCTTTCCCTTTCATAGATCAGATCTAAACAAATGCTTTCCATCTCTCTTCTTTGCTGCGTGAAGATTGAAGAATATACGACACTGAAAACGAATCAAATACATATTTATCTCTCTCTCTCTCTCTCTCTCTCTCTCTCTCTAATGTTGTGCAGAGAATTTATACATTTATGTAATAATCAAATGCCTAAAATTTTGATAATAGGAATTTAGAAAATTTTGGGTCTTTTTAGTGTAAAATCATTTTGAAAGTTTTGAGGCGTAACCGGTTGGGACTTGTTAATTTACAATTGGAAGTACTTAAGGCCTAAGTTAAATTATTAAAATGTCCTATGTTATTATAATAAATAAAAAAAAATTCCCTATTTTGCCAAAGGCATTAAATTCTCTAAATGCTTAAAATGTTGATAAGGGATGCCAAAATAACCACACAAAAAAAAAAACTAAGAGAACGTTTATTACATTTTTTTTTTTCTGCTGAGAAAAAAAGTGAGAATGTTTATTACATTAACACCTTGCCAATATACATCTCTCACATGGTTAACAAAAAAAAGAAAAGAAAAGGTTGTGTCCTTCAAAAGGAATTCTAGTAGCTAAGAGTATATTTATATGGCTCTCCAACTTAGTTTCCTTTCTTCACCTCTGCTACACTAATAATATCAGTGTGCCCAACCTTCTTCCTCATAGTTGTAGCCAACATTGCAGCATCAACTCCATCACCCATCACCACCACTTTATCTTTCTCTGCTCCTTCTAATCCCACAAAGTCCACACCTGCAAAGGAAACATATATAATTTAAGTCCAGACTTCAACATATTATATATATAATTTTTTACTATGTGATCTGACACAATTGAGAATATATTCCAAGATGTTTCCACATGTTAGAAAACTTGATTAACAAAGAAGTTTCAACATCAACAAAATATGGTGACGGAAAATGGCAAAACTTTGTACAAATTGCAAATCAAAGTCACATAGTTTTTGAAACACATGATGAGCTTTACGATTCATATAACACTAACCGCTTGCTTCAGCTGCAACAGTGAGTGCCTTAGTATGGCATTTTTGGCAATTCATTTGAACCTTCATCACAATCTTTTGCTGCAAATCAAACCATGAAAGAGGTCATGAGATATTTTTTTTTTTTTTTTTTTTTTTTTTTTTTTTGTAAATATAAAACCCAAAAAGGAAAAAGAGAATATATGAATTATGATTGCAAATAATACCGTCATGTTGAAAATTTGATGTAGTTGTAACCAAAAGCTAAGAAAGTATACGATCGAAAATTTTGTCTAATGTGAGGAAAAAACACAAGACGAAGTCTACACTTATATAGAGACCCAAACTTCTCCTATAAGGAAATAACGGTGTCATCTTCTTCATGACTTGAATGGTCTTCGGCGTGTATTGTTTTTCATTCATGTGAATGTGTGAATTTCTCAACTAGAACATGGAGAACGCGTTTTGGACTTTGGAAACTTTTATTAATTGACTAATAGTACGGATGCGAACTTGCATTGCAACTTTGCAAGCCAAACTTCAAACAAACAACACTCTTTTCCAACAATAAATTAAAGACAAACTTCAATTCATACAGTAAATATTTATTTTTAACTACTAAAGAAACTGAGGACAAAAAAAAAAAATTCTCAACCAAAGAAATATTTAAATGTAAATTGTCTTTTCCACTATAAATTATAGGGTTACTTTTAGACTAGAGACTCAATTACGTTGAATTTCTCCAATTTTCATCAAATTAATCTTAAAATACAAATAGTCAAATACAAATCTTACTGTTATGTGATTGCATGCTTCTAATTCTTCCTCTCGTGTTCACATGATAATTATATGGAAATGGAGCTAAAGTATGGTGTAAAATTAAGAAAATTATAGCAATAGAAGGACATCATAACTAATCACATAGTTTTTTTTTTTTTAGGGAAAACTAATCACATAATATAAGAGGTTGACTTTTTTAATTTGAAATTTAGGAAGAAAGTGCAAGTAACTCTTTATGGAGGAGGAGGGGAGTAGAGGGAAAGGGATAGAGAGAGTTTAACGAAACTTGTTTGGAATTTATTTTTTTATTTTATTTTTATTTTTTTAAGGGGAAAGGGTTTGAGGGGATTTGGAAAGGTAGGTGTCTTAATCTTCTCCAAACCCCTTATTTTTAATTCCCTAAATTGAGGGAATTTGGAGGGACATGAGAGAGGAGTTCCACTTATATTAAATTGTCAATTTACCTTAAAAGTTATCATAAAATTTGTTGAGTTTGTAGTTGCTTTTATGTTAAAAATTTATTCTCTCTCACTCATGTGAGTTTGTTTCTCATTTAAAATTAAAACATTAAAACAAGATAAAAATGTTGTCATTCCTCTCCCCTCCCCTCTCCTGTGCTTTTCTTTTGTAGTCTATACCTTTATGTAATAAATAATCAAATGCCTAAAATTTTGATAATAGGAATTTAGAAAATTTTGGGTCTTCTTAATATAAAATCATTTTGAAAGTTCTGACTTCTGAGGTGTAACCGGTTGGGACTTGCTAATCTACAATTAGAAGTACTTAAGGCCTAAGTTAAATTATTAAAATGTCCTATGTTATTTCAAATTAGTCAAACTTTCGAATATGGTTTTGTTTAATTAAAAAAATATTACAATAAAAACTAGAAGTACCTAAGGCCTAAGTTAAATTATTTAAACGTCCTGATTATTTCAAATTAGGCAAACTTTTAAATATAGTTTTTAAATAATAATAAATAAATAAATAAATAAATAAAAAAAAAAAAAAACTTGTTTAGGTAATGTAAAAGAGCGTCTTGATAGGATTGTTGCAATTGTAGGTTGGAGGACCTTTCCTTAAACCAATAGTGAGACATTTCCATGCTACTTCCTCTAACCGTGCCCCAATTATTTCCAAATTGGTCTCGAACGAATTGAATGCAAATCTTTGTCAAATACCTTCGGCAAATCAATCGATCAATCGGTGTCAAATACCATCAGCAAATCAATCAATCAATATCATATTCCTACCTCATTTTCAAAGACAAAAATTCAATTATTATGTAAGTTTATCTACTTTTTTTTTTTTTTTTAATATTTAGCAATTTGGATTGTTCATAACTCACTTGAGCTTTAATTATGCAAATTCACTTTATATTTTTTTAGGCATCTCCTTTTATATTTATTGCATAGTTATCTACTATATTCCATTCAATTAATTTTGGACTTATATATGATTTTATTTATTTATAAAAACTTTTTTTTTAGGTGAATTTATTTATAAAAACTTAATCTTACATAATATGCATTCATTATATAACTTAAAGTATATTGTAACTTTGTTTTAAAAAAAAAAAAAAGATAAAAAATTACTTTATTTTTATTATCAATTTTATTTTATTTAAAATAAAAATTTTTCTTTTTATTAATTTATACATGATTCTTAATTAAGTTGTGCATCGCACGGGCATAATACTAGTATATATAAAAACAGAGACCTTATGCGGAAGAACATGAGATTCTGTCTTGTGGCACTATAATTTTGTGTTTAGCCTTGACCATTAACTTTCTTCTACTCTTCCTACTATACTTCAAAACATGGGCTGGCATTTTAAACTTCATTAAAGGCAAGAAGCCCATTAAGATGACAAATTAGAGCCAATTATAGCCCAAGTGTAACTCTATTGATTGTCCCCACGTTTAGCTCATTTCAAAACTAGGATTTGTAGTCTCAATGTAGTGATCGGCTTACCGTAGCAAGCCTCATTCCACTTATTTCAAATCATTTAGCTTTATGAAAAATATTGCAATCTCTGGGTCATTTTTCCTTTGCATTACTTGATCAGCCACATCCACAAATGAAAGATTTGTGCAATGAGACATGATCTCCCTCAAGCATGTGGACTTCCAAACCTTGTCAACATTTGTACAGTTTAGCAGGATATGGTCTATTGAAAGTTTTGGGGCTAAAGTGAATATAAAGGAACCTTCTTCTCATTTGTGTTATGAGTGGATGGGGATTGTTGTTTGCGTTGTATTTTCTTCTCTTCTCAAATTTTCACTATCATGTTTGTTGATAGCAAATGGAAAAGTAATGTCTACTATAATAGACAAGGTTGGCGAAATTGTTGGTTTATCAGATCATATTTGGCTATGTTAATTGCTTCCTTAATACCACGAGGAGGAGGACATAAAATTACTGAACAAATGTGAAGCAAATGAATTGAGCCAGATTGGCATTAAAATTGAAACCCGTGGTTCAAATGTGGAGGTGAAGAAATGTGGGTTCTGAATGGTATACAAGAAAGACATAAAAGAATTCAACTGAACTATGGCTCATAGTAGCAACACTAGCATCATTCCTTATGAGGACTTGGATGTTCTCCATCATAATTTCAACAATTTGGCAGTGGTAGCAGAAGGTAAAAAAGCAAAGCAAATTTGTGACGATTATGATGGTGATTTAGCACACCCAAATAGGATTGAAAGGCTCACAAAATTTATGCCCCATGGTGACTCTAATTGTGAAGAGTATGTTGAATGTGGTGAGGAGATCAATGATTGGCTGGAATCTAGATGGAATTGGAAAATGGGTTCAAATACTTTGTAAGTCAATGAATCCAAATTAATTCCCATTTTTTCTCTTGATTACCTATATGTCATTTTTTAGTCTTAGTTTTGCTAATTGCTGCTTTATCTTCTGGCATATATTGCTAGGTGTAGCTTAGCTTCATTATTGGCACTTATTCCAACAAGGGCATCATTGACCAAATAATTTAAAAGAGTTCTTGATATATCCAAATATGATCTACATTCTTCATAATTGATTCGTGGGTCAACTGAAAAGGATCAATATCGGCATTAGTTGTGGTTTCGGTAATTTGCTTAAGCTATCATAATTAGGAAGCTAAGTTTGTAACTATATGTAAATAGATGTGTGATAAACAACTAAATAAAAAGCTCTTACCGGAGACAGTCTTTTTTGCTAAAAATGTTTAATTTTGATTTATTTGTCACCACATGTTTTGAATGACAATATATTGCTCGATTGCTAGACATTCCATGGCGAATCAGTAATTTACCATGATAGAATATTGAATAGTAAGTAGGACTAAATAGCCTTCGCTGTGTGCAGATGTTGTTATGCAATGCAAGGAAATCATCATCCACATCATTGTCCTATCACCTATGTAATACTTGTGTAGAAGCATTGATGAGACCTTGATTGAGTTTAAAAGAACATGGATACTATGACATGAATTATGTAAAGGTAGCCTGCCCAGATTGGTAAGCACTCCTGTTTTACTTGCTATCATTGTTGTATTACATCTAGAATTAAAGTTTTCTCATATTCTTTTGTTGGAAAAACTGGTTTTGCATCTCATACAAAAAATGCAGCGGAAGTAACACAAGGATCTACTTCATTCATAAGAGATAACATATAACCTTGAATTCTAAAACAAAGAACAAAAAGTGTACCTTGATGCAGTGAAATTCAAAAACAAAACTTAAGAATACCTTCAATCTTCATTCCAATTCCACATGGTGTCCAAGTTTAGTTGTCTCTCAACTAGTTCTTATGTATGTTGGTTTTCCTTTGAAAAAGTGAATTCCAAAGATTCTACAGAGAAAAACTGTTTTCTCTTCTTTTTTAATCATACGTATGTTTTAACTACCTTAAGAGTTACTTTATTTAATAACCCTTATTAAATAAATAACTGATTATCTAATAGGGTTAGTGTTTTGGGCTAGCCCAATTGGGCTTAAGTGTGTGGCTTGGGATGGGACCAAAGAGATTAATCAGGCTTTAGCTCCAATAGGCTTCAAAATTATCTATCAACTCTTGACAAGCCCAAAGTTGTCATTATTTATATAACAAGTACCACTATAGAAATATAATTGCACTCTAGGCTTTGTTAATAAATTATATTTCAAGACTTTAATATAGTATCATTTGACCCCTCTATGAAATATCCATAGTGAGCAAAGTCATAATTAAACTGTCACTTTGTAAACAACTATTTTATTACTTAAGTCCCCGGTTTAATCTTTTAGTTATTCATATTTATGAAATCTAATTTCATTAAATATAAACTTTAGTAACTCTTTACTAAAGTAGCCAATCTGGAATACCCAATTCCCATTAAACTTATCTCAAGGGGATATTTCGTGTCTCTATAGAAAGAGATTATGGATTCTATCTTGAAAATATGTGTTCCCTCAACATTAAGTGTAGTTACCCAATATACCAAGGTTTTGACCATTAAATTAGATTTCACTACTGATATATCAAAGTAATCGACATTGCATGATCGGGTTCACTATCCTCTCGGGATTAAGAGTCTATGAAATTAGAAATCGTAAGATTTATTATTTAGGTGACAGTTGTTAATTGAATAATTAATCTCACAGCGGCCCAATTCAATATGTCTTATACACTTAACACACATTAACTAGAAGTCTCTACTTCCATGATCAAGACAAGCCATCTTAGTTGATGTGTTATAGTCTTCGTAGATGAAACACCCAATTTCACCACCAACTACAAACTACATTTTGAGTTTACAAAGAACTTGCGATTTATATCTTCCGTAACTAAATAACATAAATCACATACAATGCATCTCAAGGATTATGATAATGTCCAATTAGTTCATATATAAATAGTCTCATATAATTAAACAATTTAATCATTTATAACATGCCAATAAATTGATTTTAGGGTACAAAGCCTAACGCTTTTCCCATTGGGTTTATTATTTAGTAGAATGTATCATAATCATAGTGAAAAGATTCTATACTTTCATAATCATTGTCATTCATTTTTTGAAAATCTTTTATATATATATATATATATATATATATATATATATATATATATATATATATATATTTATATTTTGTATTATATCTTGGGATACCCTTAGAAAAGTCAAAACAATATGTATCTATAAATAGTTATTTAAAGTTATCTTGACACCTTGACTTGGAAACAACACCAAGTTAGGGTGAGGAGCTACTGATAAGCTGATATGGCCTTATGATGTAAGGTCAAAATAAGCTACCATTGAAATTTGGAGGAACTCAGTAATGGATTCTCATCAAAGGGTCATAGCTTTTAGATGGAGACATTTGTGGGGATTGAAGCTTTCACTGAAGTTAATAATTTTTGTGTGGAATGCATGAGGACTTACTCATCAAATCAAAATAGTGAAATGAAACATAGTAAGTGATAGTAATTGTGTCTTATGCAATGAGGTAAGAGGAAAATTGGATCTTTTATCCCTGAAGTGCTCAAGCTATTTTGTTTGGATTACATTTAAGCGTTGGAACCAAGTTAATTTCTCCTTGCTCTTTGAAGCAGTAGTTGGCTCAATGGATGGAGGATCCAAAGTTTTATAGATCGATGTTTAAGGGTGCAAAAGAGAGTGCTTAAGAAGTAATTATTCTTTGTTTTGCAGGTATGGACAAGTTTCTATTGCATAATAGGCAGATCAGAGTAACTATAGGAGAGTACAAAGGCAAGTGTTTCTAGTTGTGGATGTTGCTGACAATTGAGGGACACTAGTAGAGATATCTATGAAGCCTGGGTGCGGGTGCGGGACTTGGCAATTTTTGAAAAAGTAGGGTGCGGGTGCGGCGATTAAAAACTTATTAAAAATATTTTTATATAGTGAATTTAATATTTTTTTATATAAAAAATTCAAATAAAGGGTAGAGTTTATTATTAAGAAACAATTATTTATGATTTGTTTTTAATAAAATCAATATTTTTGGTAATTGTAAACAACAAAACACATTTCAGGAAGGTTCCTTTACTCATTTTCCAATTTCCAAGCCCACCCACATGAAATAATTGACTTTCCCATCTACTTAATTTATATTCTTTTGTTATATACCTTTATTCTTCTTCCAACCATTTTTTTGTGTCTTCTCATCTTCTTCCTTCTCTCTCTCTCTCTCTCTTTTTTTTTTTTTTTTTTTTCCTCTCACAAGGCCACATGAAGCAGAAGAATGGCGGCCGGCTGCCCATTTCAACTTGTTTTCGCCAGAATCGGTCGTATCAATGACCGTTTCGGCTGAAATTGGCCATATCGAGTCCCGTTTCTGCCGGAATCAGGCCGAATCAGCACAAATTGATGCGAATTAAAAAAAGGGGGGGCGAATTAGTGTGTCGGACACTAGACGCCGCATTGGGATGAATCCAATGCGGGTGTGGCAACCCCGGAGTCACACCCATGCTTTCCTAGTTGTTATGTATGTTGTGCATAAGAGAGTCGCTGCAGATCTTGGGACCTTGGCTACTCTTGCTTTCAAGTCTTATAGACATTTTTGGAATCTATAAATAGTTAACCATTCTGACATTATTGTATCCAAAAACAGAACCAGGAAAAAAATTGTTAATCTTTATACATTTTTCGACTAATTGATGCCTTGGGCAAATGTCTGCGTGCAATCGTTAACATTTTAGGACATTACATAAGAGATTTGTTTCTTTGCATGATTCCTTTTCATTTCTCCAATTAAAGCAAAAAAGAGTAATTGACTTAACCATCTAATGGCTCTAGCAGTAACTCCTATATACATTTTTTTTATTGTGCGTAGACAAGATGTGTCTTTTGAGTCATATTATATAAATTTCTCTTGTTTAGACAAGAAAAGAAGTTTAGAATAGCTTCTCTTGTTTGTTAATGTAATGATGAAAATTACATAATGAGTTCTAATTTAATAAGGACCAAAGTAAAAACCATCTAGCCTTTTCAAGCATGCAGTAGTGAATTTTTGCTATGTTGCATGACATGAGCTTTTGGTTTCAGCTGAGGAACGTAAACAACAGTGGAGAATTCATAACACTAGATAATGTATTGAGAAATATGATTAGTGTTTAGTGGGGGGAAGATTTATTGTGCGTAGACAAGATGTGTCTTTTGAGTCACATTATATAAATTTCTCTTGTTTAGACAAGAAATGAAGTTTAGAATAGCTTCTCTTGTTTGTTAATGTAATGATGAAAATTACATAATGAGTTCTAATTTAATAAGGATCAAAGTAAAAACCATCTAGCCTTTTCAAGCATGCAGTAGTGAATTTTTGCTATGTTGCATAACATGAGCTTTTGGTTTCAGCTGAGGAACGTAAACAACAGTGGAGAATTCATAACACTAGATAATGTATTGAGAAATATGATTAGTGTTTAGTGGGGGGAAGAGTAATTAGAGAAGTTAGTGAAGTTATTGAAACCGTTATATAGCTCATGACACAAATCCCTTTGTAAAATCAAGAATTTTGAATTCTATATTACATTTCAATCTTCAGTTATTATTATTCATATTTTAAAAACGGTTACATCTCTTTTTTTACAAATGGTTACCCCTGAAATCAGTAATAATGTCTTCAACTGCCTTTTTTTCTTTAAAAAAAAAAAGTCTTCAACAGAAAAGTAAGAAGTCTTCAACAAAATTTAAGAAAAGTTTCAATCAATTGCAGAACAAATGAACCATCCAATTTCATGTTAGGTTATGGTGCTTTCCACATTAAGCACTTAAACGGTCTAATTCTCCCCCACCAACTCTTGGCTGCATTTCCGGTAAGAACATCGACAAAGTGATCGAATGGCACCTGGTAAGATGCACCACTTTAGCTTCCGGATATAACAAACACCAAATGGGATTCACAAAAAATCTATCTAGCCTTTCTTGAATTAGGCCATGGAGATCTCTTCTATTAGTCCAAGTGAACTAGGGCCCAGAAAAACCAATGTCTATCATACTACACTTATCCGGACATTCTTTGAACAAAAGAGACCTGTTGACACTAACTGCTCTACCCCCAAACTTATCCTCACCTATAAGCGGTTCATTGAAATCACCCGCTACCACCAGTGCCATGTTATGGAGATCAGCTACATTTGCTAAATTATTCCACAGAACATGTCTTTCAGTGAAATCCTAGGACTAGCATACACAAAGATAAACATCCAGCTAGAGTTTGAATTTCGTACTTTAACTACTACATGGATCTCCTGCTCAGTGCTTGACAGAGGTGTGACCTCCACTCTATCCGAGTTCCAGAGCATCCAAAGGCCACCAGAATACCCAATAGTCTCCATGTGATAGGCTCCGTCAAAAGGCATTCTATCGGTGGTCCGCTTTGCCCGTTCACCCCCAATTCGAGTTTCCATTACAACCATTATAGTTGGATTATGGTTGTGGACCAACGTACTAACATGCTTGAGAAAAGAGGGCTTCGAAGCACCCCCGCAATTCCATACTATTATATTCATGATGATATTGGAGATCAAAGAAGAACCACTTATCAACAAAAGGTAGCGGCTTCGCCTTCACCCTTAAATTCCATCCGCTCCGCCTCAACATGACCCTCATCTATCCCAAGCTCGACGACATGATCAGCTTGAACTCAAGTAACCCCTACTCCATCTCCGGTGCAACCACGAGTAGGTAGAGCACACCCATCAATTGAATCGCTTGAAATACTATTGCCGTGATTATGCTCCTTCAAAGACTCCATGGGTATTTCGCCATAACCCACACTGGGTCCAACAAACCCGCCTTGCCCGTCTTTGCGCTCGCCTTCATCGGAAGGAATCTCCAAATCCATGGCTTCTTGGTTCTTCGTTGACCCATATTGTTACACGAAACAAGCTTGCCATCTTTAGAGATACGGCTGCTACGCTCACGGAGAGAATGGTCCACCTCTGGTTGTTGGCCGGTTGTGAAAAGAAACTGACGAAGACAGCCCATTTGTTGACCGCCATGGTTTCTTTGTGGATCGAACTAGCAACGTGGATGTTAGGTTCATGAAACCTGATCGAATCGAGTACTAGCTGTGTTGGCTTCTCCAATGGCGCTCCCTAAATTAGTTTGGGACGCCCTTTGTCGTGCAAGGATTTTCTTGCCCTTGACCGAATATTTGAGGCTCGGGTTGGGTTTACTAAGGTCCACATCAAACCGGGTACTAACCTGGTCCAAATCTATCAAGTTTCGGCTACTTTCAACACTACCCTGGGCCCGCCGATTGGGCTTATTTACAATGCATTGAGTAACGCTTTCTATAACAGGCCCATGCAGCTTCTGTTTGGACTCCCTTGCCATTTCGCTCCCGGGTTCAAATTGGTGCGAAACAAAACTTGTCCTCAAGACCGCCTCACTTCTCTTGTGTAGTCGCCGAGTATGGCCACTACCTTGTACTATAGGGACCCCACCACTCCTTTGATTCTTCATCCCATTCTTTTTGCATGTGACCACTACCCATGGCCCGTACCTACCATCTGTACCTTCATTCTGCTCCTTAGCCAAGACGCTCTCGGTGGGTCCCTAAAAAGCTTTGTCAATATCTGCAAAACGTTCATCGCATGAACCAACATCCGATCCCCCTTCGCCACCGTCTCCGCCTTCTTTGATGGCAAATCTTGCTGGACAACTTGTGGGCAGTACTCCTGCTTATGCCCCATCCTCCCACAAACAAAGCACAACTTATGTATACCTTCATAACAAATAGGCTACTCAAACTTACCGATCAAAATAGCCGTGGCTAGAGGTTTATTCACATCCACTTGAACACAGAGCCTAGCAAATCTTCCTCCCGTTTCAGAGGCCGTATGCGTATCCACCCTTAAGACATTGCCTATTGTCTTACCGATTTGGTGCAACGCTTCTGCATTATAATATTCAATCGGCAAATCGTTTAGTCTTATCCAGATAGCAATGGAAGAAACATTAGCCATCGTCGGACGAAAGTTTGGCGCCCACGGCCTAATGGACAGAAAGTGCTCACCGATAAACCACGGTCCCCTTTTCAAAACAGTTTCGAAATCTTCTCTCAAATAGAACCTTGTGAGAAAGAACCCATTCCCTAAGCCCACGCAATCTAATCTACCCGCTGGTTTCCATAGAGACAAAAGCCTATTATGGAGGTAGTTAAATCCAACAGACCGGCCATAAACCTTCACAATGAGAGTTTTTGCCCACAATGTACGAATCCGTTGCTTAAGATCCTTGGAGAATTTCACTGCTAGAAGGCCTTCACGAAGAGCTTCAACCTCATCATCTAACTCCACATCATCTTCCATAAGGTCGCCGAAACTAAAAGCCTGCGTGAAAGCTCCTGGAATCTCGCCTACCAGCTTTTCTACGACCGAAGTTGCGTGGTTCCAGGGGCTGAAACCTTGATTCAGCGTTGAAGGAATGGACTCCTGGCCATCTTGGAAGCCTGCATGGCTAACTTTTTTAACTTTTTTATTACTACGTGCTAATTCCTCCTGTTCTTCTCTAGAGAGGGAGAGAGAGCGTTCCATCAGTCCTCAATAAGCTGATAGGTATAATACTTTCGAGTTTCAATGCTTATGGATTGGGCCTTACGGTCTCTCTCTCCGTGTGTGACTGTTTCATGTGAATGTGTTTATTTCTCAACTAGAGCACGGAGAACGCCTTTTGGACTTTACTGAATTCAATGAAATTGACTAATAGTACAAATACAAACTTGCATAGCAAGCGCACTTCAAACAAACAAACAAAACTCTTTTCTAGAAACAAGTTGAAAGACAAACTTCAAACCATAAGGTAAATATTTGTTATTTAACTACCAAAGAAAATGAGGACAAAAAAAATCCTTGACAAAAGAAGTATTTAAATGTAAATTGTCTTTTCCACTATAAATTATAGGGTTACTTTTAGACTAGAGACTCAATTATGTTATATTTCTCCAATTATCATCAAATTAATCTTAAAATACAATTAGTCAAATACCAATCTTACTGTTTTGTGATTGCGTGCTTCTATTTCTTCCTCACATTTTTTCTCCATGTTCACATGATAATTATATGGAAAACAAAAGTAAAGTAAGATGTAAAATTAAGAAAATTATAGCAATAGAAGGACGTAAGGCGGCTCCACCTTAAATGCAAGGTGGTCACAGGAGCACCCTAAATTGTAAAAAAGTAATTATTACATAGAAATTTTATGAATTTTTTACCCTTAAAAAAAAATTTTGCAACCATGCTAATGTTTTTTGGCCCAATGTAATTAAACTTTGGACAAAATTTAGTAATAAACTTAGTGGTAGACTAAGTTTACAACTCCACTTAATATATATATATATATATATATATATATATATTTTATTGGATGTGAATTTTGACAAATTCACTTTTATATTACATTTTCTTTTTATATCTTTCATACTTGCAAAATTTCAATAAGATCAAAGATCAATAGCCATGTCGTCAATTAAATGTTTAAATTTTGACTTTTTACAATCTAAATTTATAAATAAATAAAAATAAGTGTATGGATCAAATAGTGAATAACATATGGTTGGCACAAAATTTGTCATGTGTTCTAAAAATATAAAAAATATGCAATTCAATAGTTAAATTTTCAAAATATGTAGTCATGTTAATTTGTTTAGTGAAAGTTGTAGCCTTACAATTAAGTTTTAACTAAATTATGATACTCTTAACAATATATCAGATCTTTACAAACAAAAAGGAAAAGTCCAAGATGTAACTTGCAATATTGATAAAAAGACTATTTTATTTATTTGAGTGTGTGTGTGCCTCTTTTCTTTTTTTTTTTTTTTTTTTTTTTTTGTCAATACGTGAAGTTCTCTTTTTATTCAATTTTGTAAAATTTTAGTTTCATAATAACCTCATATATATAAATATATATATATATATATATATATATATATGAGGGAAAACTAATTACATAATTTAAGAGGTTGACCTTTTTATATATAAATTTTGTTTTAACTACCTTAACAGTTACTTTATTTAATAACCCTTATTAAATAAATAACTAATTATCTAATAGGGTTAGCGTTTTGGGCTAGCCCAATTGGGCTTAAGTGTGTGGCTTAGGATGGGAACAAAGAGATTAATAAGGCTTTAGCTCCAATAGGCTTTTAATTATCTATCAACTCTTGACAAGCCCAAAGTTGCCATTAATTATATAACAAGTATCACTATAGAAATATAATTGCACTCTAGGTCTTATTAATAAATTATATTCCAAGACTCTAATATAGTATCATTTGACCCACCCCTCTATGAAATATCCATAGTGAGCAAAGTCATAATTAAACTGTCACTTTATAAACAACTATTTTATTGTTTAAGTCCCCGATTTAATCTTTTAGTTATTCATATTTATGAAATCTAATTTCATTAAATATAAATTTTAGTAACTCTTTACTAAAGTGGCCAATCCGAAATAACCAATTCCCATTAAACTTATCTCAAGGGGATATTTTGTGTCTCTATAGAAGAGATTATGGATTCTATCTTGAGAATATGTGTTCCCTCAACATTAAGTGTAGTTACCCAATATATCGAGGTTTTGACCGTTAAATTAGATTTCACTACCGATATATCAAAGTAATCGACATTGCATGATCGGGTTCACTATCCTCTCAGGATTAAGAGTCTATGAAATTAGAAGTCATAAGTGCATGGAAGTTGGAGAATGCTAGTGGTTATCTATGAAGCATGGGTGCGTTTTCGGATGCAGGTGTGGGTGCGGGTGCGGGTGCGATACTTGGAAATTTTTGAAAAAGTAGGGTGCGGGTGCGGCGATTAAAAAATTATTAAAAATATTTTTATATAGTGAATTTAATATTTTTTATATTAAAAATTCAAATAAAGGGTAGAGTTTATTATTAAGAAACAATTATTTATGATTTTTTTTTAATAAAATCAATATTTTTGGTAATTGTAAACAGAAAACCACATTTCAAGAAGGTTCCTTTACTCATTTTCCAATTCCCAAGCCCACCCACATGAAATAATTGACTTTCCCATCTACTTAATTTATATTCTTTTGTTATATACCTTTATTCTTCTTCCAACCATTTTTTTGTGTCTTCTCATCTTCTTCTTCCTTCTTTCTTTTTTTTTTTCCCTCTCACAAGGACACATGAAGCAAGAGAATGGCGGCCAGCTGCCCATTTCAACTTGTTTCAGCGAGAATCGGCCGTGTCGGCTTGTTTTGGCAGCCGTTTCAGCTGAAATTGGCCGTATTGGGTCCTGTTTCTGCCGGAATCAGGCCGAATCGGCACAAAGCAATGCGAATTAAAAAAAAAGGGCGAATCGCGTAGCGTCGATCTTTGGACACTGCATTGGGATGAATCCAATGTGGGTGCGGCAACCCCGGAGTCGCACCCATGCTTTCCTAGTTGTTATGTATGTTGTGCATAAGAGGGTCGGTGCAGATCTTGGGACCCTGGCTACTCTTGCTTTCAAGTCTTATAGACATTTTTGGAATCTATAAATAGTTAAGCATTCTAACATTATTGTACCCAAAAACAGAACCAGGAAAAAAATTGTTAATCTTTATACCTTTTTCAAACTAATTAATGCCTTGGGCAAATGTCTGCGTGCAATCGTTAACATTTCAGGACATTACATAAGAGATATGTTTCTTTGCGTGATTCCTTTTCATTTCTCCTATTAAAGCAAAAAAGAGTAATTGACTTAACCATCTAATGGCTCTAGCAGTAACTCCTATATAAATTTTTTTTTGTTGTGCGTAGACAAGATGTGTCTTTTGAGTCACATTATATAAATTTCCAATAGAAAGACTTTGCTTAAATGGGTTAGAAGGGTAATGATAAGAAGATAAATGAAGTTTAGAATAGCTTCTCTTGTTTGTTAATGTAATGATGAAAATTACACAATGAGTTCTAATTTAATAAGGATCTAAGGAAAAACCATCTAGCCTTTTCAAGCATGCAGTAGTGAATTTTTGCTATGATGCATAACATGAGCTTTTGGTTTCAGCTGAGGAACGTAAACGACAGTGGAGAATTCATAACACTAGATAATGTATTGAGAAATATGATTAGTGCTTAGAGGGGGGAAGAGTAATTAGTGAACTTAGTGAAGTTATTGAAACCGTTATATAGCTCATGACACAAATCCATTTGCAAAGTCAAGAATTTTGAATTCTATATTACATTTCAATCTTGAGTTATTATTATTCATGTTTTAAAAACGATTACATCTCATTTTTTACAAATGGTTACCCCTAAAATCAGTAATAATGTCTTCAACTGCCTTTTGTTCATCAAAAAAAAAAAAGTCTTCAACAGAAAAGTAAGAAGTCTTCAACAAAATTTAAGAAAAGTTTCAATCAATTGCAGCACAAATGAACCATCCAATTTCATGTTAGGTTATGGTGCTTTCCACATTAAGCACTTAATTTATGTATTTAATTATTTGTCAGTCCTCCGGAAACAAAAATAGCTAAAATAAGATTCTAAGTGATTGTTTGGATCCGGATGAAAAAGTCAGCGTGTTTGCGTCTGGCGTTTTCCTTTTTTTTTTTTTTTTTGGGATGCACGAATTTCAATGGGTAGGAGACAAAATGCACTATTCACGTACTGTTCGCACATTGTTCACGCACTATTCACGAGACCCACAACCACTTTTTTCAAAAAAAAAAAAAAATATTACTAAAAATTGGTCCCACGATACTATTCACATATTTAAAAATTATTTTGCTATAGTGTTTTTAGTTTTCAGTTTTTAGCAAAATAAATTGTATCCAAACGAACCCTAAGATTCACATTTCTATATTATAAATATTCCTTCATATTTTTAGCTACAAAACTTATGCTAAAGGATTTTCAATACAAGTTTTCTACTTGGGGTCAACCAATTTTTAAGACCAATGAGCATGAATTTTAAATAAACTAAAATACTTATAAATATGAGCAACCCCATTGCAATCCAAATGAAAATTCACAATAGTGATTAGTGAGCCTATTCTAATCATTTAGCTAACCAATATATAAACTTATTCTCCTTTTCATTTAACATACATACAAAGCCAAACAACTCAAACTAAGATTCAATTCAATTCTTTGACTTTCCTTCTATTTTCCTCAACTTTCTCAACAACCAAACCGATAATAATGAAGCCAATAAGATTATATTCACATTTCTATCCTTTTCATTCTACTTACATCACAAAACCAAACAAGTCAAATAGTAAGGTTCTTTCCTCAATTCAATTCTTTTACTTTCCTTCTCTTTTCCTCGTTTTTCGGCTGCCAAACAGAGAGTAAGGAAACCAATAAAATCTAAACAACGAAACGAATATCCATATCACTGAAAATAAGATCAAGAATTGAACCAAATCACAAAAACAAAAGCCAAGCACCATTGAAATCAAAAAACCAAATTGGCAAACAGAGAAAACAATCAAATTCCTCAAATCAATTCTTTTTCTTTATATTATTCACTTTTCATTGCTTTTCTCATCTACCAAACACACCCTAATGCAACTCCAATTTGCATGTACAAACACACTACTTCCCAGATCTACACAACAAATTCAACTAAAACGCACCGTTTAATCGCCAATACAACATCATTAACACGATCATCATTAACTCTTGGTTTCTCATTCTTTCAAAAAAAACACCGAAAAAATAAACTAAAGGCACAAGATTTAAAATCAAACACTTTATTTTTTCTTTTTCAATTATTTAATTTTCCTTGTTTTTCTAAGTAACCAAATGTAACGTTAAAAAATAAATAAATAAATTCTACCAAAATTTTTATTTAAAAAATATACAAAAATGAAAAGATTGAATAAAATAATTAATACCTGTAATTTCTGTATGAGTGTACGATTGAAAATTAAAGGATCAAGCTAATCTCTTTGAGCTCTAGAAATAGCAGAAAATGAAAGAGTGGAAATAAAGCTACTTCGTACTATTTTTTTCTTTTTTTGGTGGTAATTTTAGACTAACAAAATGGGTACACATGTCATTTTGAATATTTGATGGTGGATTTGGTGGTTTATGTGACAATTAATAGTAGATTAGAGGTGTTTTTTTTTTTGGGGGAGGGAGGGGGAGGGGAGAAGAAAGTAGATCAGGGGTGTTTTTTTTTTTTTTTTTTTTTTAGAAGAAGTAGATTTGTGGTGTTTTTATAAGTGTCCATTTGAGTAAACATTGTTTTTGTTTTTAAATATATATAATTTCAATAGTTATAATGAGGGAAGAAAGATTTGAAGGTTTCCGTTGAAAATATCGGCTCTTAGTAGTTGATTTCAAGTAAACTATTTTAAAACACTACCAGTAGTATATCCTCAAATTAATTGAAAATTTTAATAATTAGTTAATGAGCCACTTAATGAAATGTAGAGGATTCTATTCATGAGGTGGTTTCGGAATATGAACCTAAAACCCTTATGAAGAAAGTCAAAAGATTAGATGAAAAAAAGAAAAAGAAAAAACAGTAAACCATAGTTTTAACTTAGTGGATTCTGAGCTAATTTTTTATTCATGTTTTTCTAGAGGAAAAAATTTATTTAAGTACATTGAATTCTAATGCGTCTCATAATAGAATCCTCTTCATTTTATCAATTTTATGGTTAAGATTTCTATTTATTAAAGTCCACTTAGCGCAACAAATTACACAACTTTCAGCATAACTCACCATGCAGCAAAAAGTTGTGGTTCTAGTATTTTATTTCTTATGGAATACCTATGGATTTAGGATAATTATATTGTAATGATATGTGGTGAGTTGTAGCAAAACTAGTGTAATTTGTTATGGTTTTAGCAATTTTTTCCTATGAAATACCTATGGATTTAGGATAATTATATTGTAATTATATGGTTTAGTGGTTAAACAAAGTTCTTATTTCTGTTTTCTACTGTTAGAAATACTGGAAGATTGTATTGTATTTCATAATGAGAGAATATACATCAGAGCCTTATATAGGAGGCGTAAGTGTTAAGTAAAGTGTAGTACAAGTACAAGTGTGCTATACAAGAAAGGTAATTGGGCCTAAAGCCCATAATATAATATAATATACATTAACATCTACCATGTAGTTAAGGGTTGAAGAGGAGGTGGTGTTAGACCATGTATCGGGTGCATGTATCATCCCACCCCAATGTGAAAGGACAATACATGCATCAGATGCATGATATATCTTCTTGTTAGAGAGATGTATATTATCGTCCCATGGGCCTAACTTTAATTAAATGTTAGAAGGGCCTAACGTGTCCTTTTTCTATTTAAAATGTTCACTTACAAGGTCATTGGGGCAAACTTCTTATACAATTGGGTCTCAACTTTTTTTTGGGATAGTCACATTTGGGCCTAGACAAGTCGAGCGAGTAAGGCAATTTATGGGTCTGATGAATGATTAGGAACTACAGTAACAGCATATTTTCTCAAAGATCCCATGAAAATGCCAAGCCTATAACATGCCGAACCTAAAAGGAAAAATGTGGCTATAAAGTAAATAAAATAAATTTGGCTACTAAAGGCATTTCCAAGTGCCACAAGCTTTTTAAAAGCATAGTTGAACGGTAAAAATAAGACGTACAGAAGTCAAGAAAAGTGAGCTTAATAATGGTGGATGACTCACATGGTGTCCTATTTCATCATTACGCTGGGCAAAGTACTCTCTAGATTTTTCCTCCTCTTTTCGTTTGCTCTGTAGACTGTTGAACATAATGGAGAGGAATCTTCCAACTAAAAAGAAAAAGCCAATAAACTAAAATCAAACAAAGATGAATTATTCGGTCCCACGAGTAAAAGCAATTCCAATGACGAAACTTCATAGGAATTTTTTTTCCAAATAACATTAAATATCAAAAATTTAGCTAGTTGTTACGTTGCAAAACAATGTTAGAAACTAGCATCTCGAGTGTCTAAAACTCGAGTTTTAAGATAAAAATTAAGTTTTTAAGTCTCGATTTGTAAGGGGTGGTGGCTGATGTGGATAAAAATCCACGTGGAACTCGAGTTTTAAAGACTCAAGTTTCACCATTTTCAGACCCAGCTTTCTTCATCTCTGTTCTTCGTCGTTGGATCGTTCTTCTTTTTTGGGTTTCTTCATCTTCCTGGGTTTCTTCATTTGCTTTGGGTTTCTTCATCTTCTTCAAATCGTTTTTCCTTCTTCTTCTTCGTTCTTCGACGGCAAATATGAAGACCAGATTGTGCCTCTTCAAATCGTCTCTTCATTCTTCCTCTTCAGATCAGATCGTGCCTCTTCAAATCGTCTCTTCGTTCTTGGATCCGATCATGCCTCTTGACCTCTTCAAATCGTTCTTCCTCTGTTCTTCTTGAGATATGATGTTCTTCAAGTACAAAATCGAGTCTTTAAGACTCGAGATCTATGTGGCATCATACTGCCAACTCACCAAGTGGGAATCAAGTCTTTAACTCGAGTTTTAGATTGAAATCTGAAAGCTCGAAAATGTGTTAAAAAACACAAGAGCTGTTTAGACCCCTAAATTAAAGTTACGGCTTGATAGATTTTACACTAACTTAATTCTAAGTGCGGAATAGTGTAAATGCGAGTGGATAAACAAACAAGCTACTCTAACACATATTCATATAATCACAGAAGTAAAATGAAATGTAAAAGAGTGGGGAAGAAGAATGCAAACATAGATAACACACCGATGTGTTATCGAAGAGGAAACCGAAGAACTCGACGAAAAACCTCTCCACCGCCCTCCAAGCAATAATCGATCCACTAGACAATCAATTAGGATACATGGGTTAGCAAAAGACCCTCCAAGCCTAATCTACCCGCTGTATCTAAGCCCTCCAAGCTCCTATTCCAACAAGGCTTCTCGAAACCGTGTCTTGTCTAGCTCTCCAGATCCCGCAACAAGCTCCATGTTGCATTGCCATCCTTGGCTTCTTCCAATGCTTCCCAAAGAGCACCAAACTATCACTTGACAACTGAAAGGGTGTGGTAAGTGTTTGGGTTATCAACCTCTCAATGATATGAAATGGAGAGGTAAAAGTTGAGAAAATCCACAAGCATATGTGTAGAGATATATGGGTATGATAATCTCTAACTCTCAAGGTTTCAGGCTAGGGTTTTCTCTCGGAAGCACTC
The DNA here is from genome assembly GCA_028216015.1 of Quercus dentata. Classification (NCBI taxonomy): domain Eukaryota; kingdom Viridiplantae; phylum Streptophyta; class Magnoliopsida; order Fagales; family Fagaceae; genus Quercus; species Quercus dentata. The sequence continues at coordinate 75,120,052 of CP116448.1, forward strand.
CTTTACATTTGTAGGTAATATGGGTATATATAGTGTGGGTATAGAAAGTGTGTATCAGATAACACAGTCTGGCAAAACAGAATGTCTTGCGGGTGTCTCGCGGGAAGGCCTTACCCGCGAGATACTCACGAGATCGACTCTTCGCATTCCGGTCATGTGCAGGGCACATGCATTACTTCGCGGGATGCTAAGTCACGAGATACCCGCAAAAACCTCTTGAGTCTTCAATAGCTTGAGTCTTCACTCTCTCTCTCTCTCTCTCTCTCTCTCTCTCTATCACACAATCCTTACAATCAAATCCCACAATAAATATAGGGTACAAAAGATTGATTAAAATTACAATCAAATTTAGCACGAAACTAAAACCAACAAAACACATAGTTGTAAATCACAACTTTACAAAATCGAGTCTATGAAACTCGAGATGCTAGTTTGCAACTTTCTTTCAAACACATCTTAACTTACGATATATTTCCTCCTCACTGTGCTAGTCTGCACATTCCCTCAACTTCATAGTTCATACACCTTTCCTTAACTCTCCAACTTTAACTATAATAGCGTTTCTCTTCAATTATTGTCTCTCTATATTTTTTTTTCTCTCTCAAACTGAGCGCGCACACAGTTTTTTCTAGCACCAAATCATTCAAGCCTACTCGCATCCTTAAGGTCCTATCTCTTCTCTTATGCAATGTTTTGTGTGAATTCTCTGTTTTATTTCTTTCTTCCATTCTTTTTATATTTATTTATATGTTTCAATTTCTCTTTGGATGATGAGAAAGCAGAGGGAAAGGGGAGGAACATACTTCTTCTTTTTTTCCTGGGTTTTGACTTTTTTGTTTTATAGTATCTGAATTTCTCCTCTTATACCAACAGTGATTGTGAAATTACAAACACAGAGGAAGCTTTTGTAATGATTTAACGTTAGTTAAATAAATTTCTGCATAAATAATAATCATAATAAGGCTAGGATCGATCGCTGCCACTAGCTTTTCTTTTTTTTTTCTTTTTTTCGTCTTATTATTTTTTTTAAAAAATTAAATGATGTGAGGTAATTAGCAAATTGGGTGTAGTTGAAAGATTGTTTTGTTGTGACCTTAGTTTTATTAATGCCTTTCGTCTCTCTTTCACATACTCACAAACAAAAGAAATAATAATGGTCATTCCTTTATTAAAAAAGAAATTATATAATAGGAATTGAATCATGTGTTGTATCTAAGATATTTTTGAGCTTTACAATCACTACTGCAAATTCATTTCTCAAATCCGTAAGTTTTCATTTTTAATACACGTCCATCTCTTTTATTCAGTCCTTTCACTCTCTCCTCAAAATAAAAGATCCATATCAAATCATTCCTTTTTTTTCTCTATTTTTTTTTTTTCTTTTAATTTTTCTTTCAATTTTAATTGAAAACTACCCTTTTTTTTAAATCTTTATTGTAGTTCAATACTTGCCGCCAACATATTTCCAATGTCTTCCATTAGCTCTCAGAAGGCCTCCTCTTCATCATCATTTTCATCTTCAACATCCCGGTGGAAATATGATGTCTTTCTTAGTTTTAGAGGTGAAGACACCTACACTAGTTTTACAGACCATCCATATGTTGCTTTAAAACAAAGGGGCATAGTTACCTTTAGAGACGAGGAAAATCTTGAGATAGGAAAATCTATTTCATCGAAGCTCTTGAAAGCAATAAAAGAATCAAGATTTGCAAATGTCATTCTCTCAAGAAACTTTGCATCATCAACATGGTGCTTGGATGAACTTACAAAGATACTTGGATGCTTGAAAGAGACGACCACAACTGTTTTTCCAATATTTTATGATGTGGACCCATCTAATGTACGAAAACAAACAGGCGCTTTTGCCCAAGCCTTTTCTAAACATGAAGAACGTTTTATGGACAATATAGAGAAAGTGCAAACATGGAGAGCTACTTTAGAAGAAGTGGCAAATCTCAAAGGGTGGCACCTATTGGATAGGTAATCCAATTTGACATATTACTTGCTTTTAAATGTTCAAACTTCAAATAAATACTCTTCTTATCTTAAGCCTTGTTTTGAACTCTAAGTAAAGCAACGTAGATGTTCACACTTCATTTTTATTTTGACTTCATCTATTTAATTTACAATTTTTTATTTCTGTCAATTTTTTCTTGCACTAAGTTATTTGCATTTTCTTGGTTTAGCCAACAGAATAGAACATTGGATTTCTACTTTCTATTTTGGTCCTATTTTTGGGTGGTACTCACTAGATTTCATACTCTCTCCATTGCAAGTCTGAGGCACAACTTATCCAAAATATTGTGGGAGAGTTATGGCATAAATTGAGTTATGTATTCTTTGAAGATATTGAAGACCTTGTAGGAATAGAATCTCGAGTGAAGAAATTGGAGTCATGTTTGGCTATAGGGTCTAATGATGTTTGCATTATAGGGGTTTGGGGGATGGGAGGAATAGGTAAAACAACTCTTATTAGAGTTGTTTTTCGTATGATTTTGAACAAGTTTGAAGGTTGTTGCTTTCTCCCAAATGTCAAGGAGGTTTGTGAAAAGGATGGTTTAATTCCATTGCAACAACAACTTATTAGAAAAATTTTAGATGAAAGTATGAATATACAAGTTGTTGACGAGGGAGTTTGTGATCAAGAATAGATTACGTCATAAAATAATTCTTCTTCGTTCTTGATGATGTAAATCAATTAGACCAATTGAAAAAGTTAGTTGGAAAGCATAATTGGTTTGGTTTGGTTGTAGGGTTATCATAACAACAAGGGATAAGCATTTACTACGTATACTTGAAGTAGATGAAGTATGCAAAGCGGAAGGATTGAGTCATGATGAGGCTATTAATCTTTTGAGTTTGAAAGCTTTTAATAAAGATCATCCTCCCAAAGATTATCTAGAGCTATCCAAAGATGTCGTACAATATACTAAAGGCCTTCCCTTAGCTATTGAGATTTTGGGTTCCTTTTTGTTCAATAGAAGCATCAATCAATGGAAAAGTACATTAATTAGGATAAAATAATTTCCTGAAAGTTTAATTCTCCAAGCACTCAAAATAAGTTATGATGGACTACGAAACGGAGGAAAAATATTCCTATATATTGCATTTTTCTTTAATTATGAGGGAAAAATTGTGTAGCGAGAGAAACTAAATTATTTTGGCCTTTACCCCGATGTTGGATTAGAGGTTCTAGTTGATAAATCTCTCATAAAAATAGAAGACTCTAAAGTGTGGATGCATGATTTACTACAAGACATGGCCAGGAAAATAATTCATGAAGAATGCCCTGAAGTGCCTGGAAAACGTAGCATTTTGTGGTTATTTGAAGACATTAACAATGTACTAACAAATAATACGGTAAGATATTTTTAAAAAAACTTGAGCACATACCCTATTATATTATTAATGTTCAACTTAGAGTAGCTTTGGTAGTCATACATTTTGCAATTCTCTAATTCCTTCTGTTCATGATTATTAGGGAACAGAAGCAATTCAAGGCATAGTCCTAAAGTTGCCTAGATCAAAAGAGGCATATTGGAATCCTGACTCATTTTCAAAGATGCATCATCTTAAATTGCTCAGAATTAGTAATGTTCAACTTCTCCACCAACCCAATCATCTTCCTATTAGTTTAAGATTTCTTGAGTGGAGTGGGTACCCTTCAAAATCTTTGCCATTAAATTTCCAATCAAATGAGCTTGTTGAACTTTACATGTGTGGTAGCTGCATTGAAACTTTGGAAAGGAGCAAAGGTAATTTATGCATCCTTTTACTTATTTATATTTAAGTTCCATTAAATTGTAGGGATTTGTTGAAGCTAATTGTTCTTCTTTTCTTTTTCTTTTTTCTTTTTTTTTGGTTACTTTTAATAGTCTTTTGAGAAGTTGAAAATCATCCAAATGAATGGGTTTCCAAACCTTAAAGAAACCCCCGATTTGATCTGAGTCCCAAATCTTAAAGAAACGGTTCTTGAAAATTGTTCAAATTTACGTGAGATTCACCCTTCAACTTTGGTTCATAATAGGCTTACTCTTCTCAATCTAAAAGGCTGTGTAAATGTCAAAACTCTTCCAAGCAAGTTCGAAATGGAGTCTCTTGAGGTTCTTATTCTTTCTGGTTGCTCAAAACTAAAAAAGGTTCCAGAATTTGGAGAAAACATGCAATGTCTATTAAAGCTTTATTTGGGTGGAACTGCTATTACTAAATTGCCACATCAATTGGGCATTTGACAAGCCTTGTTTTATTAAATGTAAGAGATTGCAAAAGTCTTACTTGTCCGCCAAGCTGCATTTTTAATTTGAAGTTGCTTAAAGACGTGAATATTTCAGGATGCTCAAAACTTGAGAGATTGCCTAAGAATGTGGGGAACGCTGAAAGTGTAGAAGAGTTGGATGTGAGTGGAACCGCAATAAGAGAGGTGCCTTCTTCCATTGGTCTCTTAAAAAATCTTAAAGTGCTATCTTTCAATGGGTGTAAGGGGTTATCATCATTTAACCCTACATCTTGGTATGATCTCCTCCCTTTTTCTTCAAGGCCAAAAATTGCAAATCCCATGAGTTTTTCCTCTCTATCGGGTTTGTGTTCTTTGACTGAATTGAAACCAAAAGACTGCAATCTCAAGGAAATCCCTAATGATATTGGTTGCTTATTCTCTTTAGAAGGAATAGATCTAAGTGAGAATAGTTTTGTTTGCCTTCCTGATAGCATCAATCAACTAAGTAAGTTGGAAAGGATGTATTTGAAGAATTGCATGAGTCTTCAATCATTGCCAAAGCTTCCCGTAAATATCGTAGAAATTTGGGGAAGTGGTTGTACCTCATTGGAAATAGTACCAAATCTCCAAAAATCTAATTCTTTTTGTAAGGGAGAGTTTTATCTTTCAAATTGCAAGAATGGGGTGACAATCAAGATTTCATTGACAATTTTTGGCAAAGTGATAAGAAAGCACCATCGGCTCTCTCTCTCTCTCTCTCTCTCTCTCTCTCTCTCTCTCTCTCTCTCTCTCTCTCTCTCTCTATGTTATAAACAACTTGCTTTGTTTATTTTAGGGACTCTCTCGTCACAAAGTAGATATGATGATCGAGGTACAATTGTAGATATGACATGATTATTCTTGGAAGTGCAATTTCGAAGTGGTTTATTCATCAAAGTATTGGGGCTGAAGTGAATATAAAAGAACCTTCTTCTCATTTGTGTGATGAGTAGATGGGGACTGCTGTTTGCTTTGTATTTTCTTCTCGTCTCAATTTTTCAGTATCTCATCGGTTGATAGCGGAAAAGTAATGTCTACTTTAATAGGCGGTCATTACGAAATTGTTGGTTTATCAGATAAGATTTGGCTATGTTATTTTCTTCCTCAAAACTACTATGTGAAGGAGGGCATAAAATTATTGAACGAATGTGAAGCAAATGAATTGAGTCGATTGGCATTAAAATTGATATCCATGATTCGGACATGCGGTGAAGAAATGCGGGTTTCATATGGTATACAAGAAAGACATAGAAGAACTCAATCGTACTATGGCTTAGAGTAGCAACACTAGCATCATTCCTTATGAGGGCTTGGGTGTTCTCCATCATAATTTTAAGAATTCGATAGTGGTTGTGAAAGATAACAAAGCAAAACGCATTTGTGACAATTTCGATGGGGCTGGACATAGGGGAGAAGGAAGCTATAATGATGTGGCACACCCAAACAAGATTGAAAGGCTCCATGGTTACTCTGAATGTGAGGAGTACTTTGAATGTGGTGAGAGAGATCAGCGATTAGCAAGAATCTAGATGGAATTGGAAATTGGGTTCAAATACTTTGTAAGTCAATGAATCCAAATTAATTCCTATTTGTTTTATCTTTTGGTATATATTTGTACTTTTGTTTGATTTGATTTTAAATTCTAAATAGTATATTGTTTAGCTTCGTTATTCGCACTTATTCCAAAAAGGGACACCATTGAAGATTGTTGAACTCCTTCTCTTTAATCTAAATCAACTTTTTCTCTTGATTGCCCGTAAATCATGTATAGATCACAATCACAATGATTAGTCTAGCTAGAAAATGCGGTTGTTTACTAACTGTCAACCAAAGAAAATGCTCTTTTTCTGTTTAAAAGAGTTCAACCGATTTATATATATATATATATATATATATATATATATATATATATATATATTCTGCTTTGCTCTGATATATTTATTTTTTTTAAAGTAGGATATTAATGTGATTCATGGTTCTACTCGGTTTGTTAGGTTCTAAGACTTTAGGAACTAAATGTATTAGAACTACATTTGTAATGTGTTGGCAAACTATGATCAAAACTGAAAACTCAAAAATGTGTGAAAAACACAAGAGTTGTTTAGACCCCAAATTAAAACTTACGGCTAGATTGATTTTACTCTAACTTATCTAAGTGCGAAACAAGAGTAAATGAAGCGCAATCAACCAATACTACTCTAGTGCATAAACATGAACAACAAACACTTACAACAGTAGTAGTAGTAGTTAATACAAGATCTCATAACAGGTTAACAATTACAAAGCTTGAACTAGTCCTAGTTACAAGGTTTGTAGGGAACAAGGTAGTAGTAGTAGGAACAAGGGGGGAAGGACACCAAGATGGAGCGGAAGCACAGTAATAATATATGTTTAATGTAATGTAAATAAATAAGTTAGAACAATAATAAGGTGGTAGAACCAGCCATAAGCAGAATATATCAAAATAATTCAAAGTAAATGAAAGCAATTTAGAACCGTCTGAGATGGCGGTAATCCGTCCGAGCAACAAGTAGTATAATGAACAGAAAACTAAAAATACTTGTTATTGAAAATAGTACAAAACACTTACAGCAGCAGTAGTAGTTAATACAAGATCTCGAAACGGGTTAACAATTACAAAGCTTGAACTAGTCCTAGTTACAAGGTTTGTAGGGAACAAGGTAGTAGTAGTAGGAACAAGGAATTCTCTCAAAGAAGGCTTCTAGGGAAAGAAAACTCTCTCTAGAGAAAATTCTGAAGTAAAAAGCTTATCTCCAAAACTGTTTTAAACTTAAGGAACAACCCCTCTTAAATAGGCAAAATTCGGAGGTGTCATGAACGAAGAAGGTGAACAAAGTAACGGATGAACAATGTCGGGTGAATAGTGATAGATGAATAGTAAAAGTGAATATTTCTTCTTTTGTCTTCAATCTTTGGGGAATCCTACGAAGGATGTGTAGATATAATTGGCCTTCTTTTGACTTCAACCTTTGGGGAATCCTACGGAGGATATGTGGAGATAATTGTTGTCCTTTTGTGCCAATAATACCAAATGAGCACCATTATTTGGGAATCTTCAGAAGCACCATATTGGTGGGAAATAGGCTTTGACCAGTGGTAAATATTGAAGTGTTTTGGCCGTTGTACAGGCCGGACAAATAGGAGAATCAATACCAATCTTCCGCCAAATCCGAGATATCTTCAAACAATTCCGGCTTGTAGGGGATTTCAGCAACATATTCTTCAAAAATATTGTAGCATTTTGGCCTTTATGGAAGCCAAATAAATAGGGGAATCAATAGTAACAATAGTATTGAAGTGTTTGGCCGTTGTGCGGGCGGACAAATAGGAGAATCAATACCAATCTTCCGCCAAATCCGGGATATCTTCAAACGATTCTGGATTGTAGGTGATTTCAACAACATATTCTTCAAAAATATTGTAGCATTTTGGCCTTTATGGAAGCCAAATAAATAGGGGAATCAATAGTAACAATAGTAGTAGCCTAGGGAAGCTACTCATTAATTAGTGGAAGGAGCATCGGAAGGATAACCATCATAAGGATCCCATGGAGCATTATCATCACATGCATGCTCATGATAGGTAGCATATTTATTACATAATCTGCAATATAAAAGTGGCTCAAACCTTGGAGTTTTTCCTGGGATGAGAAGACTTCTCGGATTAGGATGATCTGTTATATGTAAGTGAACAAGGGCATTAGCATAGGGTTTAGGACCAAAAACGGGGATTCTATCTGTGCTTCCTATGAAATGATAATTTTTCCATAGATTCTGAGCAACTTCAAGCATTTGATTATTAAAATAATTTCTCCAACATTTTACAAGAGCAAAAGGATCATCGAAGGACAAGTGGGAATTTCCTTCAAGCCATTGTCCTTGGTGGGTGTGACCGTTAATGAGAATGAGATGCTTTAAGGGTTGGACATTCATCCGATTATCTCTTTTCCATTTCGGCAAAGTGCTCCAGCATTTGATGGAAACAAAAGGTCTAGTGGAAGAGTTTTCAAAACCTTTAATAGCAGTTTGAATAATCTGTGAAAGTTGAATGGCTTGTTTATGGCTTGTAAATTTTATGAACCTAATGAAGCCATATTCAAACATTTAGGAAAGCCAACTAGGATTCCTATCATCATCATCATCTGAATCTTCATCAATAAAATATGAGCCATCATCATAATCAATCAGGAGACCAGGAAATGGATGTTTCTTTTCATACACTCTGAGACTACTCCCAAAGTGTTCTTCCCATTCAAGCTGAAGAAAGACATTATCACCTTCGTCTAATTCATCGGGATTAGGAATAGTGGCAGTAACAAGTTTCTTGAAATACTTGAACCATAGGTCAAAAGACCTAAACATAGCCTCGCATTCCAAAATACGGAATCGTATATTTGAAGGCAAGTTGGCAATGACACTTCTTAACATAGATTGGGTCTTAAGACTTAATCTAGCATAATCAGTGCCCATTATAGTCTCTTTATCCATTGAATGGATTTCCTCTTTGCCAAAGAGTTGACTAATGTAGGCTTTAAGACGGCTTTTAAGAGCCTCTTTTTCTCAAACAGAGGTATTTTCTCAAGTAAGGTTATTTTTTCAAACAAGGTTATTTTCTCAAACAAAGTTGTTTTCTAAAGCAAGATTATTTTCCGGAACAAGGTTATCATAGTGGCTCATATAAGCCTCATTTTGAGCAGTAAGGTTAACAAGGTGGATTTCAAGGGCTCTGAGGATATTTTGGAAAATATTATGGTGGTTTCTGGTAAAAGAAAATTGAAGATTATCAAGAATGAATTTAATAGAATCTGGTAATTCTGAATAGGTTCTATTGTGGAATTGTAAATTTCTTGACAAAACTTCTGTAAAGCAATAAATATATCACCATTGGAATATGTCACCTCTGCCAGGACAAACTCCTGAAGGGATGTTAATCTACTGGATTTTACTCCGGAAGATGCGCCTTCATGCATTACAAAAGGTTGTCTCGCTGGGAGCCTTTTGTCTTAAGAATAGCCTTGTGCTGGTGCTTTTCCCTTGTTCTTCCTCTCTACCGAGAAAGTCATAATAATCCACTTACTTGTGGTATAAGTATTAGTATTATTCCACTTATTAGTGGTATTTATCCACAAAGCATTCTCCGGTTCTGTGTGAAGAAACATTGATAATATTAGAACAATTGATAGTACTTAAAATTTTGGTATTATGAATATTACCTTTAAAATCATCTGTGAAATATTGGCAAGAACTCATCATTAGTTCTTGAATAAGCGTATTCATGGGGGAGTCTTTTTCATAAGACAGATTATCAATATCGATTTCAAAATTTGAAGTAAATTTGAATTTTACTTTCTGTCTAAATGGATCAGTAGTAATTTCATCATGTTCAACAAGAAATGATACAAAGCATTTATAAATGGCGGACCAAGAATCACTTTATCAGTCATGTATTTAACAAGAACAGAAGGGATCTTGAAACAGACATTATCATGACAAACATGAGCATTATTCAATTCATATCTAATCTTCATTTGGGAACCATTAGCAGAAACCAATCTTTCAGTGGATTTTTCAAAATATTTTGAAGGAATTAATCCTTCTTGGATCTGATTCATATCCGCACGAGAATCAATCATAGCAACAACAGTAAAATGATAATCATGAGAAACAACAATTTTAACTTTTGTAAACCATTTTGGAGGAAGCAATTTATTACCAAGACTAAGTTGAGAATTATTAACAATACCTTTATCAGAAAGAAGAGCTTGTTGACAGGATTCATCTCCATCTTTGTGCTCATCTTGTTCGTTATCAGATTTATTAAGATTTTTATCAATTTTTAACATTATCAATTCTTGTTTAAGATTATTGTTATCATTTTTAATGCTTTTAAATTCATGTTTTAATTCGTTTATCTCTTGTTTAACAACATTAATTTCATGTTGAAGATCAATAACAGTCAATTCTTTGGATTTCTTTTTATTAAATCTTTCCAAAGTTTCTTCAAAACTTATAGTTGATTTTAGTTTTTACCAGTTTCATCTTTTATCAATTTTTTCTTAAACTTATCCAAATATTCTTTTTGTAATTCAGGATTTCGAATTTGATTTATTAGTTGAATTATTAATTTTTCATCTTCTTCACTCTTAGTGAGAGCATTAACAGAATTAATAACATTGTAGCAGGAATCTCACAACCAATTTTAATATTAGGAGAATCAAAAGAATCATCAGCAGATTGATAACAAGAATCAGATGAAGAAGAAAAATCATCTTCCAAAGAATCAAACGAGTTGTTTGATTCAAGGATTTTGAATAATTCTTCTTGCTCTTTATCATCAATATTTAACATGTTAAACTTGTTTTTCAACTTACTAGGTTTTTGCTTACAATCTTTACTAAAGTGTCCAGGTTTACCACAGTTAAAGCATTTACCTTTACATGATTTCTATTTATCATATTTTTTAGAAACATTTTTCTTCTTAGCATAGAAATCATTAGGTTTAACAAAGTTGTTTCTGTATTTTTTATATTTTTTATGGCTTTTATCATGTTTTTTTTTTTTTTTTTCATGGAAGGAGCAATAGGATGCAAACCATATTGTTCACAGAAATTACCCATTTCATATTTAGCTTTTCTTTTATTCTTTAATTGATGTTTTAACAATTTTTCATCATTACACATATTGATACCAAGTTTTTTAATAGTACTGAAAATATCACCATAGGTTAAATTATCATAATCAATAGAATCATTTTTACCCAGTAACTCTTGTTTTACCTTATGAGCAAAGATAGGAGGCAGACCGCCAATAAACTTTTCTTTCCAATAAGGCTTGTGGCAATCTTTCCGAAGCATCACTGCGGAAGTAAAAACATCTTGACACCATCTGTAATCGGACATAGTAGGACAACTCAAATTATTTAAATAGTCAGAAACACAAGATGAAATATTGGATGGAGTACCAACAAAATGTTTGAGAATAGTATAGATCAGGGTATTAACACCATCAGAATACCGCGACCAATACTTTCATCAAAAATAGGCAAACCTTCATCATTCTTTTTAACAACATGTTTAATAGACTCTCGGATTCTTTAGTGATGTATGAATCCCACCATCCACGAATAGTACCAGAAAAACCAATAACAAGTAAATTAACAATTTTAGGTTGATCAAGATCATGGTTATTTTGATAAGCAATGCCAACCATAGACATATGACTCATTCTATTAATGATTTTTTGTTCAAACAAACCATCAATGTTCCATTCATAAAGCTTATCAAAAAAAAAAAAAACTCGTGTTTGAAAGGACCTTTCTTCAAACTACATATCGGAAGGAGTGGGTTTTGAATACCAATTCTTTGTAAAAGACATGGATTTGGAATTTCCAACAAATCTTTTAATTTCTGGTAAATCATCATCAAAAATCCTTTTTGTAAAAACAGAAGAAACAATATCAAAATCTGTATTTTCTTGAGAAACAATTTTATTTTTAGAAATAGTTCGAGCGGCTAGAGTACTCGTAGTGGTTCAAGCAAATAGGAGTACTTGTAGAAGTACCCTCGGTTTTAACTTTTAAATCAGAAAGCATTTTTTTCAACAATTTCAAGAGTCTTGGGCTGAGAAGTTTTAAACATAACTTTTTCTCTTTAACTGGGTAAATCAATCAAAGGTTTCTCGGTTTTAACAGATTTTTCAAAAACAGGTTTTTTTACAAAAATAGTTTTTTCAACAATTTTTTCTTCAATACGATCAAGTTGTTGACCAATAATATGCAAAGATTCATTAGTAAAATTGTTTTGTTCAATAAGACTAACAATGGGAGTTTGATCATCACAATTTTGAAAGGAGAGGCCTTGACTTCATCCTTCTTAGTAGTTATCAAAATTGTTTCAAGAGGAGGATGAGTAGACTTAACAATGGTTTTATTTTCTTTAACAAAATTTGATTTTTTTTATCATATTTAAATGTTGTATTGAAACTTCATCTTTTGAAACATAATGGTTTTCAAGAAAATCAAAAAACAAAATATGTTTTTTCAATTGATTCATCTTTTCTAACCATTTTCTCTTAACACGGTCTTTTTCAGACTAAGCAAAATTATTTTGGAGATATTTCTTTTTGTTTCTGTTTTTAGCAAGCATAAATTCATCATACAAAGAAACCATATCAATTTCAAAGCTTTCATCCAAAACAGTCACAACTCTTAGGAGGAAAATTAGAATCAGATGGACAAATAGATTTAGTGTCATCTTCTTCTTCATTAGCCGTTTTGCCATATGGAGAGGAAGATTTTGCTTTGTTGGAGTAAAAAGGAGTGCTAATTTGGGATTTATCACTTGAAACACCTTTCATCTTTAAATCAGTGGGTTTTTCAAGACTCTTTTGCAAAAATTCATTGAGATCTTGGTCTCTTTTTGAAATACTTTCAGATCCAGCAAAGGAATGTCTTCCTTCGTTGATCCTCAAAGGTGGATTGTTTTGAAAACTTATTTTAACAGTACCATCAAGATATTGTTGAATATGAGTGAGATCTAGCTCATCAAAAACAGGTTTAGCAGGAGGGGATTCTTGTTCCAACAACCAATCATTAGGAAGCTTAACATCTTGCCATTGAATCATTTTTGGAACTTGAATTTTAGCATCAGGGGTTGAACATTGAATTAACATGGTTTTACTAGAAGGTTCTTTTGGAATCCTAGCACCAGGGTCTATTTGAGTACCCAATAGTCTATAATAAATGTGATAAATCAAAGCAAAAGGCTTACTACCTTCTTCCATGTGATAACCATATGAAGCAATGTTCAAAATTAAAACTTTAACAATATTAGGATCATCCAAAGCAAGAGTGAGATCAGGGTAACAATTAAAATAAACAGGACCATCATACATAAAAGCAGTAATCATACCAAGAATGCTATCTTTAAATATCTTAAATCTAGCATTCTTAAACACATAAGAACAGAAGCATTAATACCCTTTCGAGTGAGTGGTTTAATAGCAACTTGAACCATACCAATATGCAAATAACTAAATTTTTTAGCAACAATGAATTCATTAATATTTCTTTTAGAAAACAAGCAGCATTTTTCATGAACTTTTGAAATAAAGAATATTTGTTCAACAGTTCTAGCTTTATAAGCAGAATGAAAAGCACTTTCAACAAAACTGGTTTTATAAACGGTTTTAGTATCAACTTTAGAAATATTCCATTTACGAAGATTAGGGATCAACTCATTATCATCAATAGTGTGATCTTCTTCATTTACAATATCGGGAGGACAACTAGTCCTGGAGCCGACAGAGGAGTTGGATCTCCACAACCTATCCATACTATCCTAGGTTCAACACTCAATTATCATGTTTTTCTCACAACCGTTGCATTTCGTAACACATACCCTAACCAACCTTATACCTCTCATGCCCTACACGCCCTCTCAGGCTCAAATGGGCCTTACTGATTCGGTTTTAGGAATTCCTTTATGACTAGGATGGCACCAACAACAATAAGAAGGGAACACAACAATGGAGTATCAAAGTTTCGGGTAGACACATACAGAGAGACAAAGAACACAACCACACTATCACTGGCCAGAAAAGAGTGGCTCTGATACCATAAAGGGGGAAGGACACCAAGATGGAGTGGAAGCACAGTAATAATATATGTTGAATGTAATGTAAAATAACAGTAATAATATATTTATATATGAGCCTCAATTGTGATTAAACAAGTCTTTTTGGGATATAGCCCAAAGGTAGGTATAACTTTTTTCTTAGGTCATTACAAATGGTATAAGAGCCAACCTAGTAACCTCATGTGGGCTTGAACCCCACAATGAAGACCCCCACGAATACGTCAATGATATAAGTGAAGAAGATTTTGATGCCCCATATTGAATTGAATTAGTTGATTGTGTGTATGAATGTATGAGTTGAATCCCACATCGGGTATATACTAAGTCAATCTAAACTACATAAAAAATTGCAAGGAGACTCTATTGTGACAAGATTAATCTTTTTAGTATAGAACTGAAATGTGGCTAACACTTTTTCTTGGGTCATCACACCTTTAATTTAATTGTAGCAAAATACAAAGCTAAACATAATCTTACAATAAAAATGTATTATATTTGACATTGTTCAATATTCTACTTAAATACAATAAAGCTTGTTATATGCATAGGCTTCTTCCTTATCTTAAGCCAAAAGATTGCTAAAGGAATCCTAAATGGTTGGGATGTAAAGCATCAATGGGTCAATACTTGTGGTGTTACAAAAGATTTCTTAAATATTTTCTAGTGTTCGTGAGCCTTTAATTGAAGCAATGGGAAAAGTACTTTTGTTTTTGGTACCGTATTTTGTGAGGTTTAGGCTCTAATCCACACGAATGGGGTGGAGTAGTGTTGGTGTCTCTCAAGAGACAACGGAGATTTTTATTGTTGTTATCATCCCTTCTAGGTCAAGGATTTTACAATGGAATTGCAATTTATTTAATTGAAAAAATAAGAAAACCAAAAATTAAAATGATAGATTATTGTTATTGAAGATTTGAAAAATAGTACATCTCTTTGATAATAACTAGAAAATTACATTTTTTGGTCCTAGATACAATCTAAAACAACGTACAACGCTTTGATTCCTAATTACAATCTAGAAAGAGAAGATTATAAGGATAGGTCAAATTTACTAACCCTGAATCAAAGTTTAGAGGCCAAATTATAGGATTAGGAATGTGTTAGGCACCCAACATGCTTGATGAAACTAGTCTTCTATATTGTGGTGGCCAATAATCATATCATATCATTCAGGAGTTTATATCATCCAAAACATGTGATTGCAAAGATATTGAAACAAACAAGAGCATGTTGAAACCTTATTCTAGGCATGCATAGATATATATTGAAAGAGATGGTGAATATGTATGTGATGTGATAAACCCTAATCTTAAGAGCATGTGAACATGATATATTGAAAAACCCCTAATATAAGTGCACGTGGAAATGATATTGAAAATGAAAAACCCAAATCGAAGGGCATGTGAACATATTATTGAAATTGAAAAACGCCAATTCACGCAAAGACTACAAACATTCTAGATCTAACATGCTAGCAATCAAGAACAAGTGAAAAAACTAGAAAATGGATGTGCTTGAATCTAAATAGATAGGTTATAAATTAAAGGAAGGTTTAGAAACCTTAACTTCATGCAGTAGCACTCCAAGCTTAACAACACCTCTAGAGGGGGATTCGTTAGCAAGAAGTTGGTAGTTTGTGACCAGGAGATCCAAACTATCCCTTCTAATGAATTGAGACTAGGAGGTCCAAGACACCAAAGACACCTTCCTACTAGTAACTCTAAAGAAGAGGGATAGAGGGAGAAAGAAATTTCAATTTGCTAGGAAGCTCTGAAAATTTCTTGATTTTCTAAGATACTCGGTGTGTTTTTGAACTATTGATGAAAGGGGAGTATTTATACTAGGAGTAGGGGAGCTAGGGTTAAGTCTCTAGGCAATGTGGGACTTAGGAGAATTAAGGTTTTTGAGAAAAAAAATGTAGGAACCAAAATTAACTTGTGTGGGGAGCAAGCCGAATTGAAAATATGGATATTCTGTCCCAAATCCTCTAGATCTTTTCCTTTTTCACTCCACCTGTTTCCATTTTCAATTGAGATCTAATATCCTCCAACTTTTAACTTCCTTTTCTAATTTTCTTGGTCCTTAAGGTCAGAAAATTTATTCCAAAAAGGTTTAAAAAATTAATTATTCAATCAATTTTCGCCTATTCTATCGAGAATTAATAAATGCTTTGACTTTGGATTAAATTGGGTGCATGCAACCTCACCATAAAACCTATCCTCAGCCAATAGAATTATTACACATCATTTAATTTATATTGGACTAAAATTAGACCAATTAAAAGCAGGAGATCATAATCAGCTATGGTTGGGATATAATTTATGCAAGTGCACCTTATTGTTAAAACTTGTTTGCTAGATATCTTTTAATCCAGTCATCCGATTAATGCTCATGAACTATCATTTCGATTGTTATTATCTCAAGATTTAGTTTATGAAAATTATTTGGAGACCAAATTGTCAAAACTGCAGTCATACCCTAGAGACATGAGATGGTGATGACATGCAATGCAATGCAAGTGAGGTTAAATGAGACTTGCAAAATGGGGTGTTTTCACATTTAAAGAAAATATTCATAAAAAATTTATTTGGCCTAAAAACCTTTGTCATTCCTTTTAATTATTTGGAGTCTTAGTTTGTAAAATAGTTTTAGCTTCTTCTTTTTTTATCAACTTTTATACCTCACTTGTGGGCTAATAAGCTTAACAAATTCCTAATAATAGCTTAAAAGTACAATATTATCTTAGTTTTGGTAAACATTATCATATCTATTTTTTGTGTATTCCCACACTTGCAAGTAAATATGAGAGTTTGCAAGTTTTTTCTAAAATATACCCATTATGTGTATTTTTGTCTTGTAAGAGATTAAAACTAATGAGCTAAGCGTGTAGACTTGAAGTCGAGAGAATCAAGGGATAAATATCAATTGAGAAGTGGCTTTTGAAGAATTTAATGAATCAAATATGTGTGGAAACATAAAAGGAAAGAGAGAAATTCGTTTGAGCTAAAGTTGGAAAAAATCTTGACATGGAAATATTCTAACTAGTTTTGTCATTTTGGCATTACATTTTTACTCTGATGTCAAATTGACTTCATTCTTATGGCCACGAAAAAGAGGACTTTGAGATCTAAAACTTTGTACTTTACCAAAACTTTAGAATTTGCTGTTTTAAATCCTAAAACCAACCTGGAAGTTGACACACTATTAAAAAATGGGAATTGACATTTTTTATTTTCCTTTCTAGGAGCATATGTTTTAGGGTTTTGAATGTTATACATATTAAAGGGATACAAAGGCAGCCACATTTTTTGGTTGCTAAAAACCTTATTCTACATCAATTTTGAGAGTTTTTATTTTCTATGGAAGCTTAAGAACCTAAGCTAGAGTTAGGGTGAATCTTCAATGTTTGTAAGCTATCCACTTCTCAATCCAAACACGTTTTTCATGTTTTGATTATTGAAATCAATTGTTCACTTTTCATAATTGTTTTATTAGATTGATATTTAATTTCTAATTCTTTCATAATTCTATTCTTGAATCTTCTTATTGTTAGAATAGGGTTTTATAGTCTCTCTAGTAAAACATGATAATTTTGTAAGATTTTACTTTTGCCATAGTATCACCTCTAGGGTATGCAATGTTCTTGAGTTTTTCTTGCAAAGTTATTATTTTCTAGATTAAGTTATTGAACAATTGATGAATATAATAAACTAAAGAGAGTTTTATTGATAAAGCTTATTTAAAATTCTTCCAATCAAATAGTTTGTGTTTACTTACTCGATTGTATGCTAAATTGGATTGGTAGTGGATTCTTAACAATATTGGTGGATAAACCCTAATGACCTAGTGATTTTAATTATTGAATTTTACCAAACTTTCTTTGTCCTGGTTTCAATTATATTTTTTACATATATTATTGGTGCTTTTGACATGTTCTTATTTTCCTTCTCTCTATGGATCAACAACCTTAGCTACACTACAATTTCCGTTACAAAATTGGACAACATCAATTCTCTTCCCTTATTCTAAAGGAAAATTGCAAGGAATTCATTTTTATTGATTTTTTCTCATTCATAAAAAGTTTTATATTTTTTTCTAATTCTTGAAGATGGTAATTGAAGTCTTGGGTCTTAACTATGACACACACAAACATGTGTGTATCTTATAGTAACTTTTAGTTCTTTTTCATTTTTCAATATTATATATGTGAGTACTTTTAATAAGTTTTTGGAAAAGAAACTTGAAAGTTTTAATTTAATTTATGATTCTTATTAGTATGAAAGTTTACATGTAATGCACCTATAAAACATAAACATATACATAAATTTATGTTTATAAATGTGTATATAAGTGTGTGCGTGTTCTATGAAATATATGCTTCAATAATAATTAAATATGATTATGAAATATTCATCTAAAAGTGGGTTCAAGATAGTTCAAATTATTATCAAAATTGTTGAACTAGAAGAGCACTTAAAGGTGAAATTAATGAGATAAATGCTTGTAAGATATTATTTAAAATTAGAAATAACTTGGCTAAGATATTATTTAAAATATCAGACCAAAACTATCAAAGTATTTCCCTATCAAATATGGGTTAAAGAAGATTTTTCAACTTGTCTTGATTGCACCTCAGGCCAAAATTGGTCCAATCCCGCTTATTCTAAATACTGAAATTTATGAGGAGAGATTCCTTACTCTAGGAGGAGCAGCTGTTGC
The DNA here is from genome assembly GCA_028216015.1 of Quercus dentata. Taxonomy (NCBI): domain Eukaryota; kingdom Viridiplantae; phylum Streptophyta; class Magnoliopsida; order Fagales; family Fagaceae; genus Quercus; species Quercus dentata. The sequence continues at coordinate 75,138,681 of CP116448.1, forward strand.
TGTTTTTATAAAACTCAGTAATACATTGGCATTGTTGGTATCCCTCCTTGATGAAGAGAAAAAAGAAATGAAGAATTACTCAATCTTTTTGTTCGTAGCAATTATTGGACTCCTAGGAGTACTAAAATTCGTACCAAATCATAGAAAGAGAGAAACAAAGAGGAGGGCTTTACTGATCCCTAGAGGAGGCAAGAAATTTAAGTCAAAGGAGGTTTTTCATTATAATGGGCCCCTATGGGTTATTATTCAATTCTAAGAGGACAATTTAGAGATTATGACATTATGTTTCAATATTTTACATTTTTTGTATTTTTTTTTTAGTTTGTCATAGTTTTTAGGACTAGTGATGATGCAATACAAACTTTCATCTTGCCTCATATTTGTATAGGTTTTCACTAATGAAATTTACTATTTTTCCAAAAATGAATGTTAGAATGCTTCTTTGGTATTTTCTGTTCTCAATCAACATGGTAGAGAGCAACCTTACCTCTCTCTCTCTCTACGTAATGTCTTAGTTGTATGTTCCATGCATGCATTTATAGTATGTATATGTCTATGTATATTCTCTTTGGTTTCATATATGGAGTTGGCTCAGAACAGGGGAACTGTGGTCTGCTATAGCAGACATAGGAAAGTCAGAGTTCTCTTTGTTTATCTTAAAAAACCTCTAACCATGAATGGGGGAACTTATCAATTCCAGTTTCGCCTATCATTCAAGAAATTTTAGCCATAAAATTTTTTAAAGCAATGGAGGATAAATTAGCTTCTTTGTCTAATCCAAAAAGCCATAATAGCAATATTCTTAGGAAAAATATGAATCTGCAGAAGTTAAGGACGAACAACCAATTCTACAAGAATAGTACTATTTTCTATTTTATATCTTGATAATTCTCTATAATTAAAATTTATTAATTTTATTTCTACTACTTGATAGAATCTATTCTATATTTCCATAGATTACTAGAATGAGAATAGTTGCAAACAAACCATATATAGCATCAAAACATATTATTCACTTGTTAGATAAGGAAACTAACATTATTTGAGATAGCACACTAATTTTACTAGCATTTCCAAATAGGCATGTCTCCATTCTAGGTGCAACTAATATTAAAAGTAGACTTGCCAATAATGAGCTCAAGAAAGACACTCTATATTGTTCATGGACAATGATGTTTTAGTTTATATGTAAGTATTTATTAACTTTTTTTTCCAAAAATATTAAGCATGTGTATGGTTAGGTTTATGTTTATGTTCCTAATATACACAGATATGAAGTAAACTTTAATTGTAATTAAAATTAGGGGTAATTACATCAAACTTATTTGTGGTTTGGCCGAAATTCACTTTACCAAACCATGGTTTAAAAGTTTTCACTTTACTCACCATAGGTAAGCTCTGTTTGACTACCATAACCCATCTTTGTCAAAAATGGGACAAATATGTATTTGTGCTCTAATTTTAAGTCTCTCCCAAAAAAAAAAAAAAAAAAAAAAAACATAGAAAAACAAGATCAAAAATGTCATTTGTTAAAAATGTTCAAGGAATTTCTTACCATTAGAAACTTAAGAGTGGCACAAGAACCGAACCCCATCTCTTCAATATTAACCTCCAAATTCATTTATGACACACCCAATTACCACCTTAAGTGTAGACTCTACACCATAACCAAAACACATTTATGAATGAGAGCAAAAGGTGAGCTAGCACCATGAGGTTGTAGACGAGGAAGACAATGGCTATTGTTTCTCTTTCTCTCTCTAATTTCTCTTTATATGGCTGAAAGTTCCCTTCTTTGTTTAGTTTTATGCAATGGCGGCGCCACGTTATGCTTAGGGTGTTCCCAAGAACACTGAAAAAAAAAAAAAATATATATATATATATATATATATATATATATATATATATATATATATATATATATATATAATAATTAAAACCTACAGATTCTCCAAAAAAAAAAAAAAAAAAAAAAAAAAACAATACAAAGCAAATCACTAAATCAAAAACCTCAAACCAATAAATCATAAATCATAAATCACTAAAGGCTAAAGCAAATCTAAAGACAGAGCAACGCCTCAAAGCAATGCCCCTCTAGAGCAGATTAGTCCAGTCCAAAGCACATCGCCGCCCCTCCAGAGCAGATCGGTCCAGTCCAAAGCAACAGACGGAGATCGGTCACGTCGTTGTCACTCGCTCACCCCTCATCGGAGATCGCTCGTCCGTCGTCATTGCCTCGGCCTCGGCCTTCAGGCCTCCCTACTCCGGTAGTGCTCCCTCAAGGTATTTCATTTCACTAACTTCTCTCTCTTTTTCTCTCTAACTCTCTCTCTCTTTATCTAAATTATCCGAAATCACTGTCTCTCTCTCTCTCTCTTTATTCTTTAAGACTAACTTTAATACTTTATCCGATTCTATGATTGGCTAAACTGCTGAAGCTTTAACTTTATTAATATTTGGCTTTTTTTGACTTTTTGAATTTGGTTTTATCTTATCTGTTGGTGTTGGTGTGTTTCTTTGTTAGTGTTGGTGAGATATTAATTGTCTTTTAGTGTAATGTGTATTGTGATTTGTGATTATGAAATTCTCTCGATTGGTATTGGGATGTGTAATGTGCACATGGCTGGCTCTTTTAGTGTAATGTGCACATGTAATGTGCACATGGATGTGTGCTAGTGCAACTAATAAACAATAATTTATTAACCAATAATTAATTGGGGAAAGCAGCTAGTAAACAATATTTAATAATTTAATTAACCAATACATTATAAAAGACAAACAAATTAAATTATGTTAGGCTAAATAACAATTAATAATTTTATAATTAATGAAACAACTAAACAACAATAATTAATAATTTTATTAATATTTCAAATGAATGTATAGTTTATTATATAGGTACCTTTGTTTATTTCTTTTCTTTTTTTTCTTTTTTTTTTTTTTCCCTTTTGTGGTTTTTCGGTGTACTGATTGCAAATTTTTTTTTGGTTTTAAGAACTTTTTTTTTTTTAAAGCACAAACTTCACGCTGGCCAAATCTTGAACTTCGGCCGGTATTTACCAAAATGTACCAAAACACCCGAAATAAACTAAAATGACCCAAAAATTTTTCAAAGTGGAATAGGAACACACTGAACAAAATTCCTGGAGCCGCCACTAGTTTTATGATTGGTTTTCTCTTAATTGATTTAGGGATTGGTTTTCTTCTAGTGATAGGGATTTGGTGATTTTGATTTGGGTTTGCAAAATCAGTCTTTGCAAAATGTAAATTATAAGATTATTTCAAAGACAAATCCAGGACAAATTGATCAAATATGGGAGAAGTGGGTCTCGTTCAAATATGAGAGAGACTACCATATTATTGTTACTAGAGTGGAAGTTGGATCACTCTGATAAGGACTGTACCATATGGTTACGAAGGAAATTGACCTTAAAGCCTGAAGACCAACAATATGGCTCATGCCTACCCCAAGATTATCGGGGTGAATTGTTGGCGGTAAACATGGAATTCAATTCCCTGCATGAAGTGCACGTGAGTTTTTGTGATGATTTGGCTTATGAAATCTCCAGCCCACGCAGGCATAAGTGACCGATGTAGTGAATGAGACTATTAGCCCATCAAAACAAAGAAAAAGCCTAGGGAGACATAACCAATACCGTGGGGAATACCATTTTAAGGTTATTGTCAATTTGGTTTCTACATTTTGAAAGCAATCAATTTGGTTTATGTTATTTTCAACTTGCCATCAATTTTAGTTAGTAAGTTAACAATATGAACCAAATTGACTAAAAGTTGAATATAAGAATGACCAAATTAACTGCTAAAAAAAATATAGGAACAAAAATAGTATTTTCAAAAAAAAAAAAAAAAAAAAATTCTAGCTCCCATGAAAAGCACAAGAACAGCTGGGAATCTAATATAACTTCAACGGGAAGAATTACATCATGGCCATGTACTAAAGAATAAGGTGTAGAAAGATGTTTTGAAGTTCGATAAGCCCACGTGACTTCTGACAATAAGTTGTCCTCAGTTCCAGGGATTGTTATGGATGACTTTGCTTGTATTATTCTTTCTTTATTTTATGAGTGGACTCAGGCTGGCTACTGGCTTGTGCATAATATGGGATAGAATTCAAAAGTGATGGTTTGTGATAATCTTTTAAATATTGGATTACATCCTCTTCATTAATGCAAAAGGACATGACTTAAGTATAGTACTTAGATACTATTACTTAGGTTTCACTCTTAAGATTCTGTCATGTGGATTTTTTCTTATGGGATTGAAGTGTATTTTTTATTTAAATAGCCACATGGCTCAATCTTAAGTGGGGAACCTAAAAAACAGGATCTAAGATATTGTACCTAAGTTTTGTCCAATGCAAAAAGTGACCAGTTAGGTCATTTGTTCAAAGAAGTGCAGATAGAAAATCGTCTAGGCCACAAAACAAGAATACAGCTTGGAGGGTGCTGGTGTGGCACCGACCTATGGGTCTCCGATCCTTAAGTAGTCAATAAACTTGAAAGAGCTGAAATTGAAAGCTAAAAACTAGTAAATACTCTCACAGTGAGTGTGTAAGATTATAAATCACTAAGGGAGTAAGGTATGAAACACGTATTACAGCTCAATAAAAAATTTATTACAACTCACTTATCGTGGAAGACCTTCTTGATTTAACAAAAATAAATCAATAAATAAATCACTAAATGGTCATTGTCTAGTGCACCGTTTTACACCTGACTCACATGCGTGGTTCATGTAAATTATATTAATCAGAGGAGTTCATGATAAGAACACTTACCTTGCTTAGGATCACAAGTTTGAGATTTTTGACCAACCCCTCAGTGCCTACAACACAAAGATTAAATTGATTTGAGAGAACAAAGGAATTAAAGAACATAACTCAAGAACAAAAAGATTTTGAAAAAGGTTTTGAGAACAATGTTGAAAACTAGTTTTTTCCCTAGAATCAATAGTACTAGAAAGAGGTCTTTGAAAGACTAAAAAAACGTGCAAAGGTGCTGTGGTGAGTTTAGAAAATAGAGAATAGGGTTTAGAAAATATGGAGGCACAAAAATAAACTCCCTCTAGGTAGGGTCTGGATTGGAGAAATAAGGTGGGTATTTATATGATAAATTAAGGGTTTTCAGTGCTTTTTAGAGGCCTTTAGATGTTCCCAAGAGTCTAAGACCAGTCCACATTAAAGAATAATGTTTTGAGCCCTTAAAACTAAAGTTCTAGTGACCTGGAAAATATGGTGCGCACGCATGGTCGAGGGTGCTCACACACCCTTAATTCCTAACAGCATTGACGGCCCAAATTTAAACGATCATAACTCACTCAATATAAATCCAAATCATGCCAAATTTATGTTCAATTTAAAGATCAGGATGCCTACTTTCCAATGGAACAAACATCACTCAAATATAATTTTTAGATCAAAAGTTGTGGTCACAAAATTGAGCAAATATCATTTTTTAGCATCATTTTTAAAACGATTTGAGTACTTTTGAATTGTGATAACTTCCAAATTGTTGTGAATTCGTTAATTACCCTTGGTTGACGTATTTCAAGCTCATCATTGAAGTCGGGGACTGAAGTTTATTAACAGGTACAATATGAAGTGTCTATAATCATAATTTAATTATTAAACTAAGTTACGCAACTAAAATCTTAGAAATAGGCCACGCCTTTGACATGCTTCACAATCCTAAGCATGTTAGATACAATCTTTCAAAATGTTTTTCCAATAATTTTCATAGTGATGTGTTAGGCACCTCGTTTTGATTCCGGACTCTCATTGTAATAAAGTTGAATTAACTTAGAGATTTTATTTTTATAAAATATGTCAAACAAAAGGTTAATGAAAGAGAATACATATGGTTGACCTTGGTTAGTATGTTGAAGATCCATACCCAACCCCAAAAAAAAATATATGACTAAGTCATGGTTGTTTTTGTATGTAAAACAAAAAGTTCTCGAATTTTGTGTGTGTGTGTGTGCACGAATGTGTGTTTTTATATGTGTCTTATGTGTGCTTGCATATATGGAGGATTAATGAATCTAGGGTATAACTTTTTAAAAGAATGTTTTAAGGAGAAAAGATTTGAGTTAGAGTTGAAAAGAGGTAAGAAGAAATGGAAATCAAAGTTCTCCGCAATATATTAATGACACACATGAGCAATCTTGTGAACAATACCATAAAAATAAAATAATTAATAAAATAAAGAGGGGAAAGAGGGGAAAAAAACTAAAAGGCCAACATGCCTCAATATTCAAAACACACAATGTTCTATTGTCCTCTTTTGTCAGTACAATAACACACTTATATAGACCTTTGGTCCTAACTACTACTACTAGAATTAAGACACCTACTTTATCTTGTAAACTTGCCCCAATTGACCCAAAATATCAAATCTCACAAATAAAGACCTATAAATTAAATAAGACTTATTTATAAATAAATAAAAACATATGGCCTATAACTAGCAATTACATAATTACTAAAATACCATTGACTGTAGAACAACCAAATCAATATTAATATATATATATATATATATATATATATATATAAAAAGCAGAGACCTCATGTGAGAGTGCATGAGCTCCTGCCATATGGCGCTCTAATATTGTATTTAGCCTTTTTAACCTCTTTTCATTAAGTTGTTTTTACTATTACCCAAAAAATCACATTAACTTCTTTTTATTATTATCTAAAAGATGGGTTGTTGTTGAAAATTAAACCAAACCTTATGTGATAGGCCAAAAATGTATTGACCCCTTTGGTAAATTAATCAATTAATTAGCCAAGTGAATTAATTAGATTCAACTACATGCAATAAGCGTGATAACACAAACAAATCACCAACTAAGTTAAATGCAGTGGAAAATAAATTTAACACGGGTGATTTGTTTACGAATGGAGAAAACCACCAAGGCAAAACCCCATTGGATGAATTTAAGGTCACCACTCCCAAGAATCCACTATTATCAAAACAAACAGTTACAACTAAAAGGAATCTCAGTACCTAATACCAAACTACAGTTGAAATCTTACCCCAATATCCAATTGGACTTGTAATGTAGTGACAATCTCTCCTTTCAATGCACGGCTCTAAGTACGTGACTAACCAATCGATGCACGAATCCAGTACATGACTAACACACCAACTTGAAAAAGATGTTGGCTACAAAATTCTTTAGTTTATACGGACGATGAAGATCAAGAAGATCTTTGGTTACAAAACCCTTGGTGCAAAGACGCAGCAGCTTCTTCAAGATAAAGATGAACTAGGGCAAATCGTCTCCAGTCACAAGATGAGTGAATAATCACTTTGCATCAAGTTGCATCATCTTTTACGGCCCTTAAAATAATCTTTATATATGTCTAGGGTTGTAAGAAATGAAACCCTACACAAATAACTTGGATATGCCTGAAAAACAAATCTGGAAATTTGAATTTCGTAATTTTTGATAGATACGACTTCTATCAAGAGCCGTCGAGAATTATACATTAAATCTCGATAGATATATCTATTGAGATATCTGTTTAGCTTTAATGAACAGTACTTCTTCACTTGTTTCTTGAACAAACTTGCATGGCTTTAATACTAGACTTGAACTCTTGTTCCTTGAAATATTAAACACATCCTAGATCTACCCAATTACAAGTAAAGTGCGTTTTGTCAAAGGATTAGCCAATTCTACATGACATATGTTCTAACAAGTTCCACATATGTCCCGACATTATGAAAAGCCCAAGCCCACTTATTCCCTTACATATTATGACATAAGCATGATCATTTCCTATGTGTAGATGAAAGGCCGGACCCTAACCCACTTACAAACTCTCTTTCTCCTCTCCATGCATAGATGAAAACTTGAAAGTCAAGACTCGACTTACTTAGAAGCTCTCTTCCTCTGTACAAGCTTCCCTTCATACTACACACACTCTTCAACTTCTTTACAAACAACAGTTTGTAATTCGGATTCACTAATCCTATCATACCAAAACAACGTTCCTACTCATTTTTCAAGTCTTAATTTAGCCCTTTTGTGTAAACAAATGGATATGTATGGTCAAGGAAGATATACAATCACTCTAAAAATAAAAAGGAAATGTACAATCTAATCTCAACAATCCCACCACTCTATTTTCTCTTCCTCTTGTAAAGTGGTGGGCTGTGCTAGTGGTGTTGGGCTGCTTCCTCGTAGCACTAAGCCCAAGTTTTCTAGATAAGGGAGTTGAGACCAGTCCAGCTGCAACTCAAGTTGGTCCGGCTTGTGCACAAACTAGGCCAGGTTTGCCAGGAACGTGCTTACTGCAAGCAAAACTGTTTTTGGACAAGTTGTGGCAAACAGACATAATAATGATAAAATAAGTAAAATATCTGGTCACTAAGTGGGAAATGACCAAACAACCCTCAAATACAATTACAGTAGCAATAATAATCATTTTTACAGAAGGAAAAGAACAGAGTAAAAGTGAACAAGTATGAATATGTATGGGTTAATTAGAATGTTAGGAAATCAACTAAAGTCTGGGCTGCAGGAGCAAAGCTAGAGAGGAAAGAACTTTCCTTCTCAATGCAATTAATCTCTCGGGAAAAGTCCTGCTATAAAGATTAACTGCCCTGAGGGAAACAGTTTTGAGTGGTTTATGCACAGAGGCTCCTTGTGGTTTTCACAAAGAGTAGGATTTTATGAGGGAGGGAGGGAATCAATCTACCGATGCATGTCCGCGTTCTAATTCTCACTTTATTTTCTTTTCCGGTTGTTTTCTTTCTTTCTTTCCCACTCATTTTCTTTTTCTATTTCGTGGTTTCACTTTTCAAATTCCTATTTCTTAGTTAAGGTTCCCGTTGTTGCTCAGTTTTTCTGTTCACGGCAAGATCCTCTTTTTATAGTGTCTGCCGTGACCGAATTTTACTGTTTTAGCCCTTAACCTCCTTTGTCTGGTCGGGGTGTACTGACCGACCAACACTATTCCGTCTGTGTGCCACCCCCCCATCACCGGACAAAGAAGGGTATTTTGTTTACTTGTCTGCCGTGGCACCCTTTCCTACTACGGTCTAGGTTCTTTCTCTCTCCCTATCCCTCATGGCATGTACCTAATGGTTCCAACTCAGCTTGCTTCTTTTGGATAGTAAGTCATCCCAACAAGACACTTCCCCGAAAGAGCTTGAGTCGAAACCTCAAAAATAGATTTTTCCCCTCTCTCCACCACCAAACCATACCCTCCGAATCTCTGACTCCCGATCTTACCATGCTCTGTATTGGCTGGGTACAGACTGGTGGTGCCTGGGCCTTGCGCATGCCTTCCTTCCATATGTGTCCAAAATCATCTCACCGCCCATTCATCTGCCGTGGTCTGGAGGCTTGCCCGCATAACCCGCCGTCCGTTTTCTTTGACCTTTTATGTGGGCTACCTTTTGATTTCCCACTCCTCTCGGGAGCTGGGCCTTATTTGATGATGGACCTTATATTTCTTTGGCCCATTTCTTGATTTCTCTCATTTCCTGCCATATTGTTCTGTTATTCTTGTTATAATGACTCAATCCTGCTGGGCCTCTTTAGGCCAACCATTTACTCTTTCCCCCGGTGGCTTGGTAGGGCCAATGGTTTTTCTTACTTATGGGCTCCTGTGTCCCTTTTGTCTTTCTCTTGGGCATCCTTAGCCCACTTGCTTTCTTTGGGCTTTCTTGGCCCTTTTACTAATTTTGCATTCTCATGGGCTTTTACTAACTTCATTGGGCTTTCCTAACCCAATTACCTTATTCTTATCCTTGGGGTTCATGGGCTTGCCATAAACCCCTTACTTTCTTAGTTTGCATTACTTTGGACCTGTGGCAACCCTTTCTCACTTTTCTACATCATAAACTGCCCATGGGATGCTATTTCTCTCTTTTCGGGCTTCTTTAAGCCCACTTGCCTCTTCAAGACTCATTTGTTTATGTCATGGGCCTGTGATCCTTTATTCCTACCGCTTGAGCCTAATGGTTTTGCTATCCGCTTGCCAATTCTTTATCGCCCTTGTTATTGGGCTTTTCTTCCTTCTACCCGGATTCTCACAAATGGCCCTTAACACCTCTTCCAAAACATCTCTCTCTCTCTCTCTCTCTCTCTCTCTCTCTCTCTCTCTCTCTCTCTCTCTCTCTCGGATTCCCCAAATTGAAGATAATATTCAATCTTACCAATGGGCTACACATTGAAAGGATTGTCTACTAAGATAACGAGTACTTCTCTTACAGTGCTACAGGAGTAATTTTTAGGTACTCTCGGAGCACAATAAATAGTGCTCCCTTATCTCACATTTTTGGTAGGGTCCACTCATTAAATTCATGGTGGGATCCATCATGAATGTGAGATGAGAGAACACCATTTTACTATACTCAAAGAGTACCTAAGAATTTTTCATGTTAAAGAAAAAGCCAAATGCTATATGATATGGCATAGTCACCAATAGTCATATTGCATTCAACTATATTCATATTAAATTTTTGAGTCATGTGATGCTATGGTACTAGTTATGAAAACCAATTTATTAACGACTTTTGATATGCTCCTACAACCGATTAAGAAATTCATAACAAGTTGGATCAAACTGTTTGTGTTCCTTCAAATTGCGGTTTTTTTTTTTTTTTTTTTTTACACAAATGCATGAAAGCAGTAGGTCCATCATAAGTATAAAGATGATCATAAGTATAGATATTGACAAACAATTGAGATATGACGGTAATAGATTCTAATAGCATTTGTCTTTTCTAAAATTCTAAACAATTTATAGGATTCTAGTCACAAATATTTGGCATAAAATCTATGATGAAAAAATAATTTTGGTATCCCATAGTAGAAACTAAAGAGGACTATAGAAACTTTTAGTGAAATGCACAACAATTTTTTTTTTTTAAAGTCTTCTTGTAGTATTTATTGTTTCAGTTTGAGACCAATATAATTTAATCATACTTGTTATGCAAAGTTTGAGACTAACATACTTTTAGGTAAAATTTTCCTATGCATCGCACAAGTTTCCGACTAGTAAAACATAAACTTAAAACTTAATTAACTACCATAGACATTTCTTGAACTTTGTCTTAACCTTAGGCTTCCAAAAAGGATGTTGCATGTTTCTTTAAATATGCTATTGTTGTGCAATCAACTCTCCCCGAAGTCCCCAACAACAAGAATTTGGCATTTTTTTAGTTAAGAGTTAGACAAAGAATGCCATTGGAAGGCACAGTTTTTCGAATAAAGAAGAGACTCTTTTGCAACTTCAATATTAACACGTGATCAGCACACATGAGAGGATACCACTTGTCGCCATCAATGAAAGAGTAAGTATTGGCACATACAGCATGGTGTACCTCATGAACTTATATTTCCGAGTGACACGAAAGTATCTTACAGAGTTTAAGGTTGTTCATCTCTCATAATGGTTTCCTTAAGCTTACCAATTACAAGTGGAACTAGGCAATGTTTAGCAACCTTCAACATTGTATTAATGATCCATGTCATATGATGAGGATTCGGATGAGTGGATGACACTTGACTTTGAATCCCAATTTCATCATTGCTTCTTCAAATTTTTCATTAATACAAATCCCAGTTTCAATTACCAAAGAATGTATTCTTCCCTTACAGACAACTAGAGTTTAAAATTCCCCTATGATAATGGTCTTCATTCACTTGACATCTTGTTTAATTGCTATAAAAAGTGGACAAATGCCACTTATCATACCATTAACATCTAGATCTAGGTCATCAAAGTTCACTTTCAAGTTAGCATTGTAGTTTCTTAAATCTCTTCTTCTAGTCAAGTAGTTGGGATCATGGTTTTAAAACCCGAACTGTTTAATAAACCAAAAAATGGAGAGGTTCAAGATTTTTGAGGTTGGACCGAGTTTTAATTGAGGTCAAACCGTAATGTGTCATTTAATTTTTTAATATATTTGGTATTTAAATTGGTTTATATTTTCTAATTTTTCATTCCTAACCAGCAATTTTTGCAAGGCACAATGGTTTATATGCTAGAGTTGTTGTCTCACAAAAACAATGGTTCAGATTCCTTGATTGCCTTCTCACTTATTTTAGGACTCTCCTATTTCTAGCGTAACTAGGGACGTACCTTTGGACTAGGGGGGCAATGCCACCCCACACCCCCCCAAATTTTTTTTTTTTTAATATTATTATATATATGTGTACTAATTTTAGTAATTTTATTCTATAAAATTACTTTTTTTCCCCTAAAACAATATCATTGATTCTTTTAAAAGTAATGCTATACTTACAAACCTTTTTATAACGTTCTTACAAACTTTTTTTGTAGCAAATTCTTATTAGTTTGCACATGTGCCCATCACTCACAATTTTTTTTACTTACTAGTAACCAATTATCACATCAATAATTTATAAAAAAATAGTTTGTAGCGCTAATATTTTCCTCATTTTAGTGACTATAAAAAAATTTATAGATCTAAAATCTAAAACAAAATATACAAGCCCAAAAAAATTAGTTTAATAACAAAAATTACAAATAGTAAGACTAGAAATATAAAAAAATTAAGCTCAATTATCCAATTTTATTTAAAATAAACAACCCTGCCCTTTAAAAATTCTAAACAAAAATAATTTTGTTCTTACCAAAAAAAAAAACTCAACAGCTAAGTCATAGTAAAATTAAAGGTTGAAACCACTATACACAGCCAACAATAAAGCCGTCCCACTTAACTCAAAGTTCTGGCTCCGTCCTTGAGCATAACAATTGATAATGAACAAGTACTAGAACGAACCTTATTTGGGACATAAGGCTTTCTTTTTAGAGTCATATTCCAATTGGTATGCAACTTGAATTGCATCGGCCATGGTAGAAATTCCACAGGTAACCAAACTTGACGAAATATCAGAATTTATTTCTTGGTGATATATAAATCATCACATCTTCATTCCACGGAAATCTTGATCTTATAGCCAAGCTATAAAGCTTGTTGGCTGAATCTTCAATAAAATAACTCCCTTGCACCAAATGTGTGAATTGCAAGTGATCTTGTTGCTTGTAATTGGGTGGTTCAAACTAACAGAGTCATTGTTTCGCATGCCATCCCAAGATTGAATGGCTAGATAATGAGTTTGTTGATACATTTCCCTCCAAATTCTAGCTATCCCTTTTTATATTAGCCTCCATGAAAAAGAGTGTTCGCTCTTTGCTTAATCTATCATTTCAAAAAGCTTTCCAAACCATACAACCGATCAAATGACACCTTCAAATTTCTCTCTCCCATAAAAATCACTAACTTCTAGTTTAATATACCACTATCCAAATCAATCATCTAGACTCTCCTTCGTACTAGTCTAACGGTGCATAATAAGAATGATTCCCTTACCTTGATGCATAAACACAATATTGGATTATATTTACTATTAGGGCGTCTAGCTAGTGTTGCATCCATAGGAATTTAGGAAAGAAAATGGCACTAGGCTTGAGGGAAACATAGGGGTTAAACTTGGACCATTATCACTAGAGAGAAAATAATTTCTAACAAATTATTTGTAGTTTCTTTCATAGCAGATGATTCTTTGTGTTTTGTTGGTATTGAATTCACCAATTTATCCAACTAATTTAATGTTTCTTTGTTCGCTTGTAGATGTAGCAGAGGAAAAGCCATTAACTTTCTCTCTAATTCCACTTTAGTCACCATTATCTTGGATGAGAAAATTTATCGAGCAGTTAAAGGTAGAAGATTTTAGCAAAGAACTTGTGTTCGACTGTAATACTAAATTAACGAAAGACATATTGGATAAAAAAAATCGAATTTCTACAGAGTTTGTGATCAATCTAAGTGAACGGGGAGGGAGCCAAGGTTGGACGGAGGGCCGGAGGGGGCAATGGCCCCCTAATTTTAAAAAAATATATATATATATTATTATATATATGGGTATTAATTTTAACAATTTTATTCTATAGAATTACACTTTACCCCCTTAACAATATCATTGATTCTTTTAATAATATTGTTATAATCACAAACTTTTCTAGCTTTTTTACAAATTATTAAAATAACAAATTCTTATTAGTTCGCATTTGCATCAACTATTTGTAAACAATGTATGTGAGCAGTACATGAGAACATACACGTGAATTGTACATGTAAACAATACCAAAGGAAAGACAAGACTATCAAGTTTAACGTGCCCCAATACTAAAAAATAGACTATATATTATTGAAAACAACTCTATTTGAGGACAATAATACACTTACTATGTAGATCCTAAATTTTAACCTCTCACAGTAGATCCAAGACTCCTACTTTGATTAGTAAACCCAACCCGAGTTGAATCAAACTAAAGCCCACAGATAAACATCCATAAATTAGATAAGACTTATTTGTTAATAAAATAAAACGTAAGGCCCAAAATTATGGCCCATACTTAACAATTACAAAGTCACTGAATGACCGAAATAACTATGAGTCTAGAATAACCAAAAAAAAAAAACCATAAAATAGAATATAAAGCCTAATAAATTACCACATGCACATATTCTAGGGTTTTTCCTTAACCTTAAGTTTTCAAGATGATACTGCTCTTCTATTTTTGCTATGGTGATCTTATATAATTTGATAGTTAATGTAACAAGGAAAAAAATATTTGAACCCCACTCCTTCAAATAAAGGAAAGGTAGTTGTACCACTGAGTTATACAAGGCTGCTGGCCTAACATGCTATAATTGCGCCATCAAAAACTTAGATAGTTTATTTGCTACATGTATCATAAGATATTTTGGAATAGTTCTTATGAGATGTGTGAAACAAATATTGTCCTAACACTATTGTTGTCAAGAGTTTTGTCACTCAACTAACACTTTCTAGTGTTTCCTACAAAAAAGTTCAGTGCTCTCAACAAAAACGTCCAATGTTCTAATCCTCCTCCCTAAAAAAAATTAAAAAGTTAAATATTGCACAAGTATGTTAGCATTTAATTTTAATGTGACAATATATTATAGTATAATGTAACATGATAATTATTGTTAGAGAAACATTTTGTTGTATATTTGTTGATTAAGAGTAGAGCCTACTATTCTTAGTGGATTAGTTCATGAAACATATTTCTACAACAAAAATTTCCTTTGAATCTTGCCTCTACTGTGATATTCTGAAATTTTTCCTTAAAACTAACTGTTAGTGCCCTATAAATTGCGTATGCTTCTGCAACCAGAGGTTCATTAGATTCAACAGGATTAGCCCAGGCCTTCACTAGTTCACCTTTGTCGTCCTTGGTTACTACCACAATAGTGGATTTCTTTGGTGACTGCTGCGTCCACATTAAACTTCAACACTCCCTAGTCCCTAGTACTAGGAAGGTACTCCAAAAGTTGAAATTTTTTGCCATGTTTAGAACTAGCAAGTTTTTTGTTTTAGCTAGTGGCCATGTTTAGAACTGGCAAGTTTTTTGTTTTGCTAGCATTTTGCCACATCTTTTTTGGGTGAAAATTGGAAAACAACGTGAGTTTACACTTGCAGATCATGCTGTTGCAGATTCGGTTCGGAATTCGGAGACGAGTGATTCTTTTTCTTTTTTTTATTGACGAGATGTGTGATTCTTGTTGTTGGGACTAATAATATGATTTCAAAAAGACTTTAGACTTTACACGAAACTAATCTAATACTATTTTGCTTTTTTATTTCTATTTTTTTGTTTAGTGTCATAATTCTCTATTTATAACCAAAATTTCTATAACACATTTTATATAGTTCATGCATCACAAAATATCATAGAGCTACAAATTCACAATATTATATATATAGTTGAGAAAGTATGATACAAAATATAATTCAATTGAGAAAGTTATAAATTTTTTTAAAAGAGCTTTTCAATTTTGACGAGAAAACAGAATGAATTACCCAAATTCAACAATTAAAAACCAACTGCAAATGGCAAAATCCTCATCAATACTCTATTGTTTGAGCAAAAATAATTAGAAAAGTTCTTTTGTTTTTGTAAATATAATTTCTTTTTCTTGGATTTTGAATTGAGAAAAAAATGATGGCATACCATAGAGAAAAAGAACATAAAACTAAGATGAACTAATGAAGAAACAAATTGAATATATTTGAAGCTGTTTGAAAAAAAAAAAAAAAAAAAAAAAAAAGTTTTTTCTCTCCTCTAGGGTAGGAGCGCTTCCTCTCGTTTCCGCACGAGGTTCTTTCTCCCTTAGTTCCACTAAGGGTTTGCTTTTTTTTTTTTTTTTTTTTCGGTGCCATCTATGTTTGAATCATGGAGGACGATGTGAGTAGTATTCTGGAAAACATGAAGTCGACTACCGACGAGGAGGAGATTATTCCTATATCGGATGAAGGACGGATTGCAGAGATTGAAAGTTGCTCTCGAGTTTCTTTGGGAAGTTCCTCACGTGTAGGTCTTTTAATAAAAGGGCTGCTCAAGGAACTATTAAGCGGGCATGGGGTTTGGAGAATCGGGTTCAGGTGGTCGAGGTTGGGGCAAATCTCTTCAGTTCAAGTTTATTTTGAGTTTGACATGAATAGGGTCCTAAAAGGAGGGCCATGGACCTTTGATAACCAAGTGTTATTACTGGTTCGGTGGAAACCGGGGATGATTTGTTGCCAACGTGAGGTTTGAGACGGCATCCCTTTGGGTGCAAATATGGGGAGCGCCGTTTGACATGGCTTCTCCGTCGATGGTGGCCGAGTGGGTGGACGGCTAGGTGTTGTGGAGGATGTGGAAAAGCGACGGCACTGGACGTCCCAAACTTTTTCATGCGCGTCAAGGTTGCTCTTCCGTTATCGAAACCTCTTCGGAGAGGGGCCTTTTTTAGCAGATTCGAATGGGCGAAGTATTGGGTTACTTTCAAATATGAGCGACTTGCTCTGTTTTTCCATTATCATGGATTGCTTGGGCATGACCTTCGACATTGTGCCCAACATTTTAGTGCAACAAAGAATGGCGAGGAGGCGGATTGTCAATATGGGGATTGGATGAAGGCTACCGGGAGCAGAGCACGTTCACCAAATAGCCGTGCACGGTATCGGGATGAAAGAGAGCGTGCGACGGAGAGTGAACCGATCAGTTCACAGCAGGGGAGTGGTAAGGCACGGGATGCGGATGATGGCGGCGGCGGGGGCGCTGGTGGTAGGGTTCGCATGACACAAATTGATGCTGGTTTGGCCGGGAAACACGGGTTTCTTCCAGAAAGTTCGCTGCCAAAGTCCGTGATTCATGGAGAAAAGCTTACGGAGATCGTGGAGCTGGAAGGGATGGTTGGGCCTACGTATGGGGGTGATGATCAAAGCCCAAGTATGGAGGGGCTTGGGGATTCCTTTGGGCCTACGGACAAGGTTGATATTAAGGGGCTTATGGACCATGTTGATGCTCAAGGAAATAGGCAGCAGGATAAAGATTGTGGGCCTCAAAGAATGGAGAAACATAGCAAGTGGACAAGGCTTACACGTATGGAGTTGGGCCCCTGTGGATTTATTTAAAGAAGGGGCAAAGACTATCTTGGGGAAGAGAGGCGGTCGGGGAATGCAGCTGGATTTGCATGACAAAAGTGATGAGCGTGCGGGGAAGAAAGTAAAGGGTTGGGATGATTCTGAAATTGTTGGAGCGGCGGGGTGTTGCAACACCCTTGCCGAGAGCAATGAGGATTTTAAGTCGGAACCGCCAAGGGCTTGGGAACCTTTGGACAGTTCAAAGCCTTCACAAATTAGTGAGGAACAAGCTCTCGATATTTGTTTCTTAATGGAAACAAGGTTAGATCGAAGTGGTTTTGAGCAACATTGTGGTGACGTGCCTTTTAAAAATAAGTTGATAGTGAAAAAGCCAAATTCGGGTGGAGGTTTGGCCTTGATGTGGAAGGAGGAAGTGAATTTCGATGTGGTTAATTTTATCGACAATCATATTTTGGCTAAAGTGGTGGAATCGATGGTTTTGTGTGGCATTTGACTGGATTTTATGGGTGGCCTGAAGCGAATGAAAAGAGGAAGTCATGGGCACTTTTATCTCATTTAAAGACTTTTGTTGAAGGTCCTTGGTGTTGCATTGGGGATTTCAATGCAATACTTCATGCTTCAGAGAAACAGAGTGTTAATGCGCCTTACTTTAATCGGATGGAGGATTTTCGAGTTGCGTTGGACACTTGTGAGTTGAAAGATTTGGATTTCACTGGGCATAAGTTCACATGGACAAACAGACGGCCAGGTTCAGCTCATACAAAGCAAAGGTTGGATAGAGCCACGGCTAATGAAAGCTGGTTTGAAAAGTTCCTGCAAGTTTGGTGTCCCATTTATTTAGCCATGCTTTCGATCACATTCCTATTCTATTAGCAACCATGAATGATAGGCGGGTAAGGGGTAGGGGGGCTAGTGGTTTCAAGTTTGAGGAATGCTGGTTAATGTGGGATGATTGTGAGGAGGCCGTTTTGGAGGCATGGACTAAAGGAGAGCATGGTAGCATGGGGTTGAGTGGTTTGAGGGACCAAATCCAAAGTTGTGGGGCTGAGTTGTATCCATGGGGTTCTTCTAAAACTAAACCTAAAACAGAAGAGATTAAAAGATTACGGAAGAAGCTGGAGCTTTTGAATGCTAGCGAAATGACTCAAGAAAGCAGGAATGAATTTCTTTTTCTTGAGTAAAACAGTTGGATGATTTATTATTAAAGCAAGAGGTTTTTTGGCGTCAAAGATCCAGGGTGTCCTGGTTAAAGTATGGAGACAGGAATACTAATTTTTTTCACTCCAAGGCTTCTCAACGAAGGCGTAGGAATTTTATTGAGGGAATAAAGAATGCTGATGGGGTTTGGGTGGAAGAGGTGGATGAGGTAGCAGAGGTAGCTTCTAACTATTTCATGAATATTTTTAAAGTAGGTACTTGTGACAAATTGGAGGAATGCCTTGATGCGGTTGACTGGAAGATGTCTGTTGATATGTTGGAGGTGCTATCCAGGCCGTACAAATGATGAGAAGTTAGAAAACAGCGTTGTTTTGAGATGGGACCAACAAAGGCTCCTGGACCCGATGGTATGAATGCCCTTTTCTATCAAAAATTTTGGCATATTGTTGGTCCCGAGGTGACCGAGGTGTGTTAGATTTTTGCATCTTGGTCATATGGTTTTGATATTAACTATACTCATATAGTTTTAATTCCTAAAGTTAAGAAACCGAAGAAAATGGCGATTTCAGACCTATTAGCCTTTGCAACGTGATTTATAAAATTATTTCTAAGGTTTTGGCGAATAGGTTGAAACCGATTTTGCCACGATTAATTTCCCCTACTCAGAGTGCTTTTGTACCTGGACGCCTTATCACCGATAATGTCTTTGGTTGCCTATGAGACTTTGCATGCCATGCATAGTCGAAAGAAGGGGAAGAAGGGGACATTAGCTCTTAAACTAGATGTAAGTAAGGCCTATGATAGGGTGGAGTGGGGTTTCCTTAAAGGCATGATGCTTAAATTGGGTTTTCCGGAGGAGTTTTGGGTTGATAGGGTCATGTGTTGTGTCACTACACCTTCCTTTTCTCGTCCGAATAAATGGAAAAGCTTATGGGAATATCACTCCTTCTAGGGGTATTCGACAAGGAGATCCGCTATCCCCTTATCTCTTTTTTCTGTTATGTCTTTCAAGGTTTTACTTCACTTCTTGCTAGGAAAGAGCTTGAAGGACGTTTACATGGGGTGGCTTTATGTCGAAATGCGTCGTCTATCTCTAATTTGCTCTTTGCTGATAATTCTTTGATTTTTTGTCAAGCTAATAACAATGAAGTGCAGGTGGTGTCCGATACCCTACAGTTGTATCTTTCAAGAAGAAAATAATGTGTCCGTGGAGTAGAAAACATGGATCGTTGACAAATTAAAGGTTAAGGAAGTGGCGAGGTTTGATAATTATTTGGGGCTGCCTACTTTGATAGGAAGAAGAAAATATGAGACTTTTGCTTTCCTGAAGGAAAGGGTTTGGAGGAAATTGCAGGGGTGGAAGGGGAAAATGCTTTCTAAGGGTGGCAAGGAAGTTCTTATAAAAGCAGTGGCTCAATCCATTCCCACGTATACCATGGGGGTGTTTTAGTTGTTGGGGAAATTATGTGATGAGTTGGACTCTATGTGTGCTAGGTTTTGGTGGGGCCAGGTTGGGGAGGAAAGGAAAATTCACTGGAAAAGTTGGAGTTTTTTAACACAGCCAAAAAAAGAGGGCGGAATGGGATTCAGAGATTTAAAATCATTTAATTTAGCTATGCTAGCAAAACAGGGTTGGAGGTTGTCACAGGATAAAGGCTCTTTGTTGTATAGGTGTTTTAAAGCCAAATATTTTCCGCGGTGTGATTTTCTTGATGCTATGGATTGCCAAAATAGCTCTTATGTTTGGAAAAGTTTGTTAGCGACTCAACCAATATTGAAGAAAGGGTGTTATTGGAGAGTAGGAAATGGGGCTTCAATTGTGTGCTTAAAGATTGCTGGCTACCAAACCATCCAACAAAAATATTGTTTCCACCAGAGGAGGAAATTTGGGAATGGAGAGTATCTGATTTAGTTGATTAGAGACTCATCGAGTGGGATAGAGAAAGAATAATGGCCATGTTTCATCGTTTGATGCGAAGCGATTCTTCAAGTTCCTTTAAGTAGGCGGGTTGCTCGGGATGGGTTGGTTTGGTCTTTTACAAAAAGAGGCAGGATATCTTTGTCCGGTTTGGGTATTTTGTGGCAAAACAATTAAGGAAGGATGAGTTAAATGCTGGGGAGTCTTCAGAGCATAGCGCACTTGGGTCCCTTTGGTCACGTCTATGGAAAGCAGTTGTTTCTAGCAAGATAAAGATTTTTTCATGGAGGGCTTGTCTTAATATTCTGCCCACACAAGATAATCTTATTCGAAGAAGGGTGATGGAGAATGCACGTTGTTGTCTCTGTCATCAAGAAACTGAAACGGTTCTGCATGTTCTTTGGAGTTGTGGAGCGGCGCAAGATGTTTGGGCTGGGAGCTTGGGTAGACTTCAGAAACTGCACAGCCACGTAAGCGATTTTTTGCGAGTTGGTCATAGGTCTTTGATGAAGCTTTCCGATGAGGAATGGAATCGATGCTCGGGTTACTTGTTGGCTGATATGGCACCAGAGGAATACGGTTATTCATGGAGGGGTTTTCAAAGATCCTCAAGATCAGCCCAACGTGCAGTTGATTATTTGAAGGAGTATTCGATTGCACAAGACTCTTTGCATGTGCCTATCCCGAATCATGGTCCAAGAGATGAGACATGGCAGCCTCCACGTAAATGTTTTTCAAGCTGAACTTCGACGGTGCTTGCTTTGATGAGGGTGCTGCATCAAGTTATGGGGCAGTGATTAGGAATGAAAAGGGTGACGTCATGGTGCTTTAGCGGTTCGAGGAGGAGGCGTGCGTGACGGTGAGGAGGTGGAAGTGATGGCGTGCCGTAAAGCGCTTGAGTTTGCCATTGATGCGGGTTTCACGAGAGATAGTCTTTGGAAGGCGATAATGCTTTGGTGATGAAGATGATTACTCAGGCCCAACCGGACCTTTCACGTCTTGGCTTAATCTACGAAGATATCTAGTGTTTGGCTACGTGGTTCAGTCCATCTCTTATAATTGTATTAGGCGTAGTGCTAATGGTGTTGCTCATTCTTTGGCTAGGTTTGCTAGATTACTTGACAATGAAATTGTTTGGTGGAGGAGGATCCTCCCCTGCCGTAGATGCTTTGTATTTGGATTCTTCTTTTCTTAATTAATGATATTGGTTCCGGTTTCAAAAAAAAAAAAAAACGTCCTATTTTGTAGATAGTGTTTTATGTGGGAGTTAAAAAAAAATTACCATGTTTTGTCCCAACTTAAATATAGTGTAAGGGTATTTTTGAATTAATGAAATTTTCATCCCAAACAGAATAAGCCCCTTAAATAGTAATACTAGCCTATGAGCGCGTGCTTAGAAACTCTTTTTTTTTTTTGTTTTTTGATTTAATCTTTTATTCAATTAAACCACATGCACAATAATTTTTATTTTGGACAAAGAAAAGACATTCATTAAAATGAAGAAAAAAAAAACAGTGCAAATAGATGTGAAGAGAAAACAATTCAAACACAAAATAAATAAATAAATCATTAAAAAGGACTGGGAAGAGTTTTTGTTTGTAGTTACTCAAACGTGGTGTCAGAAGTTGAGTCATGGGATTGGAGGTTTTTTGTCTTTTAGACAAGTGAGGAATTTGTATTTGTCTAAGACTCTAGTGGAAAATTATAGGAAATTTATCTGATAGTTTTTTCGTTTTTGAATTTTTTTTCAATTATGATTTTAACCTCATTTTTATTTTTTAGGAATAAAAACTATCTAATAAGATTAAGGGTATTTTTAACAATTTTGATAGTAATAACTAACTTTCTAAATCCTCTTAATATATAGAAAGTAAAGACTAGCATTTTTTTTTAAAGATGGACCCATTAAAATTCTTTTAATCACATCCAAATATGGTAGATACCTTCATAGCTTCACTATTTTCTAAAAGAGTACCTAAAAAATCCCTTTAAATATAATTGTATTTGTTATTATTATTTTCCTTTTCAAATGGAAATAAATTTCAAAGAACATGGACTTTGAAATAGTTATAAATCTACAAGGTCATTCGATCAGCATTTTCTTGTTTAATTGTTTTATGATCAATGATAGCAGGACATTTGTGTGAATTTCTTCACAGTTTGTGAACAATGTATATGAGCAGTACATGTTAATATGCGGCTGACTAGTGCTGCATCCATAGGAATTCAGGAAAGAAAATGGCATGCCATGATATATATAGCTTCTAGCATGAAATTTGAAAATTACATTTTTTTAGTTTTTATTAATGAAATAGGCAGATACATTTTTGAATTCTAAATCTAACAATACACATGTTTATAAAAATTATTCCAAGGCATTCATAAATCATTGCATAGCAATTATATAAGGCAAAAAGAAAAAACCATAAAATGTTCTTGTAGGGGCCTTTTACGTATATGGTGTATTGGGTTGCCTCCCGCGGTAATGGGCTGGGCTGCCTCCTGCAGTGATAGGCCCTAGTATTTTTGAGTAAAGGAGCTGGGGCCGGTCCAATTGTAACTCAACTTGAGCCGGTTTGTACACAAACTTATGCTTTGTCTGCCAGGAATAAATTTACTAAGCGTAATCATTGCAAACAAGTTACGACAGGTAGATATAATAATAACTAAAACAGAGTATTCCGATTATTTAAATAAATGGCTATATACTCCTTACTAATAAAGCATGGTTACTGTCATGTTGGTGTCAATCACAGAGAAAATGAAGAAAATAATACTAGCTAATCAAATGGGCATAAATCAAGTTTAAGCTTAGTCTGCCGCAACAAAACCAAAGAGGAGAGAACGCCTCTTCTCAATGCAAATAATCTCTCGGGAAAAAGATCCTACCGTGGGGAATAATAGTTTTGAGGGAGTCGGACCTGAATGGTTATTGCCCAAAAAAAGAAAGATTCCTTATTTTGCGTTTTGGAAGAAAGTAAGATTTGAAGGGAGAGAGAGGGAAACCGATCTATTGGTGCATGTCCATTGAACTAACTCTCCTTCTTTCTTAGTTTCCTTTCTTTTCTTCTCTGTTTTCTTTCTTATCTTTTTTCTTTTCTTCTTGCTCTGTTTTTTCTTTTCACTCCGTAAAATATACTCAGTTTTTCGATCCCTCTACAGGGCACAACAAGAGCCTTTTTATAGCGCCTGCCGTGACTAGTGTTTTACCATTTTACACCTTAATGACCTTTGTCTAGTATGGGCGTATTTACCGAACACCAGGATCGTGCGACATCCACCCTTGCCAGACAGAGGCAGGTTTGTTTTGTTTCTCTGTATACCGTAACATTTCTTCCTACCAAGGTGTTAATGCTTTCTCTCTTTACTCTCAAGGCATGCACCCAACGATTCCCCCTCAAACTTGCCTTTTTTGGGTGGTCTATCATCCCAAGAAGACGTATCTCCCAAAAGAGGCTTAGGCGGGAGCCGTAAATAGATCTTTTCCCCTCTCTCCACCACCAAACCATACCCCCTTTACCTCTTACTTCTGGCCCACGGCCCCACCATGTCCTACATTGCCTGGGTACAGGCTAGTGGTGTCTGGGCCTTGTGCATGCTTCCCTTTCAGATTTGTCCAAGAGTCTTTTTGCTACTCATACGTCTGTCTCCGACTGGAGACTCTCCGTCTGCGTTTCCTGGCCTTTCATGTGGGCTTTCCTTTGGTTTTTCGCTCCATTCGGGAGTTGGGCTTCGTATGATGATGGGCCTTAGATTTCTTTGGCCCACTTTTGATTTTCTTTATTGTCTGCTACGTTGAATTGTTATTCCTGCCGTAATAACTTAATCATCTTGGACCTCTTTTTGGGCCAGCCATTTATCCCTTTTCTCAATGACCTGTCATGGGCACTGTTTTACTTTAACTCATGGGCTCCTATGTCCCTTTGGGCTTTCCTTTGGGCATGCATGGCCCGATTGCTTTCTTTGAGCTTCCTCGGCCCGTTTGCTAATTCCACACTCCCATGAGCTTTTTACTAACTTCATTGAGCTTCCCCGGCCCAATAACCTTATCCTTATCTTTGGAGTTCATGGGCCTGTCATAAACCCCTTACTCTCTTAGTTTGCATTGCCTTGGGCCTGCAGCTGCCCTTTCTCACTTTTGTACCTCATACTCTGCCCATGGGATGCTATTTCTTTCTTTCCTGACTTCTTTGAGCCCGCTTGCCTTTTCAAGACCCATTTATTTGTTTGTTGGGCCTGTGATCCATTATTCCCGCCATTTGGGCCTAATGAGTTTTTTGCTATTTATCTTGTCAATCCTTTGTAGCCCTCATTATTGGGCTTTTTTGTCTGCCTGGGCTTCCACAAATGGTCCTCAACAGTTCTTAATAAACTTGGTTGTAAATTAAGACTATAACTCTACTCAATATTTTTTTATTATACATAAATTTTGACAAATTCACAAATAGATTACATTTTTTTCTTATATCCTCCATATTTGCCAAATTTCAAGAAGATTGAAGATTAATAGTTATGTCATCAATCAAATCTTTAAATTTCGAGTTTTTGTAATCTAAAATTATACATAAAAATTAAATTTATGGATCAAAAGTAAAAAATAAAAATAAAATTGACATGAAATTGACATGCATTTTAAGAACATAAAGAACATGCAATTCAACAATTAGATTTTCAAAATATGTGGCCATGTTAATTTATTTAATGAGAATTGTAGCCCTAGGGTACAATTAAGTCAGTAGCCAAACTTTGTCCCCTTAACAATATATTAGGTCCTTACAAACAACAACAACAAAAAAAAAAAAAAATATATATATATATATATATATATCTCAAGAACATTTTTATCTAACTAAAATTTTAATAGATATGTAACTTGAACATTGGTAATGAAACTATCGTGCAAAAATTTTAAAATAAAAATAATAATAAAAAAATTGTAGAAAGAAATTGTAAGACTTTATTTATTTATGTGTGTGCGTTTTTTTTTAATTATTATTATTATTATATGAAGTTCTCTTTTAATTAAATTTTGTGTGATTTAAGTTTTTTAATGACCACCCTAAAAAATATTTCTAGAGCCGCCACCGCACCCGACCATCCTCTGAGGCCACCCGATTTTGCAAACTCCTAATGGTGTCCAGAATTAAGGCAACCAGTAGTTTCCCTGAGATTTGGATCTTCCAACAGCAATTGGGGCTCTGTTTGTGTTTGTAGCTTTAAAATGTCAAAGGTGCAGCTTATTCCCATTTTGTCTATATTTTGCTCCCAAATCAAATTGCTCTAGCAGTCAGGCAATTAATGAAATTATGCATTCTTGTTTACCTTGTATCTCAAAATCCCCCATTTGGTTGAGGACTAATTGTGTAACTAAACCTTTTCTAAATATTAAACTAATTGGTCTTCCACAAAAATTCACAACATTCCTTCATCTTCAGCCAGAAAAAGGTAATCATCCAAACCTTCTTCTTTTGATGATTCAAAGTCACTTGACAGAAAGCTAGGAAGGGGACTAGAGTAACCAAGTTCTTGCCTCATGTAAACATGATGACCATGTAAAGCATGAGATTATTGATTTTCACATCACATAAAAAGTGAAAACTGATAAAGCATTAGGCAGCTCATCCGGCAAATAAAGATGTCAAAAGCTGAATGCACATTTGCTGGATGAGCAAGGTGCATGCTAGTGCATCTATTTTTAAGGTTCATTGGACCATTCAAAGATGTAGTGTGAACCAACCACAACCAAAAGTAGTGTGAACGCATGGTAAACATTGGGAGAGACACGGAGAGGTAGTGAGGACAGAGGAGAGAGACAAAAGAAGTGTGAACGCAAAATTAAAAACAAATAATAATAATAATAATACCTTTCAGCTGTGCACTGTAGCTGTGGAGCCAAAAAATATAGCTTTGACTTCACTATTGCAGGTTACATTTTGATATTTAATAGTGCTAAAAATAGCTATATAGCTATTTAGCACCACTATTGCTAGTGCTCTTAGGGACAAGTTCCACGCTCTCCATTCAAAGTTGTGAGGGAAGTACACCACACAATATAATATTCATCCCTCAACAACGGCAAATATATGAAATGTGGTGGTATAGCAAATGTTCTTATTATAATGCACATATCTTGGATCATCACTCTTTGCACATAATTTTAAAAATAATTATTATTATACCATCAGTTTTGAGATGGCTTAAAAATCGTTGATTGGTTCCTCCAAAATAATGATTTGTGGTTTCATGTCAAACGCAACTGTAATGTAGTTGCTGATGCTCTAGCCAAGAAGGCTAAAGTTTTATCGGACCTAGTTGTTTGGCTAGAGGATGTACCAGAGGACATTGCTCCTCTCCTTTTGTTTGATGTTCCTTAATAAAGTTTTTCTTCCCTGGACCTCATGGTCCGGGTTCTCAAAAAAAAAAAAAAAGTTTCAACCGAAAGAACAATTCACTCTTTCAATTCCATTGAAAGGAAAATCCTAATATTCACAAACATTATTTCTAAATATGTGCCTCGTCCACAAAGAGAACATTAACACTTCTAAAAAGTCCAAGCCTTTGATGTTGCAGACACGATCCAATAAAATGTACATTTTTAACAAGCCATTCTAAACAAACTAAGGGGAGTGATTGAACCAGAACTCATAAGTACTGGAATCCCCAAGGTGAAACTGAGCATCAGAAGAGCTCAGTTTCCATTGAAAGGCATCCTCTAATGTTCATAGCATCCTCTAATGTTCATAAACATTGGTTCTAAAGTCCATGAAGAGAACATTGACACTTCTACATAGTCCAAGTTTCTGACGCTGCAGACATGATTCAATAAAATGTACAATTTTAACAAGCCATTCTAAACAAACTAAGGGGAGTGATTGAACCGGAACTTATAAGTACTGCAATCCCCAAGGCGGAACTGATCATCGGAAGAGCTACCATGGGCTCTCTTATTGCAATAACCAGGATAATCATCCTTGCAGAAGGGCACAACATCATGCAAAACGAGGCCTATCTTCTCTGCTTTCCTAACTAAATCCCATTTGTTGTAAGGGTCACCCTCCTTGTGTGTCACATGAATCTCCCCTTCTTTCTGTAGGAGAACTTTAGCATTCTTCAAAAATCCCTTTACCAATCTCTTGTTCAACCTATTTCAGTGCCATCAAAATCGCATCAGTTTATATATGTTTTTTCATTCTGTCAACCAAAAATTC
The DNA here is from genome assembly GCA_028216015.1 of Quercus dentata. Taxonomy (NCBI): domain Eukaryota; kingdom Viridiplantae; phylum Streptophyta; class Magnoliopsida; order Fagales; family Fagaceae; genus Quercus; species Quercus dentata. Next base: position 75,166,428 of record CP116448.1, read on the forward strand.
AACTTAGAGTACTTCAAAAACAAAATCTACATGTACATCATCGTCATTAGCATCATGAAAACTATCAAATGTGCATTCAAACAGAAGAAGTCTCACTGAGAAGAAGAGAAAGAAAGGTTCGGATTTGCTGAATTCTACCCATATGTCTTTATACTTAGGTTTTGCAAAATGTATTGAGATTTCTTTTCTTATATGATGTGTTTATCAAAATCTCTTATTTCATTTTGGAAGCTTGTTAACAATATTAGATGTTGCATTACAACTAGTCTGCCCAATGCAGCTACCGAAAGAGTTGAAAATGAAATCATCATCAAAGGTATTGTTCTGAATATATTTTGTTAAATGTGGGCATAATAAAAAGACTCTTTCATTCCTTCTTGGACTTGGTCTCCTAGTTTTGTGTCTATGTCATCCTTCATTGATGAAGTATTGCTAATACATAACAATCCTATGTTTTGATAAGTGAATTTTTGGATTTATCCCACTCCATATGAGAGGAATGATGTATGCAATTGTTACACAAGAAACCACCTCAATTATTTTTATCCCAAGGGAGAGGAATAAGAGATCAAACTAATTAAGAGATTCAAACTAGTTAATAGATGACAATCCTATAGGTTAACACCAAGGAAATAAACTCTATTCAGCTAATGGATACTATCATATGGTCTATAAAACTAAGGAAATAAAATATAGAAGAAAAATTAAATTAAAAAAAAAAAGAAGGGAGAATAGAAAAGGAATATAAGGGAAACATAACATAACTGGATCTGGCAGTAGCTACTCTCACGATAGAGAAATCCAACATGAGGTAAATTGTAGACGATCCTATCAAATCTCTGAGTCTTGAGGAAGTAGTGCTGGCTCATCTGCTTTGCATCAACTTTATGCAATACTAAGCAACCTCTTTCTTCCAGCTCCCTAACATTCCCTATACCATTACTGTACTTCCTTGCTATATCCTCTGATCATCATCATCATCATCATGCACAACAACAAAAGTAAAAAGTAGTAATCAATACTCACATAAAATGACTATTTATCCAAAACCCATTTCATAAAATGTCCAAAAATGTTTTTTTTACGTACCTTGGGTATCGAGAGAAGTGGCAACTATGTTGCGGGCAGAGCCAAAAGCTCTGGCTAAGCACAGAGAGAAAGACAAGTCTCCCTCTCCAACCAACAATATTCTTTGCTTCGATGAGTAGTGTTTCTTCCATATCTCTGCTTCTTCTTCTTCTTCTTCATCTTCTGTGTCACTGTTGTCATCATCATCATCATGGTCTTCTTTTGATTCCTTAACTTCCTCTTGGTGTTCTTCTTCGTTTCCCATCACAGTGGAGGTGACCAGACAAAAGACTTTCGGTAGGTCCAGAGAGTATTTTTTCTTTCTACTTTTCTCTTTTTTGTTAGTGCTCGTAACAAAAGCAGAAGTCCAAAAGTCATCAAAGTAATGAGATATTGCTTCTTGGGGTACTGCTTGCAGGATAAGCCTCATTGTATTTCTTGGTTGGTAAATACAAAGCTCGGAGATATAAAGATTTAAACTATACATCTTTTCGTTTGAAATACTAAAAGAAGCTACAAAAACCTTGACAATACCTTATTGACTTATTGTATCTTTTCTTTCCAAGTCCTTGTTTGTATTTTTGATAAATTAATTTTTATTATTCCAAAAATTTAAAAGAATTTGAACTCAGAAATCTTCAGAACCTTTTTCCTCGATACCATGATAATTTATTATTTATCCAAAAAATTTAAATGGTTAGAAAACTGTAAATTTAAACACTTAATGGTTAATACCATGATAAATTATTAATTTTTCAAAAGTTTAAATGGTTAAGAAATGGTAAATTTAAACCCTTAATCATAATTCTAACACATTCTCTATTCTTTTAGATTGTTAATTATTTTTGTGTTGATTTTTTTGGGGTTCAATTTGATAAATGCCTAGGCCAAAGTTACGTCTAGAGATCCCAAACTTACGTAGGGTTCGTTTATGTGGAAAACATTTTCTTGCATTTTTCGGAGCTTGATATGATAAAAACCTTTGATCAATCAAAAACTTAGAGTATGTTCAACGAAAAAACAATAGCTTTTGGAAAGAATTCCGTCCTTAGAATGGAAGCTAGCAGTGTAAAACCATAAAAATCACAAACCAAGAATCTTTCATGTTGTAAATGAGAATATTGTTATATGACTATTTAGAATAAAAAAATAAAAAAATAAAAATCTATTGACATTTGGAACAAAATTTATTTAGAAAACATTATACAGCTTTTTTCAAGCGTCATAAATTATAACCACATCTATTTACAAAACCTTTTTCTAATTGCTAACCCACATCCTTATCCTCCACTCATTTTCATGGGAAGAAGAAGTGCATCGAGCTAAAAGCCTAAAACTTTTTGATCCTACCTGATCATATTTTTCGGGTGGTGTATCTCTTTTAGCCTGTAATCCTCCGCACAAACCATGCTCTAATTGTTGACATCTACCAAATGTAGGACATTTTCATCCAAGAGTGTGTCAATGTTTCAAGGCAAATCTCTAAAATAATCACCAATAAAAATTCTAACAAGGTAAGAAAGCGTAAGGTCACTAGAATTAACAACATAACTTCGCATGTGTAGTCCACTTTCTTACATGAGATAGGATTGTGTTTTTTGCAAAACCATAAAACAGCTACTGGGAGGGAGGGAAATCCCATTTTGTGAACGCATTGGCACACAGCCAATAAGAAACCTAGAAGGCCAGAAACCCTTCACCCCCTAGGTTCAGTTTGGCTTGCTACTAGCTGGCACATATTACGTCAGAAAAAACATACCACAAAGCTACCACATTTATGACCAACCTTTCAATGAACAGTTTTGAGGAACAAATCACATGGATAAGCTTGTCACTAGAGTATAATACTTACATAAGAAAGGATTCCCATTTCATCTCTAAGTTAAAATGGGGGAAAAAGTTGTACATGTACCAAGACTAAGAGTGCATGTTACAGAAGGGATAGCAGGTACTTTGCTGGTCTTCTAAGCTCTGCAAAGCTAACTCAATCACCTTAGCCATCCACAACTCCCAGGCTCACAGCATTACCTGCACCAAATTTATTCCAATAAGCACCCTATAGTGAATGGCAGCTAAAAAACATCACAGCTTAAGCAGCTAAATGAAAATTTAACGAGGAATTTCAATTGTGTGGGCTTTACTTAAGCTTTACTAGATGTCAGGTAGGAACCCTGATGTGCACTTTCCTCCTTGTGTTGACTTTCCTCCATGTGTAGATCTTCCCCCTTGTGTTGAATTTCCTCCAAGTGTTGATCTTCCCCCTTGTTTTGACCCTCCATGTGTTCATCTTCCCCCTTGTGTTGACTTTCCTCCAAGTGTTGATTTTCCCCTTGTTTTGACCCTCCTCCATGTGTTGATCTTTCCCCTTGTGTTGACTTTCCTCCATGTTTTGATCTTCCCCCTTGTGTTGACTTTCCTCCAAGTGTTGATCTTCCCCTTGTGTTGATCTTCCTCCATGTGTTGACTTTCCTCCGTGTGTTGATCTTCCCCTTGTGTTGACTTTCCTTCATGTGTTGATCTTCCCCTTGTGTTGATCTCCCCACTTGTGTAGACTTTCCTGCTTGTGTTGACTTTCTAAGTTAGCAGACTCTTTAAGCTTTGCTAGCTCACTTAATATACCTTTGAGGGGCTCCTAAGCTTGCTTCTCTTAGCCTGTGAGGAAAATATAGTGAATCATCTTCTAATGACTGAAATAAGAAGCAACTACAGCAAGTTGTCACCTCAAATAGTAGCTTTAAAACCACAACACAAGTGAACATAACCATAAACCGGGTTGGTTATACAAAGTCTCTTGAGTTGTTAAATGTAGCACTATAAATTGGGTCAATAGTTCCTCCCCACCCCAAAAAATAAATAAATAAAAAAAAGCCTGAAAGAAGCTTTATAAAAATTTAAAAAAAAAAATAGAGAGTAAACAGCATAGCAGTAGAAAACCAGTATGTGTTTCAATTGCAATACCAGATGCTTCCCTAGGGAACTAACAATTGAATTGTGAGTTGCTGAATTGCGTAACACACATTTATATTATGACAACAACATGATCAACTGAAAATTTTCACTCATTAGTCATTCAAAAGGGATTAAGGGAATGGCGTGAATATTAAGCCCCAAAGTCAGGAAATATTGACATTTTGTCTTATGCCTTCACATTTAAAATAATGGGTGGCACAACAAGTATCAGTTCCGCATCTATGGTCATTAATACTGAGCACCAATTGGGCTTATTCATACTTATTTACAAAATATCAGTGGCTCAACAGATATCATCTTTACCTCTGCAGTTATATAGAGCAAGCACAATTTCTGCCTATTTTCTACTTGTTTACTTATCAAACATAAACAACCTTTCCCAAGCATAGAACTAGAAATAAAATAGTAAGCAACACCAGCATGGCAGGCAATAACAAACCCATGCATCTCATACCTTCAAGGATGGGACCAGAGAAAAAACTTCCTCATCAGACTCTGGACAAACATTGGCAATCACGCATATCTGCAGTCCAAAAGCTTAAAATAAGAGTGCTGCAAGACTTTTAAGATTTAAGTGACTCAGGTTGAGATTTTAACCTCACTATTGGAGACACCATATTTTGTGAGACCCCTTATTCTGGTTAAGAAATCAACAGCCGATGGGTGATATAAATAGATGCCACAAAGGAAGCAGTGATCGGTCAACACACACACACACACACACAAAGCAAATCTAAAGAATGAAAAAATTTATTGAAAAATTTTTTTTTGCTTAAAATGAAGTTCAAGGATACTCAAGAACTTGTCTAACAGCCTGGGGATTTGCATAATGGACACCCCTTTTGGCATACTGCAGTCCCTTGTCAAATGGTCTGAAAACAAACGACATGTTATAACACTTAATATATGTATGAAATTTCTATTCAATTAAAAAATCATAAAATTTGTCCCTCACACAGGGAGTCTAAATTCTGGATCTTTTGATAATATGGGCAGCTGATCCTGGATTCCTTGTAAAATATCTAAAGCCTCACAATCCATCATGCATTTGACATTCTCTGGTAGATCTGCATATGCCACCATAGATAAGTAACAGCATGGAGTTAACAAAATTCAAAGGGCATCCCCCGCTTAAGAGATAAGTCTAGAAATAATTTCTCCAAAACCAGAAAAAATCCATGGTATACAACCATAAAATCTACAGTATTAACAAGTAAAACATTCAAACACATAGAGGCCAAATTTTTCCTCATCTCAATAAAATAATAAATATAATGCCTTTAAACCAAAAGCATACTTCCAAGTACCCACCCTGCTCAACTTTAAGCTCCAGCGGTTGTGGTTCTTTAAAGACTGTGCTCTTTCCACCATTAGCAATTTTATCTCCTTTTCCCCCTCCTTTGCCTGAATAGCCTGAAAATTTATTTAAAAAATAAAAATAAAAAGAACAAGAAGAAGAGAAGCTCATTCAAGGGAAATCAACAAAAGAGGTAATCAATCATAGATTGTGCAGAGAAAGGTAAAATCAACACAAACAGGCAACAACCAAACAAAACAATAAAGAAAATTGGACCTTTTGGAAACGGAGTGTCATCCTTCCCAAAAGATTTCGGTAAAGAACTAGTTTTATATTCAGGTGAACCTATAAAAGCAAGACCACCCATTAGAGAGGATTAAAGAATATGGATAAGTTTCCCTCAACCAACCATTCAAGATTAAGAAGATAAGTATATTTGCTAAAGGAAGAGAAGAAAACATTAACCTTCAAAATTGAACTGAACTTTCCTTGCATTCTTTGGCTTTGTTGAGCTGTCATCCTTCCCTTTCAACTTATCTTCCTTTCCCTTTGATCTCAAGGGTGCTACACCCATGAATTTACACATCAAAAAAAGAGTGTATTCAAAACATTGTACGTTCTAAAAAAGGTTCAGCGCAGGTTAGGAGGAAAGAAAGAAACGGGAATGTGGATATGTATAAGTACTATTGCACATATTTCAGCTTGATTGGTCTGACTGGTATATGCAGTTAACCAGAGTCCCAACTCCTACCAATACCATTTGGGCAATAACACAAATTTAAGAGAACTGAGATATAGTAGAGAAGAAAAGCGAAGAAACCAAATCAAACAAACTCCAAACAAGACATCATTAAATTTGTGATCATAATCTCACTTATAAATAAAATTTTCCAACTGGGGTATATAACCTGTATACTTAAACGGTTAAACTGCTATCCCAAATCAATGTAAAACTATTGCGTTCTTATTAATACAATTACTCTTTTCTCATCCAAAAATAAAACATCCCAACATGGACTATCAACATTTGAAAGGATCATATCTGCATGCCATGACCAGGCATAGATTTTCTAGGCATTATACAGTATACACCCTCTAAATTTGGAATTGCTTCTAAATCAGTCCCTTGATTTTTACAACCTTCAAATTTACACTATCAACTACTATAACAATGTCACTGTGCTCTTCCAATATGGTCCATCTGTTAACCAACATAAAAATGAGGTCTTTATTATATTTTTGACATCTTTTTTGAGGTGGGTTTAAGTTTAACATGCAAAATACCAATTTAAAAGCAAACCCAAAAATAAAAAATACAACATTTTCAGATACTCCTATTAAAAAAACTAAAATAGCCCATGATAAGTATAGTAATAAATAGAAGGAAAATACAAGAAAGAAAGAGTTACAATTGAAAACAGGCAATGGTGGAGATACATAGAAGCAGAAAACCCTTTACCTCCTTTCTCCATGGCTACTTGTATATCTGCAATCACAAAACTTACTACTTTAAAACAATGTACATACATAACACAAAAAAACCCACATACAAAAACAAACCCTTTTTTCCCCAAACAACAACAACAGTTTTTACTTTACTTTTTACATGAAACTACTCTTCAAAGACCCAAAAATGGCCTAAAGTAAAAGAACAAACACACCCAGAAAATAAATGAAAATTAAAGACAAAACCATAAACCAGGAACAAGAACAAGGTACCTGGGAAAGAGAGCAAAGCAGAGACAGTGGCAAAGAGTGATCGGTCAAAAAGGAGGAGAGGAATGGGAGATATAAATTGAGCACTTAGCAACAGTAGCAGTTTTCTATTTCGACGCTTTTTTAGGCTTTTTTTTTTTTTCAGTGTTTTGCGCGTTGTATATTTGATCGTCCTGTGGGATGATGACGATACTGCCCAGAGTATGTAGATGACGTTCTGCTTTGACATCAAGGGCATTTGAGACTCTTTGAGGATATTTATACTCTGAGTGGACCTCACATGACCCGGAGCAAAATCCGCTCCGTTTCGAAATGTTGATACCTGCACACAAATTTTCGCATACACCCTCACACACTCACATCATTTGAAATTAGTTGTTATCAAAAAAGGGAAAAAAAAAAAAAAAAAAAGGATAAATTTTAGTTGCAGTATTTTAGGATTAGATTTTTTTTTTTTTTTTTAAGAAAAAAGATGTTAATAACATTTTTACAATACTTTTACAATAAATTTTAAAAGATAGACTACTACTTTATTGGTAGACAAATAAGTAATCTCAATTATGAGTTTAAATTATAACTAGTAACATTTTATTATATGGGATTTGTTGTGAAAGTAACACTTTTTTATTAAAAAAAAAATACATTTCTTAATTGAATTAAAACATTTTGTAGTTTTGAATATAATTGTTACGGAAGAATATTATATGTGTCTAATCTATTAATATAAGGATGTGTTTGAATTTAAATGGGAAATCTAATATGTACATTTTTTTTTGAGAAGAAAGGATATGCTACTTTATTAATCATGAATTGGGAAAGTCCCTACTTAAAAAAGAAAATACATCAGACTCTATCCAAACTTGAAAAGGAAAATAAAGTCTTGCTCTCTAGACTAAGACAAAAAATATCTTGTGAAAAGAGTTTTCATAAAACAAAATGTCTTCTATAATGTGACCACCCTATGAAAATTCCATACCACCATAGTGCAAAGACTTAATGATAGACTCAACGTCCCCCTCAATAATCGCTTGGTGAAAACCTGTTTCGACAGTAAAAACCATCGCACAACTTGTCGCTAGCAGACTTTAAAATCTCAAGCGATGGAGGCATCAAGATCTTCTTTGACATAGCAGCCATTACTTCGCCTTCCGAGTTACGGATGACCACTCCAATACCGACATCATTAGATTCTGTAAACCACGTCTTATCAAAGTTTGTCTTCATAGTGTCTTGGATTGGAGGAGACCACTTTTGAACTACTTGTCAACGCCTAATGGAGGTGAATCTAATATGTACATAAAATTGGGATATTCCTATTGTTGCCTCACTTAGGCCCATCATAATACATTGACAACAAAAAATTGACAATGTTTCTAAAAATTTTGTATTAAATGAGTGGTTTATGGTTGATATTCTTGGGGGAATAGTATGGTATTTGAAGATTTTTGAACACTTCTTGTGGGGTCAAAAAAGCTTGGTGTATCTCTTAAAGACTGTTGAGGTACAATTTTTCATGTCCTAATTTCGTTTGCCCACTTATCAAAAATACCCATGCAAGCCCCATAAATTATTTTGGGTCCTTACAAATACTTCTCACATATTACCCAACTTAGGCCCACACAAATACTTCTCATACCATTACCAAAATTGGGCCACAAAATTATACCATCTCTATAAAAGCCCAAAACTCATCTATTTTGTGAGTAAAACCCAAAAAGCCTAAACAAAAGCCTAAACAAAACCCTTTACAAAGCCCATTGTTACACAGCACTCTTTACAAAGCCCGTTGTTACACGGCACTCTTTACAAAGCTCGTTGCTACTCTGCACTCTTTACAAAGCTCGTTTTTACACAATACTCTTACAAAACTCGTTGCTACACAACACTCTTTATAAATCCTGTTGCTATACGGCACTCTTATAAAGCCCGATGCTACACAACAATATTTTTCACAAAATCTTAAAATATGTACAAAAAGCCCAAATGCTATTTTGGCAACATTTTACAAAAAGCATAAATGCTATTTTGGCGACTACACTTGGGAGCCTACTGAAAACAAGGATTCACCATGCCCCCTAAGCTACGGAATAGCCAACAAAAAGGGACTCAAAACAACAACCCTCTAGCGGCACAAGGTCGTCACACGACCAAATTGTACAAGATGAACAACCTAACCAACCTGAAGTCAACTAAGAGAGTTCTAACCAACGATTCTCTTTCCTCTTGGAAACGTTACAAGGGATGCAACAAGCTCAATTCAAACTTACTGAATCTATGAGAGTCTTGAGAGAGGCTTAAGAACCAAGATTTCGGCCATCACCCGAAGGTCCAAATCCTAGAACACAGCAGGAGAGAGGGTTAGCTACCGGAAATCCTCCATCCGGTAAGCAAAATGTCTCTCCTCCTCAGTTTGTTACATTATCCGACCTTACTTCTTTGTTGGAAAAGGAAAGAATCAGCACCACTCATAACTACCAAAATGACTCTCACTACTCACTACATATATTATCTCCATTAGCATACCCTAGTATGATAGTAATCTTGTTGCGCTAGTTGGAATCACTCTCTCTCCCTTCATCTAACACTAAATTTTCTCCATTATTTGCTATAATGGACTCCATAGTGTTTGTTTATTCCTTTACCATTGAAGGCTATAATGTATTTGTTACTATAGAGTTTTCCCCTCATATTATTATATTGGAGGAATTTTTCTCGATGGATCCTATGGATGATGATTTTGGAGATGTAAACAATCTTCTTAATTTATGAAATAACTAACGGTTGGAGGTTTATTGATTCTGTCTTATTTTATTTTTATGTTGAAATATTTTACTGTTTGAACATTTTATTGCTAAAATATTTTTCGGGGGTGAAAAAGTTTTCCCTCCGACAAATGTGTTTGTTGTTGGATTGGAGGCCAAACCGTAACTTGACAATGGGCTTGAAGCACAGGCCAAAAGCTATTGATGAAAATTTTGAGAGATTCGCCTTTTTTTATGCTTTGGCCTAGGTTAGGCCCAGCAAGGATTATGGGAAGGCCCAAGACATTTCTTACAAGAAACAAGTCAAAATAAATGGAAAAGCCCACTGCAATAAAGAAACATCCTAACAGTAAAATATTTCAGAAGTAAAATGTTCCAGTGGTAAAATATTCCAGCAATAAAATAAGACAGAACTGAATAAACCTCAAGCCATTAATTATTTCATAAATTAAGGAGAATGTTTACATCTCCAAAATCATCATCCATAAGATCCATCGAGAAAAGGTCCTCCAATTTAACAATATGAAGGAAAAACTCTAGTCACAATTACATTATAGCCTTCAATAGTAAAGGAATAAACAAACATCATAGGGTCCATTATAGCAAATAATGGAGAAAGCTTAGTGTAAGATGAAAGGAGAGGTAGAGATTCCAGCTAGTGCAGCAAAATCACTATTATGCTAGGGTATGCTCATGAAGAGAGTATATATAGTAAGTAGTGAGAGTCATTTTGGTAGTTATGAGTAGTGAGAGAGGGAGTATTTAGCCATGCTGCTAGGACTTTCTGCTAGGGGTTGGATAAGTGTTTATGGGTAGTGATATGAAGGGCATTTATGAGCTAAAGGCTGAAGAGCTTAGTTTCTAATTTGGAAACTAAAAACTCGAAAGCTTAAAATTTCATTAAAAGCTTAAGAAGATGATTAGAGGGAGAAAAAATAGAGAAGTTTATGAGAGATTTGTTCTTCCTTATTGGTGTGCTTTGGTGTGTTAATGAGGGGCTTTATTTATAGCTGAGTTTAAGGGGATATTTAATAAAGAATCTCAGTCAAAATCTGTCCCAATTAGCAACAAATCTTCAAAAAATCCATCCTAGGATTTAGCCGAAAATGGTGCTTAGTTCATGAACTAGAAAGTAAATATTTTTGGCAAGGTAGTGAGCTATTCATTAGTGATTCCAAAAGCTTCCAAGGTCTAGTTATGGTTGCCTTTTGTTCCTTGACTGAATTTGTTGGAGAACAGAAGGAGAGTGGCTGACTTCAGTCTTCACACATAGCAAAGTTTTATGTCTTGTCAATCAGAAATCGAAATCGCCTTGCCAAGAAAGGGTTTAAGCTCAGTTTGACATGTGTCCCTCTGACCTAATTTGATAAGCTCAAGGTGATTGCGGTGGGTCCCAACTGTTGGTCTGGTAGTGCTGACTTGACAAGTTGAAGGTGATTGTAGTGGGTCCCAATTGTCAATCTAGTTGTGCTGAAATTTGAATTATGACCAGCCTAATCATTTTAGTCACCCACGTGAGTTTTAGTTCTTGAGATTTGGCATATGGGCTGGACTGTTTTGGCTAGGCCTTGTTATTGGGCTTCTTGGACTTGCACATCCCTACAAAATAAATAATCTTGCCATGGGTTTGTAATATACATGGGCTATTGTAGTTGCCATTTCTTATGAAAAAAAATAAGTTTTAAGAGATAGGTAATATGTCATAAATAACTTATGTTTATCATGAGTTAGCATATTTGCTAGGGAATTTAGTATATCAAAATATGTTATTGCCTGATGGTGAACTAAAAATTGAACTATCTCCAGTTCATCCATAGTGACGTCCAAGTCTAAGAAAGCTATCCCAATTTAAGCAGGTCGTCCAGCATAAGAAGGTTATCAGCATGGAAGCACATGGACGACCTTCCAACACTTAGAAATTTTCAGAAAAAATTTATGTTCAAGAACTTATAATTCGGACCACGTTTTACTATTCCGAAGTATGAGCAAAATCTTTGTTCATTGCTATAACTTCCCACTAAGTTCTTAACTTTTATAGCAATTGTGGAAGATAAGTTTGACTCTTCTAACTTCCATAGCAGTTGTGAGAGTTAAGTCTAAACTTTTGAACTTCCATCCACATTGAGGAAGTTACTAAACAAGTAATCACTTCAAAGTTCACTATATAAGGACTTATCCACATCAAATGAAAGTAAGTTTCCACCACTCCTAAAGTTGGAATTTTTGAGTCCTAGAGAAAAAACTAACTTAAGCATCAGAGGGTTTTTGGCCGGTTCACCCCGATCACCTTTGATCTTATGTTTCTTCCTTTTTAGGCCTTCCAAGCAACTACTAGCCCATTGAAACCCAGAGCATTCAAGATATGATTTTTTTGTGTATCATCATTGCCAAAGGTTAATTTTGGGCTTTGAGCATAATATAATATTTTTGCGAAATAATATTTGGGCTTTGATAGACTAATTGTTTGCCTAATAGTTTTGGGTTTTTGATAAAATGTTGCCAAAAAGGCATTGAATTTTTTTGTAAAATGTTTCCAAAATAATATTGGGTTTTTTGTAAAATGTTGCCAAAATAGTATTGAGTTTTTTCATAAAATGTTGTCAAAATAATATTAAACTTTTTGTAAAAGTTGTCAAAATAGTATTGGGTTTTTTTGTAAAATGTTGCCAAAATAGCATTTGGGCTTTTTGTAAATATTTTGAGATTTTGTGAAAAATATTGCTATGTAGCAACGGGCTTTGTAAGAGTACTGTATAGCAACCGCCTTTGTAACGGGCTTTGTAAAGAGTCTTGTGTAGCAATGGGCTTTATAAAGAGTGTCGTGTAGCAACGGATTTTATAAAGGGTTTTGTTGGACTTTTTGGGTTTTGCCCACAAAATAGATGAGTTTTGGGCTTTTATAGAAATAGCATAATTTTGTGACCCAATTTTGGTAATGGTATGAGAAGTATTTGTGTGAACCCAAGTTGGGTAATATGTGGGAAGTATTTGTGAGGGTCCAAAATAATTTATGGGGCTTGCATGTGTATTTTTGGTGAGTGGACAAATGAAATTAGGACACGAAAAATTGTTCCTCAACAAAGATAGAATTTATTTGTTAGGTGGGGTTGCTAATGATCCACAATGGGAGATTAGAACAAGAAGAAAATTCTGCGTAAATTTACATAGATGAGATTGTGTTATTCATGCACAAGGAAACATTGTACACAATGCTATTATTTTCTTAAGAACAGGCTCTTGAAGATGTTCTAAGATTCTCTTTTTTCCCTCTACAATTCTCTCTCTAATTTCTGTGTGTCCCTCTTCTTTGGCCTTATCCTCCCTTATATTTTCCCTAGTTTCTTTTCTGGAATGTGTTGTCCCAATACAGCTAGAAGGCTTCTTGTCCCATCGGGCTCTTACTTCCCCGTTTTCATGATGAGTGAGACATTTGGGGCCTTCGGACTTCAAAGACTTTGTTTAGGTCAATCATTCATCAATAAATGTGATTGTGCCAAGCAAATGAGTCTCATTAATGTAGAGGTGATTGTTGCTATATCAAGAAGCTTCAATAGGCTTCCTTTGACAAGGGGCATTTCCCAAAAGTGTCTCATCCTTGGGAGCTTGGCAAGTATCTCATCCTCAACTCGTCATTCTATGATCTTCCTAGAGAAATGTGTCCGACTAAGTCTATGGTCCAAGGTTTGATTCCTTTGGAGAAGTCAGTCACCATAATGGGCTAGTTCATATTGGGCCTATTTTCATTCGAGCCCCAAAATTACTTGGATTTTAAACCACTTCCATACACTCCCCGTGGTAAAAAATAAAAAGTTGTTTATGATTGATATTAAATTTTATAAATTTAAAAGAGTGACTATGCTATAAGACTATGTTGTGTGGATGGAGGATGTTCCATCACTTTCTTTTTCTATTTTGCAGGATGATTTAACCAAACTTTCCTATGGTTAATAAGAATGTTTCTGGTTTTCCTTCTAAAAAAGAAGAAGAAAAGGAGAATCTCACCATAAATAATAATAATAATAATAAATCTGGATTCCCTCTCCTTCCACTTGCTATAAAAAAAAAAAAAAAAAAAAAAAAAAAAAAAAAAAAAAAAAAACCCAACTTAACAAGGCTATTATAAGAATTGTTTTGTTTTATGGTATTGAATATTATATTCATACATAAAGAGATCTTGGATTTGAATCCCCCTTCTTGTTGTAAAAAAAAAAAAAAATTAGGCATAGTAAATTATGTAACTATTAGGTATAGTTGGACATGCACACTATAGGCTGGTGTCATTGGTGTGTCCCATGTAGCGTTTTCGTGTTCCTTTCACGTTTTTTCTACTATTCTAAAAATTGTCACAAATTGATTTTATGGTCTTCTTTTACGTATTCCTAGCAAGATAATGGATTCCTAATTGGCTTCAAGGTTGAGTCCTTTTCGATTGGTACCATTTAATCATAAAAGGTTGCTTCCATAAAATATGCTTTAACTAATCAAATGGAGTAGAATTGGTGGGGGGTTCAGATGACTTTTGATTGAGCTTTGCCCTTGACACGTTGGTGATCGGTAGACGAAGGTACAAGCTTATGGAGTCGTGGCCTTCCTAGCAATGCATGCATGGTATGGCATTGTAGAGCCAATGGTGTGGAATCTTAGGGTCTGTTTGGTTGGAAGGGTAGAAAAGTGGGATGATAGAAAATATTTTAATTTCTCTCATTTTTGTTTGGTTGGAACTTGGAAGCGAAAAAGTGAAGTGATAAAACAAATGAGTTTGCATAAATTTACTTGTATACCCTTGTTAAAAAATGATGCCCAATTAAAACAAAAAAGTGACAAACAACTCCAAAAAAAAAAAAAAAAAAATCACTCAATTATGTCCTCATTAAATAAAACAAAAAAGTAACATTTATTTAGCAAAAAAATTGTTTATGTGCAAATGGATGAAGGAAAAAAAAAAAAAAAAGGTAAACAAAGCAACTTGATGAAACGCAGAGAAGAAAAAAAATAAAATAAAATAAAGGCTAATGACATGGACGAAGCCCATGAGTAAGTGCACATGGACATTTTTGTCCATTAAGCGATTTCATTTCCTCCTTTCAATTTTCTCCCCATTTTGGGGAGAAAACTTTTTGGTGGGCTCGGGGAAGAAAACACCTGAGTCCTACCATTTATTTTAATTCCTCTCTATCCAACCAAACACTCTTCAAAAAAGTTTTATTTTCCATTTTCTCTCCAATATTTTCCATCCACCCTATTTTATCTCTAAACGAACACATCCTTAAAAGTGTCACAATAGTCTTACATTTGAGTTTTGTTTCCTCTTATTTTTATGGAGAGAGGAAATACAGATTGTTCCCTTTTATGCCAGTAGTTGGGTTTTTCTCTCCATACTAGTATATTCCCCGTGAATGTCTTCACCTCTACTGGCCCCTCTCTCTTGTGAGGAGGAGGCCGAGCTTGCCCGAAGCAATAAGAAAGTCAAAAATGTGACCCATGCGGGGTTTGGTGATGGCCAAGGTTTGGGGCGCCCTCTGTTTGATCAGAGTCATGATTTCCGACCGCCTTCTCCACCGCCATCCTTCAAGGATAAATTGGTGGGAGAGATACAGGGAGCTTATACACAAGCTTTCAACTTTGCGGAACTCATGGAGGATGATGTGGAATCTGATGAAGAAGAAGTTGAAGAGCTTCGTGTAGGGGTGGCTGCGGTGAAGTTTACTAAGGAGTTCAAACAACAAATTAGGTCTCCTTGGTATAAAGCTCTAATAGTGAAGGTTTATGGTAGAACGGTGGGCTTTAACATCCTACATGCAAAAATTCATAGTCTCCGGAAACCAGTGGGAGGATTGGATTGCGTCGGACTTGGCAATGATTTTTTCCTCATCAGATTTGCACAAAAGGAAGATTTTGAAGCTATGTTAAAAAAGGGTCCGTGGTTCATAGGTGAGCATTTCTTGTCCATTAGACCGTGGGAGCCATATTTTAAACCGTCGTCGGCTAGCGTCTCCTCAATGGCGGTATGGATTAGACTCAATCAACTCGCCCATTGAGTTTTATAACGCCGAGGCGTTACACCAGATAGGGAAAGCTATTGGTAATGTTCTAAGAGTGGACACTCATCGCGTCGAATCCAGAGGAAGATTTGCTCGATTGTGTGTGCAAGTTGATGTTGATAAGCCCCTTATTGACACGGTATTGATTGGGAGGTTTAAGCAACCAATAACTTATGAAGGCATTAATAGGCTGTGTTTTTCGTGTGGGAGGATGGGGCACCGGCGGGAAAGTTGTCTGTACACTATTAAGGATGAGAAAGCTCCAATGGAGAAGGAAGAGGGTGACGGCGTGGATCGAGCTAGTGATCCATGCAATTCCCATGTTGTCGACATTCTGTACGGGAAAAAGGGACCACATCTGAGGCACTAGAGGACAACTATGGTCCGTGGGTGCTGGTTTCGCGTAAAAGGAATGGGACAAAAGGACGTGGTGCGAGTATGTCCGATAATGGATGGGTTTTTGCTCAGGAGCAGAGGGAGTGGGATGTGCATGACCCGCCTGCTAAGGCTGGTACGAGTAGTGCCCCAAAAACAGGGAGTCGTTATTCTATGCGTGAAGGGAAACGCAAATTATCCCCACCTAAAATTCCTATAGCCCATCTCTCTAAAGAAAGGAACCAAGGGGGTGTTGGTGAGGCCCCTTACTCGGTCCAAGGCCCATTTCCTTCGAGCCCAATAGAAAAGTTTCATCCGGGAGTGCAAAAGGATCCAAGAAAGCCCAATTCGACCTCTAGTGCCTCTGTTAAGGGCAAAAGGACATTGCCCGATCCAAGGAACACCGGAAAAGCTTTAGGGGTCTAGAGAGAACTAACGCCATTTCCTCTGTGCAGTCTAACAACTACCCTTCTCCTTCCTTCCATAGTAAACCGGCAACCGGTGGCGGACCGGATATCGGGTACCAGTTTAGAGGGGTTGAGCAGAGCAAGATTAACTCAAGGAATGGATTGGGTCAGTCTCGCATCGACAAGGGTGGGGAGAGCGACCTGTCCGCCGTTGGCGAGGAGAGACATAAAAGAAATGGCAGACCCGACGCCACCGTAAAAGGGTAAATGCATGTGGGAGTAAATGGCCCTATTCGCAGAGACGCTAATGATGTGCGAGATGAGGTCATGCGAAACACCGAGGAAGTGGAAATGCTTGATAGGGAACAGGGTAATCACCATGTCGAGTCCGATGGTCCAATCATCCACGGAGTCCTATATCCTCAGAACCACTCGGGAAGGAACGATGGGTTTACGGAAAATCTCTGCGACATTGCCGCCGAGAAGGGTGAGCGGATGCTTCTTGAGGAAGATGAAGGCTCTCCAGCCTTTTGATGAGTGCTGCCTGGTAATCTTTTTGTTAATCATGAATCTTATAGCTTGGAATTGTAGAGGTGCCTTGAAGGCCTCTTTCCAAAACCATATAAGGGATCTTGTCAATAATCACAATCTTGCTATAGTGATTATCATGGAAACAAAAATTGGTGGTGAGCGGGCTCGGGAGATTCTTGATAGGCTCCCGTTTGACGGTGTGATCACTACGGACACTATAGGTTATGCGCGGGGTCTTTGGATATTGTGGGATTCGGATAGGGTTGAAGTAACTCATTTGTCAAGCACAGAAAGCGAGGGAAATTCATGCTCTTGTCAAGGCACGTAGTTCCAATTTTTCCTGGTTCCTTTCTGCAATTTATGCTAGTCCTAGGCATGCCGAAAGGCAAGTGTTATGGAATAACTTAACTAAGGTTGCAGAACTCCATAATTTGCCTTGGGTGTTAGCTAGAGATTTTAACGAACCTATTGTTGGAGAGGATAAGTTTGGGGGTAGGCCTGTTAGTGTGAATAGATCCTTTATGCTAAAAGAGTGCCTTGACAAATGCAGTATGATTGATTTAGGATTTACTAGGCCTCGCTTCACTTGGACAAACCGGAGGGAAGTGCAAGGTTTAATCCAAGAGAGAATAGATAGGTTCTTTGTTAATCCAAGTTGGTGCCTCCTATACCTAGAGGCGAGGGTATCCCATTTAACAAGGTGCCATTCGAACCACCGTCCAGTGCTCCTTGAGTCGCAACCCACAGGCTGGAATTACCGGTTTAGGCCTTTCAAATTCAATGGTTTGGGTCATCGATGTTACTTTCCCTAAGGTGGTGGAGAATGCTTGGAGTCGAATACTGGGACTTATCAAGCTATTGATATTTTCCAACGCGAAGCTACGGTCTGGAATAAATCTCATTTTGGGAATATATTTGCTAGGAAGAGAAAGATTATGGCAAGGTTAAATGGTATTCAGCGAATTTTAGCAATGAGGCCTTCGAGTTCCCTATTGGACTTGGAGAACAACCTTCCGAAAGAGTTGGATGTGGTGCTTGGGCAAGAACAAGAGCTGTGGTCTCTTAAATCGAGAATTAACTGGATGATCCAAGGAGATAGAAACATTGCCTTCTTCCATGTCTCAACCTTGATCCGTCGAAAGAAAAACCAAATTTTGGCCATTAAGAATGGAGTTGGAGAATGGCTGTATGCAAAAGCAGAGATTATGGATTTTATTAGGAAGGGGTTCATTGACACTTTTACCACTTCCTCTATTTCTTGAGATAGGGTTGAGTCGGGTCATTCTCGGTGGCAAGCCCGCCTCTCTGATGAGGAAAAAGAGAGCTTGGGAAGCCTTGTGACGGAAGACGAGATTAAGGCAACCCTCCGGTCCCTTAAGGCCTTTAAAGCCCCAGGACCGGATGGTCTTCATGCGGGATTCTTTCAACACTTTTGGCCTTGAGTGGGGCATTCTGTGGTGGAAGCGATTAAGAAGATCTTTAGGGATAGGAAAATGTCGGCAAAGCTTAATCAAACTCACATTGTCCTTATTCCTAAAATCCAGGGACCAGAGACTCTTGGAAACTATCGGCCAATTAGCCTTTGTAATACGACTTACAAAATAGTCACAAAAATCATAGTGGCTAGGCTTAGGCCATACTTGGAGAACCTTATTTCGCCGCCGCAATCCGCCTTTGTGCCCGGTCGAAAAGGGATTGACAATGCCATAATTGTTCAGGAACTTATTCATACCATTAGCAAGAAGAAAGGGAATGTGGGGTACATGGCCTTCAAAATTGATTTGGAAAAGGCATACGATAAACTGGAATGGAGCTTCATAAGAAGGATGCTAATCCGGATTAATCTCCCCACCAGCCTTGTTGAGCTTATCATGAGCTGTGTGTCTTCGGTCACCACCTCGATTCTTTTCAATGGCAGCCCTCTTGATCCGATTTCGCCTTCTCGGGGAATAAGACAAGGTGACCCCCTTTCTCCGTATATCTTTATTCTCTGTGTGGATTACCTCAGCCAGCTCATTGAAGAGAAGTGTAATGAAAAGATGTGGAGTCCGGTGAAGGCATCTAGAAGTGGGCCGGCTTTTTCGCACCTTATGTTTGCGGATAATCTAGTTCTTTTTGCTAAAGCGGATCTGTTAAATTGTTCGATGATCGAGACGTTTTGGATGAGTTTTGTGCGATGTCGGGGCAAACCATCAGTGAATCTAAGTCTAGAGTTTATTTTTCGCCAAATGTGGATTGAGACTCTAGAGAATCGTTGAGTGATATCCTTGGCTGTATGTTTACCCCGAATTTGGGGAAGTATCTTGGAATTCCCATCAAGCATCCAAATTCTTCTTCTCGGGATTTCAATTTTATCTTGGATAGGATTAAAGGAAAATTAGTCGGGTGGAAGGCTAATCTTTTGTCGTTTATTGGAAGGGTCTGTGTTGGTTCAATCTTCGACTTCAACCATTCCATCTTATGCTATGCAATGCTCTTATCTTCCGCACCGGATCTTGCAAGGAGTGGATCGTGTGCACTGAAATTTTCTCTGGGGTTCAACCGACACAGTAAAAAAAATGCATTGGGTTGGTTGGCACAAAGTTACTAAACCGAAATCTGAAGGAGGTTTGGGTCTACAAAGCGCCAAGGGAAGAAATATTGCCTTCTTGTCCAAGCTGAACTGGTGGCTTCATACAGAGAGAGATTCTCCATGGGCTCGGGTGCTGAGCGCTAAATACTATCTTGCCCAAAGAATACACTCTAGGAATGGAAGGAATCTTCCTGGTTCGCGGGTTTGGTCATTTGTGAAGAAAGGGGCAGATACTTTCAATAGGGGCGTCAAGTGGGTAGTTGGTCGCAATAGCAATCTCGGGTTTTGGTTTGATAAGCGGCTCTCGAAGGTTTGGTTCACCAAATGATCCAAGGCCCCCTGTCTTTGGTGGATCAGCAACTAAGAATCAAGGATATTTTCAAGGGCGGAATTTGGGATTGGGAGTGCCTTTCCTGTGAGATTCCACAGCACATCAAATATATCATTCAAGCCACTCCGTGTGCACTTACTTTTACGAGTGGGGATAGACTTGCTTGGGTTGCCTCAAACCAGGGAAATTTTGATCTTGGAAGTGCATACAAAATTGCTATGAGGGATTTTCATCTTTGGGATTTTCCAGGGAAGTGGATTTGGAAAGCGGATATCCTTCCTAGAATCAAAACTTTTGTCCGGCGGTGTTACCATAACAAAGATCGAGTCAAGGATTGTTTAGTGAGAAGGGGAATGCTTGATAATGGTGTCCGCCCCCTTTGTGGTAGAAAACCCGAAACGATTATCCATGCGTTGAGGGATTGCAAGAACATCAAACCTGTGTGGATCCAGGTGGGAGTGCGATGGGATGATAGAAGATTTTGGTCGGATGATTTACATCGGTGGCTTGAGATCAACGGCAAAGAGGGGAGCTGCCGAGAGTCTTGTTATTCCCCTTGGAGAACAATATTCTTATTTGCTATTTGGCTCATATGGAAGAGTAGAAATCAAGCCGTGTTCAAGGATAAAACCCAAAATCCTAGGTTAGCGACGGAGATTACTAACAGAGCCACGGAGTATACTTATCGTGCCTCATCTTGTATTAAACCCAATAGAATGATTATGAAACAGGTTAGATGGGAGAAGCCCCAGGTTGGATGGGTTAAATTAAACACCGATGGTGCTTCGGGGCCAGTGCATGCATGCACAGGATGTGGAGGTATCATTAGAGATCAGCAAGGGCGCTGGATCACTAGGTTTTCTAGGAGGATTGGAGTAGCGAATAGTTTCATTGCTGAGTTGTGGGGGTTACGTGATGGTTTACACTGTGTTCTTGCAGGAATTTTGATTCTTTAGAAGTAGAGATTGATGCCAAAGCTGTCCTGGATGCTTTTCTTAACCCCGAATATGTTAACATGATCGTGTCTCCCTTATTAGATGACTGTAGAACGTTGGCTGCTCGGTTCCGTCGCATTTGTTTCAAACAACGTTATCGGGAGGCGAATTGGTGTCTTGATAAGTCGTGGTGGGATAGGAGCAAACCGGTCTGTAGATTTTATTATTTACCAAAGTCACTTTGTGGACATTTTAACTTCCCTTGAGGAAGAGGCTAGTGGAATGTCTTGCTCCAGGGTGTGTCCTGAGAGCTTTGTTTCTTAGTTTATGCTACTCCTCTGTTTACAAAAAAAAAAAAAAAAAAAAAGTGTCACAATAGGCCTAACCCTTATCACCAATTTAACGTGGTTAATGACGCATTCAATAGCTTCTTCAAAACCAATTATTAAACTTGTTTTTTTGAATTATATATGGCACTAAATTATTTTAATTCTTTTTTGTAAATTCTTTTAATTTTACTTTTTAGTTAATAATATTTTACTATGAAACAAAAATCTCATTCATATAATTTATTTTCGTTGAAAATTAGTTTATATATAAAATTACAATTTTTATTTTTAATTAAATTAAAAGTGTCTCCTACATTACATGCATAATTACCCTAAAAGTTGTTGGGACTAAAACATTAAAGAATAATAAATCTTCAATTATGAGCTACAATACATAATTTCTAAAACTAAAAATACATTTATTAATAATTCAATGATTTCCACGTACAATTTCATTGTGGTTATACTTGTGCACGATTTTTCTTCATTTAAAACTAAATTTATAAAAAAATTTAACTTCAAATAAAAAATTTGTATTCATCTAAAAAAAAATTTTGTATAAAACCATAATCGTATTTTGAGAAATTTTTTTTAATAAAGTATTAAATACTGCTTTAACCTTAACAAAAGGCTAATACAATTGGGAATTAATGATTAGAAGGATCAAAAAAAAAAAAAAATTGTATAAAAACTTCATGATAGTTTTTTTTTTTTTTTGAGAATCAACTTCATGATAGTTTGTTGAGAAGAAAAAAAGAAAAAAAAAAAAAATACTAATAACACTATAAAGTATTATTAAACGGTGATACCTCAGAAGGATCTAGAAACCCTAAAAACAAAACAAAGAGCAAAGACTTGGGAGACTTTGAGGGCACTATATAACCACCTACACATACTTTGCCCTTTGCATCTCTTTCTTTTTCTGCATTCACTCTTGCCTCTGCTGCTTTTAGGTTAAAATTAGTATTCTTCTCAGATCTACGTAGAAAAAAGCAGCAATGGCGTCGGAGACTGAGACGTTCGCATTCCAAGCCGAGATAAACCAGCTTCTCAGCTTGATCATCAACACCTTCTACTCCAACAAGGAGATCTTTCTTCGTGAGCTTATCAGTAACTGCTCCGATGTACTTTTCCTCTCTCTCTCTCTAAACCTAGTTTTTGTTTTAGGGTTTTACTTATTTTGTGGGTTTTTTGTGTTTTAGTGTTTAAAGTTTGTTGCTTTACATAATATGACTGTGAATTACATACATGGTTTTGCTTTTGTGATTCTGGGTTTTGGTTTTTTTTTTTTTTTTTTTTTTGTTTAAAGTTTGTTCCTTTACATGGTAGGACTGTAAATTACATACATGGTTTTGATTTTGTGATTCTGGGTTTTGTTTTTTTGTTGGTTAATGTTATTTGTTTATTGCGTATGTGACTATGGTGTCTCACTGTTTGCCAAGCTTTTACTTGAAGAGGGTCTTGTAAATCGAAGCATTATTGGTTAAATAGGTGGATGGTAATTGATTTTGAGAGACATGTATATTGAGTGTGTGTCAGTGATGATGGTTATGGTTTAATCATTATTATGTGCAAAAGGGAGATCCTAATATGTTTTGATTAATAGTAAGCATGCTCTTTGATTAATTATACGTGTTGCCAATCTGACTAGTTTGTTGAGGATCCATGGTTGTCCCCAAAATTTTAGGACTAAGGTTTGGTTGTTATTGTTTATGTTAGCATTAATCACTCTTGTGTGGAATAAGGAGGTTCTAATATGCTTTGGGTTTTGGGACTAAGGCTTTGTTGTTGTTGTTGTTTATATTAGTATTAATCACTCTTGTGTGGAATAAGGAGGTTCTAATATGTTTTGGGTTGACCTTTGACATAGGCTCTGGACAAAATCCGTTTTGATAGTTTGACTGATAAGAGTAAGCTCGAGGCGCAGCCTGAGCTTTTCATTAATATTATCCCTGACAAGGCCAACAATACTATCACCATCGTTGACAGTGGAATTGGAATGACCAAGGCTGGTGAGTGTCTCACTGTTTCCCACTGTTATGATGTTATTTCAGAATCCTTGGGTTCTTGTATAAGATAAGTTTCTATTTTTAGTGTTTGTGTTTGTGTTTTTGACTGTTGAGTTTGTTTTTGTTGTTCACAGACCTGGTAAACAATCTTGGAACCATTGCAAGATCTGGAACCAAGGAGTTTATGGAACACTTGGCTGCTGGTGCGGATGTTAGCATGATTGGGCAGTTTGGAGTCGGGTTTTACTCTGCTTACTTGGTTGCTGAGAGGGTGGTTGTTACCACAAAGCACAATGATGACGAACAGTATATCTGGGAGTCTCAGGCTGGTGGTTCTTTCACTGTAACTAGGGACACTTCTGGTGAGAACCTTGGAAGGGGTACTAAGATCACCCTTTTCCTCAAGGAAGATCAATTGGAATACCTTGAGGAGCGTCGTCTTAAGGACCTTGTCAAGAAGCATTCTGAGTTCATAAGTTACCCAATTTCCCTTTGGGTGGAGAAGACTGTAGAGAAGGAGATTTCAGATGATGAAGATGAAGAGGATAAGAAGGAGGAGGAAAAGAAGGAGGAGGAGGAGGAAGGTAAGGTGGAAGATGTTGATGAAGAAGAAAAGGACAAGGAAGAGAAGAAAAAGAAGAAGATCAAGGAGGTGTCCCATGAATGGTCATTGGTCAACAAGCAGAAGCCCGTCTGGATGAGGAAGCCAGAAGAGATCACTAAGGAGGAGTACTCTGCATTTTACAAGAGTCTCACCAATGACTGGGAGGAGCACCTTGCTGTGAAGCATTTCTCAGTTGAGGGTCAGCTTGAATTCAAGGCTATCCTCTTTGTTCCCAAGAGGGCACCTTTTGACCTATTTGACACAAAGAAAAAGCCCAACAACATCAAGCTCTATGTCCGCCGTGTCTTTATTATGGATAACTGTGAGGAATTGATTCCTGAATATTTGGGTTTTGTGAAGGGTATTGTGGATTCTGAGGATCTGCCTCTCAACATTTCAAGAGAGATGCTGCAACAAAACAAGATCCTCAAGGTTATCCGCAAAAATCTTGTCAAGAAATGCATTGAGCTCTTCTTTGAGATTGCTGAGAACAAGGAGGACTACAACAAGTTCTACGAGGCATTCTCCAAGAATTTGAAGCTTGGTATTCATGAGGATTCACAGAACAAAACCAAAATTGCTGAATTGCTTCGGTATCACTCCACCAAAAGTGGAGAGGAGATGACAAGCCTGAAGGATTACGTCACAAGGATGAAGGAGGGGCAGAGTGATATCTACTACATTACTGGAGAGAGCAAAAAGGCTGTAGAGAATTCCCCATTCCTTGAGAAGCTGAAGAAAAAGGGGTATGAGGTTTTGTTTATGGTTGATGCTATTGATGAGTACGCAGTGGGTCAGTTGAAGGAGTTTGAGGGGAAGAAGCTTGTCTCTGCAACCAAGGAGGGACTCAAGCTTGAGGAGACTGAAGATGAGAAGACTAAGAAAGAAGCATTGGCTGAGAAATTTGAGGGACTTTGCAAGGTGATGAAAGACGTGCTTGGCGACAAGGTTGAGAAGGTGGTGGTATCTGATCGCGTGGTGGATTCCCCCTGCTGTTTGGTTACTGGAGAGTATGGATGGACAGCAAACATGGAGAGAATTATGAAGGCTCAAGCACTGAGGGATTCAAGTATGGCTGGTTACATGTCTAGCAAGAAGACCATGGAGATTAATCCAGAGAACCCCATCATGGAGGAACTGAGGAAGAGGGCTGAAGCAGACAAGAACGACAAGTCGGTGAAGGACTTGGTTCTATTGTTGTTTGAGACCTCTCTTCTTACATCTGGCTTCAGCTTGATGAGCCCAATACTTTCGGCAACCGAATTCACAGAATGCTTAAATTGGGATTGAGCATTGATGAAGACACTGCCGAAGCTGACACTGAGATGCCTGCTCTAGAGGAGGCCGATGCTGACGCAGAGGGTAGCAAGATGGAGGAGGTCGACTAAATCTAATTCATGTTGATGAATTTTGCAATGCCTGGTGCTGCTTCTTTGTTGGAGTAAACATGCTGATGCTATGTTAGAGCTTTATGGTTTTTTTTTTTTTTTTTTTTTCCCTTTGTTTTCCTTTCAATTTTAGAGTTGATTACAAGTGCAAACTATATGCCCTTACTTTATGTTTCAACTTTTAAGATGTATGCTGATATTTATTTTTCTACTCTTCTTCCTCAAGTTGATTTTAATTTGCCTTTTTTTTTTTTATTATTATAAAATATGTTTGCTCGTGGCAAAACTTGTTGGGTTTCTACAATATTTTCCGACTGCTGTTAGGTATTCCTGAATGATATTGAAGGACCATAGAGCCCAAAGGTTGAGGGATTGTTAGTTAGTGCCTTTTTGGTTATGTTTACAAATAGTTTGATAGCTTCTGGGGTGGTCCAAAGGAATTAAATGTGCGTTCAATTCTTTTCCTTGCCATTGAAATTTTTATGGTGGATGGTTCTGAGAGCATCGTGCCAATAGAATTTTCTGGTGCAAGCGTGGCCAGGTTCTTCATAAAACCTTAAACCTTAGGAAGCTCTTTAACTTTTCTTCATGATCAAACTTAGTCATGATATTTTGAAAATGCTCTCAAAAATTCTAGTTGCAAAGCTTCTAGGTTCTTCAATTATTATCATTCATCATCGTTCACATCAAAATTATGTCAAATGTTTTTTTCAAGTTATGACGTTTTCCTTTTTAGAAAGAAGTTATGACAAATGTTCTAACACAAAAGTTATCCATAGAATTTGTCTTGTAAATTCTATGAATAATTTTGCTTTAATGCATAATATATATATATATATATTTTGGGTAATTTTTATGGCTAATTTGTATCATTTTTGTGTGCAACAAGAGGTCTATCTTCTTAATAAAATACCATTAATCATAATTAAAAAATAAAAAAGTTCTGCTGCAATTTCCAAAATTCTGCGGCTCTTTGTTTGAAAAGGCTCATTTGCCTCACAATAATAACATAGCTTGAAAAATACACGATTAGTAACACTTTCCATTCATTGCATCATCCAAGATAATCTGCTGAAAACATCAATGCAGAAATAGTACCATACACATGTACACAAATCACCGAGTGCCAGTGTTTACACAAAAGGGGACCAAAAAAAAAAGGCGCTTTGCAATTCTTTTTACTGAAAAAGATCGTATACAAACCTACAATAAGAAAAATGAGGGAAGCCAAGGCTATAATTTCCAATCAGTTTTCTGCACTTCTGCTTTTAGTTCACCTCATCTGAAAGTCACGGTATACTTTACAAAGTGCTAATAGCACAAACTCAATTTGATCACTGAGTATGGTGAAATGCCAGAGAATTCCTTCCCCCTCTGATTTCCAGTGAAGCAAACAAACACTGGGACCAACCAACAAACAAATAGCTCAAACCCATTTGGTCAAAAGCTAAAATGGTCAAACCAAATGGGGAGCAACTTTTGTTCATCGAGAATGTAAAATAAATAATTAATCCTCTCTAACGATGAACCTTTGCACAGAAAAAGCTACATTGGCAGTAAGAGAAAAATAAGCTCTTCCAGCTAAAGACTATCAACTTGATGTCAGCTAGAAACTCAGGTGTCATCAACTTGTGAGTGAAAAACAAAACTTGGGAATGTGGTGGTGATATCTCTGTCCAAGAAAAAACGGATGGATGTTAGCATCAAGAGCTGAATTTAGAAATTATTCATGATGGAGAGGCCATCATGCTCTAAACATGACATGAGCAGTGAAATACCAGTCTATAATAACAAATAACACATGCGTCCCATCAGTGTGAGTTCAACAAAACTAACTATTTAAAATCTAGTAAGAGGGACAAATGTCACATAGCACATTTCAACAGGAGACACCATGTATCAAATTTCAATAGGGATCTTCCATCTTTGATGACATATTAAGTGATTCTCATTTGTGCAGGGAACATAGAGCTGTAATAAATAACTCACTTGAGATATTGAAGAGTCATGTTTTTCAGAAGGGATGGATGTCGCAAAACAAGGTTTCGCCACTCTTCCTTGTCAATCTTCCCATCATGCTTAGTATCAGCTTCCTCAAATGTCTAAAATAACCAAAACACTAACATATATGTGAGAGGATTACAATTGCAATATCAGTCATATATGCATCCACAAAAGATTGATTAATTCTACACATCATCCATATATGCATCCACCACAGGAATTTTACTGCTACAAAACCAATGGTCTAATGGTCTAGTATATTATAGAGTTGGCATTGGCAGACCCATCTTGAGGAATTCAGACGTTGGAAACTCCATTTGTTAGTTATACCAGTTGCAATGTGTCCATCTTGAGGGTGGATTTTGTGGTATTCAGATTCTTCAATCATGGCAAAGAGAAAATTTCAACAAAAATAATTTCTACTCCAGAATTTGTGAATGGAAATTACCATGAGAATAGATGATAACTATGTGATATTTAATAACATAGAAAAACAATTTCAGTTCCTTCATAGCAGTACAAGCCCTTCTACCAGTAATTCAAAATTTGCTTGCCAAATCAGTACATGTTTGCTTCATAATCATAATATTAAAATGGGAGAGAGTACTGTTTTATGTTATAGGGTTGCCTCTGTTACATTAGAATCATTTAGCTCCCACTTTAATAACATCCCCATGGGGATTTTCAGTGTCATACTTTATTACCAAAAACATGCTCTACCACAAGTAGTTTTTAATGCTAAATGCTTTCCTGTAAAATAGTTGTTTATTATACTTCCTTGTCAAAACTCCCCAGTGTAAATCCACATCCACATTAATCATGCATTTTTTTGAACAAATAAAAACTATTCAATTAAGCAACCTTTTCCTAACAACTTCAAGAAAATAGGCCTTCACAAAGGGTCTGTTTTTGGATCGTATCCCTTTTTCTTGTTTTAAACAATAGAAACAAGCAACATGCCTTTGTTTTACTTCCATTTTTTTTCAAGGAATTGTGGCAAGTTTAATATGTTCTGTAAGATTGGCTTCAGTTCCAGGGCATAAATAGAAAGGAGCAAGAAGAAGAATTGATTGCCATGCATGAAGCAACGTGGCTCTAAAAGGAAACATTTTTTTTTTTAGTTTGTTACACACACACATGCAGTGGGCCCTAAACCCAAGATCTCACCCTCCATCCCATTATTATGGGAGGAGAAAGTGCCTATTCAGCTATAGCTCATTGGACTTGATCAAAAGTCAAAACACATGGACTTGATCAAAAACATATATAGCAATGATCAATATCATTGAGAACTGAAATGTGAATTGAATTAAAAAAGAGAAAGGAAGTACCTTATCAATTATGCTTTCTATCACATCATCTGAAAGATTCATTCCAGATTCAGCAAGCGTGGCCACTACCATTTGCTTTACCTATTCATTAAGATGATCAACAATCAACTCTCTTTAGATGCATGCCGAGTGTTTTTCTTCAAAGAGAGATTAGAAGAAAAACTAAAGTTGTGGCAGGTATGAGATACAAAGTTAGGCAAATGAATCATTAATAAACTCATATGAATCAGTTCCAAAATTTTTAGGTAAAAGCAATTTAGAAGATGGAAACAGCAAAAGGGTGAAAGTGATTTTATCATCATGATTGATCCATGCGAAAACAGAAGGTGTACTTCCACTTTCAGTGTGGTTGGGATCAGCCTGCTGCACTGGCCTAGCTGGCCAGCTCACCAGATCAAGTCCACTGCAACCAACCCCTAAACCTCCAAAGTATGACTCTACCATTGCAAAGGTGATATTAATTGCACGTGAAATCTTCATTCATTGCTAGGGAGGCTTGAGAATTTTGAATCTTCCCATACAGGGGTATCTGGCTGCCATATAAGTCCTAAAAGAGTTATTTCGACCTTATCTTCTACAATGTATTTAGAAGTGAAACATGAAAATCTTGACTTTCGAGAACTTGTAGCTTCACATTGGAAGCTGCAAGGTCCTTTATGAAAGATTCATCAAATATATATTTTGCCTTACCGAGTCAGCCCTTTGCAAAGCTCGCCCATTCGAAGCCCTAAAGTTCTAAGAGGCCACTATCATGATTGAGAATGAGCCAGATTATGATTTCAGTCAATCAGTCCTCCACACTGATGCTTCAAATATGTAAAAACTTTCTCTATTATATGCCTTGTAGAATGGAGGAAAAGAATACATGTGACTGACTCTAAATAATCTATGGAAGATCCATCGCCAACCCCAAATTTTTGGGACAAGGGATTTGTTGTTGTTGTTGTTGTTGTTCCACATATTTCCAGGATATGCAATTTTTGTTCAGTATTCTTATTTTTTATTAAAAAAGAAACAAAGAAAGAAAGATAGGATTTCATAAGAGCAATGAGCCAATGAGTTCCCTAATAGAAGTTTAGGTAACTCCATTGTCACCTCAAAGAAGTATAAAATAGTCTGAACAATATTTTGTCAACCACATTTAACCTCCTACGGCTAATATCCCAGAAAACTACATTTTTCTAAACACCCTAATAAATGGAAAAAAAAAAAGTTATAGAAACAACTAAATTTTCCATTTTTAAAAGATAAAATGCTAGAAATCATATAGTATACACACACACACATACAGTTTCTGTAGATTAAAATGCCAAGTACATAATTAGTTTTGCAAGGGTAGTTGACAAAATATGCTATATTCACTCAACAGCAACTAAGAGCAATACCTCCTGTCTCTCGATGAACCCTTGCTGTTTGAGATCATACAATTGGAATGAAACTGCAAGAAGGGAAATGTTATGCATCCCCACCACACAATCATAAGGCAATCACCAAGAGAGAAAGGGCTAACAAGAAAAAGCTAAAACAGAAGAATTAAGCTATGACACCCCCTCAAATCCCCAATAAAAAAAAAAATTATGAAGGCATAAAACAAGAATTGTACTCAAGCTACAGCTCCCTATCTCTCCACTAAATCAAGGCATTTAATTTGAAAGGATTTAACAATTTCTGAATACTTAGCTGATACTTACACTCGATCTTATCATCAATTGGTGCATTGGGGTGAAAGACAGAGAGAGCACGTGCAAACTCTTCAAAATCTAGTATCCCATTGTGCTTTGTATCAAACAAGTCAAATACCTACAAAATTAGAAAAGCAGATGGTTATAAATAGCACAAATCTTCTTTTTTTGGCTGAGGCACAATTACTTTCTTAGGGCTCATGAATGAACATGTGTTCATAAAGGATTTCATGAAAATTTAGGCAAGCATGTCGTTCAAGCAGTCAAGCTTAAACCAGCCTGCCATGGGTTTACATCCCAAAATGGGTCCAAAGGTTTAAAGCCAAAATAAGGTCAATGAACCTGTGGGTAGATATTTTAATTATATAACATGTCAGCAGATCTACAAGATACAGAAAGGCATTCTAAGAAAATAATTTCATGTCTTCCAAGTGAAAAAAATAAAATAAAATAAAATTATCTGGGACATAAGCGGATCAAAGCCAAACCAATAAAAACTGAAGAGTGGATATATAAAAAAGGAGTACCCGATCAGCAAATAAGCTTTCCTTTTTGTTTGTCTTAAATAAGGCCAGTTGAAATTCTTCCTGAAAGATAATATTAAGAGGACAACCATTATAAACACAAGTGAGATAATTCATAAGCAATATATATCAATACTCAAGCGAGATTATTTTTCCAGTTCAATAAGAGAGTTGTCATTATAATTAAATAAAAAAAAAAAAACAAAGTTGCTTTCTGCTTGAAAGTG
The DNA here is from genome assembly GCA_028216015.1 of Quercus dentata. Lineage (NCBI taxonomy): Eukaryota > Viridiplantae > Streptophyta > Magnoliopsida > Fagales > Fagaceae > Quercus > Quercus dentata. The sequence goes on from CP116448.1 coordinate 75,197,531, forward strand.
CAAGGAATATAATAAAACTCAGATATAACTAGAATAGTGGTGTACATTACAGCATTTGGTACCTTATTGATTAACCCGTCATCAATTACAGCACTGCTTATCTTCTTAAACAGTTCATACAGCGCTTCTATCTCACTTACACTAACTGCATTTGAAGTAGGAAAATTTAAAAATCTTAGCATGCTCCAAATGTTTAAACTACTTCATAAAGTGTAAAGATATAACTAACTAGCACAGATCAAATATTGGAAAATGCAGTAGGGTGGTGTTAAGAATCACTTAGGATATCAGCGAGGGATCACATCACCCATGAGGACCTAGATGTGCCCCTGGGGCTATTGTTGCAACATGTAGAAAATTGAGAAGCAAAGTACATCCTTTCCCCGGTTTTAAGATATGCTTTTTATTTATTTATTTTTTTGGGGGATAGGTTAACAAAAAAAAAAAAAAAGATCTTGAAACAGCTGAGCAGATTCCCATTAAAGAGGCCTCAGGTAATATCAGTTTTTTTTGTGATCAATTTGTAATTTGGAAATCAAAATGAGCTGTTCAGGTGTTCATAATCAATAATATTATTAAAAGGGACAACTCTTCCATAACTTATTTTCCCAGGCAGTGGCGGAGCCAAGATATTAATCCAGTGGGGGCAAGGTTAAAAGACAAGATTAAGAGCAAATAATTCTAAAATTAATAGTAATAATAATAATTAATAGCAATGTAATTGCAATACAAAAATTATTTAAATATAAATAATAAATTATTTTTTTCAAGTTTGTTAATTTTTTTTTAGGTTATTTTCCCTAGCTTATTAGGTATGAACTTTTTAAAATGTCACTTCTTTCTCGGTAGAGTATATTAAAACTTTACTTTAAAATAAGCCAAATATGCTACAATTTTAAGCAATCCATACATAAAAATTTCAAACATAAAATTTGATTACTTAAAAGTAAATTAAGAAAATAATTCAATGTTATATGTGCATTGATTGTTTAAAAAGGAAAAAAAAATTAAATAGAATCTAACATTTCCTTCTCTTTCAATTATTCAAAATTTTAGTCTATAACAAAAACCCTAAAAAGTATGGACAAAGTTAGCTAAAAATGGTTTGACCTAAGTTTTTTTTTATTTGAAGTTTTAAATATGGCTAAAGGGAAGTAGGATGGGATTGGAGAAAAAGGGGAGGGTCATGGGTAATGTATGACTTACAAACCTTTTGCGTTTAATTTTTATACAATGGAAGAATAGAGAGAGCCCCATGTTCTATCAGTTCCATATTAACATTTATACTGTTATTGTTCAATAAGATTGCTAAGAGACTAGAGATGGAGTATTGAAGGGAGGGGGAAGATGGGAAGGTGCTGGGTCCAATTTAGTGTATCTAATTTCAATTGAAGATCATGTGAATTGGAGTTTTGAAAAGAAACCCTTTGCATTTAATTTTTAGTTTTAAGTATTGTGGGAGGATTTCAAAGTGGTGGTGTTAGTTTTTAGTTCAACATAGTCTAGTAAAATTTGGTAGCTTTGTTGATACTGTATGGAGCATATCAAAGGATTTTTTGGCGGGATCGGGCAATTGCCCCCCTCTTGCCCTCCCTGGCTCCGCCATTTTTCCCAGGTACACTTCCTGACATCTATAATTGGAAAGTTTATCAAAGAAGGCAACATACAGACTGTCTCTCTTGCAAGAGCTTCTGGATCTTCAAGACCCTTGGGTTGCTTGTATATCTCAGTGTCACAACAATTTATGAAGGCAGCACACAAACGCTTAACACCGTCTAAGCACTGCACCATGATCTTTTCCAGATGTCAAAACACTCCATACCTGTGTACAAGGAAAAGCTAATTCTTGAAATATGAACTCTCCAGCTAAGAGAAACCCAAATACTAGTCATTAATTGAAGAGAACAATTTTAATCTTTTTTATTTCTACAGCAGACCCATGCCTAAATAGTGAATGGTTAAGGAAACAAAGAGCACACCCAAAAAAAAAAAAAAAAAAATCTAGAATGCTTATTACGGCTAGTTTACTCTTGCCTAAACTTGCAAAAAATTATCAGCATTTGCCGAATTTAAAATTGTATTCTTAAAGACACAGGACTGTGATGAGAGTATATTGTCCTACATTAAAGTATAAAGGTTATTTGTGACACATTGATGTGTCATCAGTCCAGTGAGTTTGATGAAAGTGACAATAAATAGTGGAGGCGATTAACTGAAAATCAAGTGGGTTATCAAAAACCACTGCTGGATAAAGGAAAGGCATAAAATGACTATGATCATAAACATATATATCATCTTTATAATCCTGATTAGAATTTCCAAATTAGCTGACATCATACGAGACGAAAATATGCATAATCAGCACACACACACAAAAACCCTGTATTCAGCAGATTTTTAAAACAATTTCCATTTTGTTCAGTTTTCTGATACCCTTCCATTTTGCTCAGTTGGAACTAACAATCTTGATCTCAGTCATGAATCTACTTGAGCTTTATGCATTAATATCTAATTTATTATTATTTTTCTTTATTTTTAACATTACTTTAAGTTCAATTAACCAAAAGTGATACTATTTAAAAATATTACCAAACAAGTAAACTTTTACAAATATATTTCAAACCATTTCCAATTTTTCAGTTTTCTAGTGAAGCTATGATTTTTCTAGAGACATTTTTCACATCAGGAATCCAAAAATTAATAAGCTGATGGAATTAGCTACCCAAAATATTGACTTCATATGGTAACATTAACTCCAAACAGAGGGACCTTGACATAAATGCATACAAATGTATTGTTAACATTCCTATGTATATATGGCATGCTCATTAATGCATTAACACAGGAGATCAATGGTAAAAAAATAGGGGAAATTACACTTTACCACCCTAAACTATGCACTAAATTACACTTTGCATCCTAAACTATCCAACTGCACACTTTGCACCCCAGTGTTATTTTTGCCAGCATCTTGCCGCATGTGACAAGCACATGTTTCTTGCTTGGGTGAAACAAAGTTAAAAGACTGAAATACCCTCCTTCAAAATCAATTAAAACAAAACCCAAATTTTTTCACATCTCCCTCTGTCTCGCGTGCGTGTCATCCTCTTCCCTAGATTCAGTTTCTTGTAAACCCTAAATCTCCAATTCGAAAATTGCCTCTGCTCCAAGCCTCCAACAGCGCGACACCTTTATTTATTTATTTTTTTGTTAAGATGCCATTGAACATCTAAACAGACAAAAATAGATATCTAAAATCGTCTGATATTCTAAAATCTAATAAAAAGGTTCAGTTGCATCAAATTAGAAAACGCAACAAACTGTGTATTCATCACACCATAGATTCTCAACATCAAAGGTTAAGGCTGAAGCACTACTCGCCTAAGATCTCAAGTGCTTACCATCAGGTATGGTCAACTACCAGGCAATCACACCCAAAAAATAAAAGCCAAGACTTAAATAAGTCCCGGCATGGCAATTTTATAAAAAAGTTGAAAAAAAAAAAACTAATTTTCTCATAAGGTTCTCAAGAAAAATCCTGCATTAACCGAACTACAAAAAGGTGGTCCAGATTGGTGAATTCATCAACAACAACCAAATTAAAGATATGTTTCGAGAAAAGACAATTTCACCACCCACCGAGAAAAGCTAGTAACAAACACCATATGAACATCTAATGGTTGAATATGTTATGAACGAACCTCAACATCAACTAGGGCATGGCCACCTTGAACGGTTGAACCATGGTTGTTATAAGACCGCCCACCTCCCCTGCCACCCCTTCCTCTATTGTTATATAATAGTTCCAAGGATAATAATTTCCAAGCTGTTCATAATTTCAGAGGGAGATCTAGAAAAATTTGGGTTTTGTTTTAATTGATTATGAAGAAGGGTGTTTAAGGTTTTTAACTTTGCTCCACCTAAGCAAGAGGCATGTGCTTGTCACATGCAGCAAGATTCTGTTAAATATAACAGCAAAAATAACATCGAGGTGCAAAGTGTGATAGTTTAGGACGCAAAGTGTGCAAATCGGATAGTTTAGGATGCAAAGTGTAATCTAGTACATAGTTTAGGGTGGTAAAATGTAATTTCCCCCCCAAAAAATATATAAGAACAAAGTACACTATGAATAACTTCAGGAAAAACCTAAGCTAACGCCTTTATGTACACCATTACCTAGAGAGACAAAAATATGGAGCATGAAAATTGTAAAGCTGTGATTTACAATTATATTTTATGTTGGCTTTATTCCATGACAAAAAGTGTTGTAATTGCATTAATTTTGTTCCTTGTATTTTGTGAGATTTTATTGTATTAAGTTTAGTATTAAGTTGGTGAAGAATCGAGCATGAAATGAAGAATCAGTGCAATTTCGTGACTAACTCGCAAGAAGCTCGCGAGTAAAGGTTCTCATGAAAAGGACACATGAGAAGCACATGCTGGAAGCTTAAAAGTCATACTAGGCTATCGGGCCATGAGTGTCTCACGGAAAGGGCCAACCCGCAAGATACTTGCGAAACTCTCTACCTGGAGGATTTTAAGTGTGATTTTCTTACCCTTCACCCATACTATATATACCTTCATTACCCATAAAAGAAAGAGAGACTATTTAAAGAGAAAAACAATAAATAAGTTTTCTACAACATAACACACCCATCTTTTAGAGAAAGAGTTACTCATCCTTAGTGAGAAATCACTGTAGTCTCTTCTCCTTACCTCTCCCATTGTCATACCTTAAGAGGAGATTTGTACCCAAACACCACATTTTTAGAGTGTAGAGAGTGTTTTGGAACTTGGGAAGCTTTTTTGGATTTGCCAAAAGAAGCTGGTGAGGCTTGACGGATGCAATCGGGTGTATTGCGAGATTGGAAAGCTAAATAAAGACGTGACTTCGAGAAGTCTATTGGTAGCAGGAACTTGGAGGGCTCAAGTACATTGGGTAGACTAAACTTGGAGGGCCTTTTGTTATTCGTGTACTACAACTTTATTCTCTAGTGGATCGATTTCGACTTAGAGGATTGCGGAGAGATTTTTCGTTGAGTTCTTGAGTTTTCTCTTTGATAACACGTCTTGGTGTTATCTTGTGTTTGCGTCTCTCTTCCCTTACTCTTGTGCTTTACATTTATTGTTTGTTGTTCATGTTTATGCACTAGAATAGTTATCAGTTCATTGCGCACATTTACTTTTGTTCCACACTTTGATAAAGTAAGAGTACAATCAATCTAGCCATAATTTAAATTTTGGGGTTTGAACAAGCTCTTGTGTTTTAGCACAAATCCGAGCTTTCAAAAATAAAAATAAGCAAGCAATTGTAACAGGTGTCTAAAGAACATTGTATGTGACCTGAGCCCAATTTTGCAGAATTAGATTCTAATACTGCTAACATATGTAGCAGCATCAATGATTGCTTTGAAGTCCCACCCAACATGCAACAATGAAATTCAATCACTTTTTATCACTATAAATACTTATATACATACATATAAATAAAAGGAGAAGAAACATCAGAAACTTAAAATTTGTTTTCAACCCTGGATATTTGTAAAAATCCAAAACCTCCCCCTCCCCCCCCCCCCCTTCCCCTTTTCTTCTCTCTTCTTACCAAAAACTAAGCAGATGTGAATAAAAATTCCTCGTACCATTTTTGAAAACAAAAGATGTGTGTATAGAGAAATTAAACAGGTAACAAAGGAGTCCAATCTACTCTCTTTGTCACCATGTAGATTTAAGAAAGGAAATTTCAGAATCTAACAAATTCTTTACAGTCAGCTGATATAAGATTCCAAAATTTATGTTCCTTCTTCTCCATCCTCTCGGAAACAACATATTATAAATGCAATGTCATATTTCACTAATAGAGAAACTGCTAAGTTCAATAATAGATTCAAAATCTTATTCCAGCATGTGAAAAAGGAATCCAATCTGCTCTTTTTGTTGCATGACATAAATTAGAAAAAGGAACAGAAACATTGGTATCTCATCCTACATATCTTTTCGTTTTTCTCCATCTCAGCAACAAAGAAAGCCTATGTGGAATACTACAAATGCATGCACAAATGAAAAATCCAAGATTTTATGCATGGTGAAACTGCTACAAATATATTAGAATCAATAACTAGTTTGACAAAAGAGAAATAACAGATTCTTTTGTTGCCGTGTAAATTAACAAAAGGAAAGTAAGCATTGGGACCTTATATAATTTGTACCCTAGACTGTGCTTTTTCCTTTTACTCTGTCCTCTTGGCAACAACCAAAGCAAAATTGTGATATGAGAAACGCCCATACAACATATAAAGTTAAGCATAAGTACATAGCTGTATCAACAACTGGATTCATATTCCATTTGAAAACAATACAGAGGAAAACAATCTGCTCCTTTGTTGCCACGTAAATTAATAAAGAAAAAGAAACAGTAGGATCTTACTTCATTCATACCCTGGATCACTACAACAACACGACATTCCTTTCCCACAGTTTGTCCTCTTGGCAACAAACAAAGCATATGCAATATGAAAAACATCTGCACTCTTGGTGAAATTAAACCTATATATATATCTTGCTTATTAAAGCATTTATATTGCAATAAAAGAATAGCTATATATGCATGCAGGTAATGGGCAGCAGGCTAGGCCATGTTCTTTCTACAATCATTTAACTTGCAGCTCACTGTGATTGCCCATGACAGAGAACTTTTTGCCTTATATTCTAGATGCTTAGAATTAATTCATTCCCAAGTAATTCTTTTGTGACAACTCAAAAGTTTGTTAAACCAGGTGAATCTTTTGGGGATTCATTTCCATTGTTTCCCATAAATGCTTAAACAGCATTACCTAAAACAGATAAATTAATAAACGGTGACCCAAAACAATGAAAAACAGAGACTTTAATCTGACAGAATTTGCCTTGAAATCAACCTGTTAGATTAAATGATTAACTTCACAATTTCCAAACATCTTAAGTTTTTAAGAAAATAAGTAATTTTTCATGGTATTAGAGCAGAAGGCCTGGGTTCAAATCCTGTCTCCATCTTACCTTCCACTTAAAAAATTTTCACGTGTTGGGTCCCACTTAATAAGGGTAGTTTAGGCCCACATGTGGACGCGGAGTATTAGATTAAATAATCAAATTCACAATTTCCTAACAATTTAAACTTTTAAAACAATCGATAATTTATCACTAAGAACTTAGTTAATAATAAATAGATATTAGAGGCAAACAAAACAGAACCCAGCAATACCATTGTCAATTACATACATTTGCAAACACATACACGGACAAAAATACATCCAGAGAATGCAATGAATTATGGCAATGCAACAAACAGAAACACCAACAGATGCCAGTTCAAAGAAACCCGAACTTTCTGGTCTAGGAACTCAAATGCTACCATTGGAAACCAAAATTGAATAAGACCCATATCAGATCAAACAGAAGCCACCAAAAAGATTTGTGCTTTTCATAATTTACACGACAAAAAACATTAGTTTTTTTTTTTTTTTTTAAATGAATGATAACATGAATCAAGTCAAAGAGAAGGAACTACAACATAGATGGATATAAAGGGCAAGAGGGGTTTTTACCTTTTCAGAAAAACCAAGAAAGAGGAAAGAGGAAGAGCCACCAACAAGATGAGAAGGAAAAGGAGGACGAATCAAGATTTTCAGACATGTCTAACGAACCATTTTTTTTCCCCTTATGTTGTTATAAATAACCAAAGATAAAAGTAAAAAGAAAGCAGCTTTTATAGTATTATGGAGGTGGGGTTCTATTCTAGTTTAGTTTTAAAAAGCAGATTCGTGCTTGTGAATTGTGATTAATAAAACATCGTCAAAGATGGTGTCTGTGTTTCTTAAAGGTGCGTAGCAGACTAGTAGTTAGCTATATTTGGAAAGTGTTTGGTGTATGGATTTAAAAATACGTATTTTGTTGTTTGAAAATATATGTGAAAATATGTGTAAAAATATTTATAAGTGAAAAAATATGTAAAAATATATAAAATATTATTTAAAAATTAAAAAATATTATTTGAAATGATGTATCAAACAGCTCTTAGTTTTTTTGGGGGTGGGTCAGTGGGTGTTGTCCAAGAATCAGGTACAGTTGTGAACATTAGAGTTAGGTGGTCTTGCCGCTGTCATTCACCTTAGCATAACCATAAGTCCATAAGTAGAAAGTAGACACCAATTTTTTTTTTCCTAACTTTTTACCTAAACTTTGATGGATTAGCATATAATAATATAATAAAAGCCGTACTATAAGTGAATTCATAAAGGACTTAGGCTACTCCAATCATAAGTTATTATCACTTAGTGTACTTTTGGTTATTCAACAGGTTTTCGATAATTTATTTGCAAGTGTTTATCAAAATATATAATTCTTAGTAATTTTTATGCTAAATGTGTATCAAAAATCTAAAAATTAGTTTTTTTTTAATTAAAAAAGCCAGTTTTGTTAAATTTTAGAAAAAAAAAAAAAAAAAAATTTAGACAAAAATCTAAAAACTAAAGGTTTTGGGCTAAACAGACACTCAAACAAATTATGAGAAAACTTGTGTGTAATTGTAACATTTCTCTTCACCTTATCTAACTCTACAGTAAACTTTTGGGTTAAGGTTGCCACGTCTTGCTTAGGACATTTGATAAGTCTTAGCCTCCGTTTGGATGTTGCTGAAAGTAGTATTCAGCTGAGCTTGCGTCTGAATGAGTGGGTCCCATGTACTATTTATGAAACTTATAAATGCTTTTTTTAACAAGTTTTTTATTAAAATTAAGTCCCAATGGTACTATTCATATATTTAAAAATTATTTCGTTATAGTATTTTTAGTTTTCAACAATAAGGGGTATCTAAATAGACCCTTAGGGTACGTTTGATACACTGAATGTAGATTACATTAGGAATAGTAATCTTTATTAATGGGAATAGAAGACATTATAATGGAATAACTATTACTATTCATAAGTTTGATTGTTATATATAGAAAACTTGTAAAAGATGACGTATAAGGAAATTTTATATTTTTGGAAATATATTAATTTTAAAACTTATTATATATACTAAGGAATAACTATTACATCCATTTTAAAGAGGAATAGTTATTCTTAAATTTAAAGAATAGTCATTCCAATGTAATAATTACTCCATGTAATAAAGATACAACCAAATGACCAAATTGCTATTACACATGAATAACTATTCCATTACAGGAGCTATTACAGCATAGCAAAAGTACCCTTAGTGTTTGTTTGGCAAGATTATTTTTGCCAATTTATTTTACCATTTAGCTTATTTTTTGTTACTATTTATGGGCTCATTGTACTTTTTGGTACTATTCATGAGTCTCACTGTACTATTTTAACTAACTTTAATATTTATTTATAATATTTTTAGCAAAAAATTTTTAATTTCAAAAAAATAAACAGATCCCAAACAGACCTCTATTGGTATAAAAATTACTGTTGAAAGAGATTGATTGAACCAACTCCAACTTTCTATGCTTGGCTTTTTTTTTTTTTTTTTTTTTTTTTTTTTTTTTTTTTTGATGGGACTAAGCTTCGCTAATGTGAGATATGGTTTACATTTTATTTAATTTTAAACTTAAAGTAAGTCTTTTTATTTTGATTATAATAATAGATGGCTTTGATATGAACGTTATGGGGGACGTGCTCTCAAAGGTATTGTTATGGAAAATTCAAGCCAACTCTAAGATTTGGTACGATATGTCACGTGGGAAGATGGAGTTGTCTGGTAGAAGTCAGAGAGAAGAGGCCTATTAACTATTATTAGGTGCCTTGGTGGTGGTATTTGTTGTACAAAATATATATATATTTTGAGTAATTCTAAGGTAATTCAAGCTAACTTTAAGATTTCGATATAATATGTCACGTGGGAAAATGGAGTTGTCTGGTAGAAGTAAAAGAGAAGAGGCCTATTTAATTATTATTAGGTGCCTTGGTGGTTTTTTTTTGTACAAAATATAGGATTTCGGTTATCTTTAATAGTTTTTTAATTGAAATTTTCTTTTGTTTTAATAAGAAATTGTCACATCATCACTAATTAAATAAATGTGGATATTAAAATCCATTACCACTTATCATTGTGTATTTTAAAATAAAAGAAGACCTCTAGTTAAAAAAGTACTAGAGGTAAGCAAAACCCCAAAATATATATTTTGAGTAATTCTTAGGTAATTCTAGGCACAAAAAATGGTGTTTTTTTCATCTCATATTTATATTGTGTTCACTTATTAAATTCATTGTGAAATCTACTATAAATGTGAGAGAAGTAAGCACAATTTCTCTATGTTCTGAAAGTACTTAAGAATTTTCCTATATTCATAAGCATGCTTTTTGTTGGTAAAACAAATGTTTGTATCGCATACAAAACATATGTAGCAAAAGAATAACGGATCTACTTCATTCGCAATTGATAACATGTATTATGTAAATTTTAGAATTTAAGAATAAGAGAGCATACCTTGGTGCAGTGAAATTCAAAACTAAATATTAGAAATACTTAGGAACACTTTTAATCTTCACTCCAATTCCACTTATGCCCAAGAAGTGTGGTCTCTCAATCATTATATGTATGTGTTCAAGGGAGAATAAGAGAGTGACTTACACTCACATACACACCATTTTATTCACTACAAAATTATATATGTTTCTCTCCTTATATGTAACTGATTATTTAATTAGGCTAGCCTTTTGGGTCATTCCAATTGAGTTTTAGTGGCTTGGAGTGGGACCAAAAAGGACAAATAAGACATTAGCTCTAATGGATTTTAGGCCTTTTTGTCAACTCTTGTCAAGCCCAAAATTACCATTAATTATATTTAATACCACTATATAAATATAATTATACTTTAGGCCTTATTAATAAATTATATCCCAAGATTTTATTATATATTCAACCCATTCATTAAAATATTCATAGTAATACAAAGTCATAAATGTTGATTGCCACTTTGAAAATTACTACATTTTAATCCTTGAGTACTCGGTTTAATCCTTTAAGTTATCATCATATATTTATGAAATCTAATTTCATAAATATATATACTTTAGTAACTTCTTACTAAAGTGGTTAGGCCTGACACTCTGAATAACCAAACCCATTAAACTTATCTTAAGAGAATATTTTATATTTTCGTTAAGAAATTATAAATTCCATCTTGAGAATATATGTTCCTTCAACACTAAATGTGGCTGCCCAACATACTGAGGTTTTGATCATGACTTTAGATTTCACTCCTGATATATCAAAGTAACCTACACTTCATGATTATATTCATTATTCTCTTAGAATTGAAAATTCATGTAAATAGAAGTCGTGAGATTTATTATTCATTTGACAGTCGTTATTAGAATAATAAATCTCATAACAATTCAGTTCAATATGTCTTAACATTTAAAACATATCAACATATCAACTAAAAGTCTTCACTTCCATGATCAAGACAAATTATCTTAGTTGATATGTTATAGTCTTTGCAAATGAAATGCCCAATTTCATCACCGACTACGAACTAAAATTTTGAGTTTACAAAGAACTTGTAATCTATATTTTTTGTGACTAAATTACATAAATCACATACTATGCATCTCATGGACTACATGATAATGTCCAAATATTCATGTTACCATTATTTTAGATAATAATAAAACAATTTTATTAATCACAACATAATGTCATACATAGTATCATACAATAGGATTTAAAGGGCACATATACTAATAATCTCTCACTTGCCCTAAAGACTACTGTGCACTAATCTAACTCTCATTCCCTCCAAATGTGACTCAAAAGTCCTATGGGGCAAGACTTTGGTAAAGAGATATGCTAGATTATTTGCATTATCAATCTTTGGTACTACTGCATCTCTTTAAGCAACAATGTCTTGAATGATGTGGTACTTTCTTTCAATATGCTTTCATTTCTTGTGATTTCTCTTGGATTGTGCAACCGCTCCACTATTGTTGCAGAACAATGTGATAGAAACTTTCTCAATTCTCACAATACCAAGATCAGAAAGGAATTTCTTGAGCCAAATAGCTTCCTTTGCCGCTTCACAAGTAGTAACATATTTAGTTTCCATGGTGGACTCAGCAACACCAGATTGCTTAACACTCCTCCAACTTATGGCTGCACCTCCCAAGGTGAACACACAACCTGAAGTGGACTTTTTGAAATCAAGATCTGATTGAAAATTTGAATCTGCATAACCAACGATAATCAAATCCTTACACTAGTAAACAAGCATATAATCTCTCATTCTCCTTAAATACTTGAGAATATGCTTAACGGCCTTCCAATATTTTGGTCCTGGATTTGATTGATATCAACTGACTATGCCAACTAAATAAGAGATATCTAGCCTAGTACATAGCATGGCATACATGAGACTTCCCACCGTAGAAGCATAAGGAACTTGTCTCATTGTCTTTTTCTCTTCAAGAGTCTTCGACCTTTGGTCATCAGATTTAAGAACTCCATGTCCGAAAGAAAGTAATCATTTCTTGGAGTTTTGTATGCTAAATTGCTCTAGAACTTTATCTATATATCCGACTTATGACAAACCTAATATTCTATTCTTTCGATCTCGCCAAAGCTTGATCCCTAGAATAAAGTTAGCATTGCCCAAGTCTTTCATATCAAATTGGCTTGACAACCAAATCTTTGTTGATGATATTACCCCCGCATCATTTCCAATGAGTGGAATGTCATCAATATAAAACACTAGGAACATTACTACTTTATCTCGATGTCTTTTGTACACACATAGTTCATCAAGATTTTGTTCAAAACCAAATGACTTGATTGCTTGATCAAATTTGATGCTCTATGATCTAGATGCTTGCTTAAGTCCATAAATGGACCTTTTTAACTTGCATATCATATGCTCTTGGTTCTTTGCTATGAAACCTTCCAGTTGCATCATATAGATTTCTTCTTCAAGATTGCCATTTAGAAATGCGTTTTGATATCCATTTGCCAAATCTCATTATCATAATGAGTAGCAATGGATAAGAGAATTCTGAAATATTTAAGCATTGCTACTGGTGAAAAGGTTTCTTCATAATTGATACCTTCTTTTTGTGTATACCCTTTCGCCACTAGCCTTACTTTAAAGGTTTCAACCTTTCCATCTATCCCTCTCTTCCTCTTATAAACCCATTTGCAACCAACAAGTTTAATGTCGTTAGGCGCCTTTACAAGATCCTAAACTTGATTGGAATACATAGAATCCAATTCAGATTTCATAGTTTTGACCCAATGATGTGCATCTATATCTTTTATTGCCTCTTCATAAGTGTAAGGATCAGATTCAGCCTATTCTAAGATAGCTTCATAAGTTTTTTCCAGACCTATAAATCTTATAGGTGACCTTATAATCCTCCCACTACAACGAGGCACCTGTGTACTAGATATCTTATGAGTAGAATCTTGTGGTTTATCTAATACGACCACATCATCCCTAGTTTCATCCATTGGTTATTCAATTATAGGTTCATCTATTTCAGCCAAGACAACTTTACTTCTAGGATTAAAATTATTCACATAATCATCTTCCAAAAGTTTGGCATTAGTACTAACAAATACTTTGTTATCTTTATGATTATAGAATAAATAACCCTTAGTTTCCTTTGAATACCCTAATAACATGCATACTTCTGTTTTTGCTTCCAACTTATTAGACTTCCATTTCAACACATGTGCTGGACATCCCCAAATGTGGAGGTATTTCATACTAGGCTTGCGCCTATTCCACAATTCCTTAAGTGTTTTGGGAAATGATTTTGAGGGAACTAAATTTAAAATATGCATTGTAGTTTTTAGTGCATATCCCCAAAAGGAAATTGGTAAAGTTGAATAACTCATCATGGACCTAACCATTTCTAAAAGAGTCATGTTCCTTCTCTTTGCTACACCATTTTGTTGAGGAGTTCCAAGTGTAGTCAATTGGGATACAATTTCATTTTGAGTTAAGTAATCTTTGAAATCCCTAAGAAGGTATTCGCCAGCTTAATTAGATCGAATGGCTTTTATGCGTTTACCCAATTGATCCTCAACTTCAACCTTAAACTCTTTGAACTTTTCAAAGGCTTCAAACTTCTGTCTCATTAAGTACACATAACCATATCTTGAGTAATCATCCATAAAAGTGATGAAGTACTTATAACCTCCTTTTGCTTGGGTTGACATAAGACCACATGCATCCGTATGAACTAATTCAAGCAACTCTTGAGCTTTTCTACCTTTTGCATTAAAAGGTCGTTTGGTCATTTTGCCCTTTAAACAAGATTCACAAATTGGAAATCCATCAAAGTCCAATGGCTCTAAGAGTCCATCTTTGATCAATCTTTGAATTATATTTGAATTAATATGACCTAAACGCAAGTGCCAAAGATATGCATCATTAGTAGAAGGAAACTTTCCATTTAATGATTTTACATGAGAATTATTACCTAATTCAGAATTGTATAATTCATGATTATCAAAAGTTAAAATATAAAGACCATCAACAATATTGTCGAACAGATAAACATTTTATCCTTCTTTATTACAACATTGTCTTTCAAGATAACATAATATATGTCTATCTAAATAAGTTGCGTAAATTAAATTCCTACGAACATTAGGTACATATAGACAGTCTTTTATTATTAAAACTCTAGAACCAAAACACAAATTAAACACTCCAACAACTACAACTGGAATTTTGCTCCCATCACCCAAAGTAAGAAACATTTCCCTTTCATTCAGCTTTTTGGTCTCTCGGAACCCCTACAAAGAATTCCGGATATGATTAGTACAACCTGAATCCACACACCAGGAATTCGTGAGATTTTGTACTAAACATATTTGAAGAAGGAATGAACTTTTCATACCCTTATTATTAGCAGTTTTGAATTTTGGACAATTCATCTTCCAATGATCTTTCTCACCACAATGGAAACACTTTCCTTTGGTGTAGTCCATCTTCTTTCCTTTGTTGGCAACTCCTAAGGCAATTTGTTTACCATCTTGCTTGGTGAAGTTATTCTTCTTCTTCTTTTTACCCTTGCCTTTCGACTTACGTTGAGAAGAAAAAGCTTCAACCATGTTGGCATCAACACTTGATGTACTAAGAATGCCTTTCGCCGCCACCAATTCATTAATTAATTCGGACAATATATAAATCTTTTTGTTCATGTTATAATTAAGTCCGAATTCCTTGAATGATTCTGGTAGTGATTGATGTATCATATTCCTTGGGATTCTCCATCAATATCGACACCTAAAACCTTCAGTGTATTCAAATAAGAGATCATCCTAAGACAATGCTCCCCTCATCAAGTACCTTGAGCCATTTTGGTATTATAAATCTGCCTCATAGTTTCTTGCTTAGCAGAACGGCCTTGCTCACCAAACATCTCATTCAGACTTAGATTATGTCCGAAGCTAGTTCTACATCTTACATTTGATGTTGTAGAACATTTGAGATAGATGCTAAGATATAGCGCTTGGCCATCTTATTAAATTTCTGCCAACGATCATATCACTATTTTTCCTCGGGAGGAGCATCTAATGATGGGAAGTTAGGACAAGGTTGACTAAGCACATACTTGTGCTCTTCAGCAGTTAGAATAATTTCCAAATTTCTTTTCTAGTCAATATAGTTGGATCCAGTCAGTTTGCTTTGATTAAGAATAGCAACAAATGGGCTAATGATGCCATGATTTAAATTTGAAAATAATAAACGTGAATATAATAAGTAAACCAGACATTATCAATTTAGCATATAAACATATAGTATGGAACCTTAATAAAACCATAATATAAAATATGCAACGACAACCCAATCCATGTCTATAATTCCTTGGTAGCAAGTATATTATAAAACATCATGATTGATTGAGAACTATTCTCATTATTAGTGCTATCATGATAACTCTTATCAAACACTAATAATATGTCGTATTAACTTTAGCCTCTAAGTAAATAATGACATAATTCCATTGGGAGGTTAACATTACACTTAGTCTAGTGTACACCATTATCTAAAATCATGTGTAGCCACATTTCATCTCCTTTATAGTGTTTAAACTTGTAGTACCATGAAACAAAACACTCTCCTTTGGGATCACGAGGCATATATGCCAAGACGAGGTGTTTGTTCACACTACTTTAAACGGGTAAGTTCAATCTTATAGTACTATGAAGTAAACACCCTCCTTTGGGATCACGAGGCATATACGCCAAGACGAGGTGCTTACCCACACTACTATGAACCAATAATGGAGGCTGTAAGATCCAACCCTTGTATCTCTCTCCCACTAGATATTTTAAAATAAATGTTTTTATTTAGAAATCATGTGTAATCTTATCATACATAGCTTTGCACTTTATCTATGTTTTAACACTTAGTGAAATTTCAAAAACAGTTCATCCAATCGGTCGAAGGTATTTCTTGATCGATCGAAATGTTCAACAAATCTATTTCAAAGTTTCTAGATGACTCGATCAATTCTCGATTCCTATTCGATCGATCGAAAGGCAAATCCGATCAATTGAAAGAAATTCTTGATCGATCGAAAAATTGAAGAAATTTTTCACAAAGTCTCAGAGTTAACTTGATCGATTCTTGATTCTTGTTCTATCAATCGAAAGGAACATTTAATCAATCAAAGGAAATTCTCGATCGGTGAAACTTGTGAAATCGAAATTTTTCAAATTTTTTGGTAATCTGTTTTTTATGTTTCACTCGAACAAAACATAGTTTCTTGATCATATCATAATGAGATTGAGATCAAAACTAAATTTTATTGATGCTATAGTCTTAAAGTTCAATCTAACATACTTAATATCAAACTTAAACAACATCATAACATCAATATCAGTTTTTATCAAACAATAATTTCAATAACTATGCAGAAAATTGATTGTAGAATTTTCTAATATCATGAAATTACTATCTTTGATTCCAAAACTCACAAAACATGTTATACAAATTCGAAATTGAAGACCACTGATACCAATTATTGGTAAAACACATGTTTGTATATCATACAAAATATACGCAATGAAAAATAACAGATCTACTTCATTTGCAATTGATAACATGTATTATGTAAATTTCAGAGTTTAAGAATAAGAGAGCGTACCTTGGTGCAGTGAAATTCAAAACCAAATATTAGAAACACTTGGGAAGACTTTTAATCTTCACTCCAATTCCACTTATGCCTAAGAAGTGTGGTTTCTCAATTAATTTATATATATGTGTTCAAGGGAGAATAAGAGAGTAGCTTACACTCACATACACACAATTTCATTCACCACAAAATTCTGTATGTTTTTATCCTTATATATAACTGATTATCTAATTGGGTTAGCCTTTTGGGCCATTCCAATTGGGCTTTAGTATGTGGCTTGGAGTGAGACCAAAAGGGACAAACAAGACACTAGCTCTAATGAGTTTTGGGCTTTTTTGTCAACTCTTGACAAACCCAAAATTATCATTAATTATATTTAATACCACTATATAAATATAATTGCATTCTAAGCCTTATTAATAAATTATATCCCAAGACTTTATTATACATTCAAACCCTTTATTAAAATATTCGTAATAATACAAAGTCATGAATGTTGACTGCCACTTTGAAGATTACTACACATTAATCCTTGAGTACCCGATTTAATCTTTTAAGTTATTCATCATATATTTATGAAATCCAATTTCATAAATATATATACTTTAGTAATTTCTTATTAAAGTGGTTAGACCTAACACACTGAATAACCGAACACATTAAATTTAACTCAAGAGAATATTTTATATCTCAGTTAAGATATTATGAATTTCATCTTAAGTATATATGTTCCTTCAACACTAAATGTGGCTGCCCAACATATTGAGGTTTTGATCGTGACTTTAGATCTCACTTTTGATATATCAAAGTAATCTACACTTCATGATCATGTTCATTATTCTCTTAGGATTGAGAGTTCATGTAAATAGAAGTGGTGATATTTATTATTTATTTGACAATCGTTAGTAGAATAATAAATCTCACAAAGAGTCGATTCAATATGTCTTAACACTTAAAACAGATCAATGTATCACCTAAAAGTCTCCACTTCCATGATCAAGACAAATCATCTTAGTTGATATGTTATAGTCTTCGCAGATGAAATGCTCAATTTCATCGCCGACTACGAACTAAAATTATAAATTTACAAAGAACTTGTGATTTATATATTCTGTAACTAAATCACATACTATGCATCTCATAGACTATATGATAATGTCCAAATATTCATATTACCATTATTTTAGATAATAATAAAACAACTTTATTAATCATAACATAATGTCATACATAGCATCATATAATAGGATTTAAAAGGCATATATCCTAACACTTTTGTCAGTTGGTTTTAGAATAGACTCACAAGGGACTGCATGTTTATCTAAGGATTAGACTCCTCCTTCTGTTTTATTGGTCCAGTAGTAGTAAATCAAATACCTTGTTATTCAGCATAAAAAACAAGGGACTGCATTGCAAATTGTTATATTTTTTAGTGTTTTTATAATAGGAGCATATGGAAGGAGGTGGTGGAAAATGTTTGGTTTAGAGAAAGATTGGAAAATGGGTAGGGATGAACTGGATTGGACTAGCAAAAACCTCAAGGGTAAAGTTTTCTAGAAACAGATCTACATATTTGCTTGGGCGGCTACATTGCACTGTATATGATTTTTTTTTTTTTTTTTTGATTTGGTGCACTGTAAATGAATTGATAGAACAATAAGTGATGCAAGAATCCATAATGGCAAATTGGGAAGTGAAGCTTAATTTTCCAAAAGAATATTCATTGTTATTAGTAGCAGACTAGCATATACTTGCACACAAGTCAAAAACTCAATTTAAAATAGAGGTTCTATACAGCCTCTGGAAGATCCCTTTTACTGTTTTTGACACTCATTAATTTTGAAGTTGTTGTATTGTATGTCTACTTGGTGTTTGTTTGTTTGTTTTTTTTTTTTTTTTTTTTGAGTAAGAAATTTTATTAGAAACAGTTGAAACAACAACACAACACAAAACAACAGCAAGCAGGAGCTACCAAAGTGAAAGATAAGGGTTTGTCAACTCTTATTGTTGCTTTTACTATAGCCATTTATACCTATCAAAGCAAGTGTCTCAAAGCTGTTCAGGGTTTCTTTCAATAAGTTGTTTGGAAGATTTCATTGTAGTACAGTTTAGTTTTGTAAAGCTCTTTCAGGTAATTTTGTATTCCTCCAAGTTTATTGTGCAAGCTCAAGTTGTGCGATAAAACCTGAATAAAAGACCATTGTAACTTCTTGACTGCAGTGGATTGTTCAGGGCTTGATCCATGGATTTTGGTGGATGTAGGCATAGAGCCGAATCATGTAAATCTTGTGTGCATTTTGTATGCCTTCCATATATTTGATAATTTGTTTCTTATAGATTCCATATTACATATCTTGCTAGCTTAGCCTTAATATTATTGTGGCTAACTTCCATTACCTTGTGGTGGTAAATTTACACTTGGTTGATAATATTGGTTGAGGCTTTGCACTCATCAAGAAGTGGGTATTTTTTCCCAACAATTACTTAAGAGGTTTTCTAATTGATGAGATTGGGTTCTCTTTGTATTCTGATGTAAAGGTAGGTTGGTCTGCAGCAATAGGTTTTGCTTTGTTTTTTTTTTTGGTTCATAAGTTGTACTTTCATCTGATTGAATAGTGCTGCTTATTCCTTAAAAAAGAACAAGATTTTAATTGCAAACTATTTTTCACTCTTACCACTTTCTTAAGCCTACTTCTACTACCTAATTAGGTGAAGCTGATCAGCAAATGAGTAGCCAATTGCTTCAAAAGCATATCAGCCAATATATTGGCGAAATGGTTGATTATGCATGAATGTATGACCGTTTTTTAAATTATAGAATTTCCATGGTATAATTAGCTCCTTGAGGGTTAATGTTGCAGAGTTCTCTCTTGTCTATAAACTGGTTGGCTTGTTTTCTTTCAGTGATGTTATAATTAGCAGTAATTCTTAAATGGGGCCTCTGGGAATCCCATGGAAATTAAATTATCTATTAGGTAGCAGGAATATGTAGCTTCTGAAAGACAGACTATGAGCACATTCCCAACTAATGACAACTTCTACTGATACAAATGATGCAAATGGCTTATGTAACAGTTTAAAATCAATACATTTACTAACAAAACCAAGGCCAATTATTGTAAGTTCTAAGAGAAACAATTGGGTCTTCATTTACTATCTGTCTCTGCCTTTGTCACGGCTATTGTCTGATCTACTTCCCTTCGTTATGATCTTCTTAGGATCCAGCTTGCTCCGAGACATTCCCTCTCCTCTAATCTCCTTCCCCTTCTCCGACTCTGTTTCCTCAATTTCTGCAATGATCAACTTTTTTTCCAATTCTAGGGGCAATTTTCCATCTGATCTCTTCATTTTATTTTGATCTTTTTCACTGTTTCCTGCAGGAGTGATGGTTCTTCTTGTGCTCTCCCCTCTACTTGATTTTTCGTCCAGACCCAGTTTTAGCTTACCCTGATCATCTCCGATAGTTGGTGTATGGTTTCGAATAAGCTCTGGTGGTGGTAGCAGCCTGTTACCTGTTTCCTTGGAACCTTTCTCTTGTTCAAAAAAGAGGACTTGCACAACAGTTCTCAGGGGTAGCCGTTCATTTTTTACAGCATGGGCACGTACTTCTGGAGACAATTTTTGGCAGTCTAGAATCCGGCAGAGGCGCTTTTTGTCTGCCTTACTCAGATCAGGATGCTCCTGTTTATCAATTGAGACACATTGTGAATGTGTAAGAAATGAAATTAGTGAATTAAAGTTACCATGAACTTAATTTCAGCTAATTTTATAATGAGAATGTGCAAGAATAAATTTTGCCCTGCATCTAATAGCATTAAGCTTTGAAAATTTTGAAAGTATGTGGCAAATTGGTTCTTATCAATCCTTCACTTTGCTTTAGTACGATACCTTAAGATAACTGTTGATTGCCTTGTAAAGGTCATCATGATCTAGCCGAGCAATATCTGGCAATGCTTCAGCCAGAGACACAATCTTTGACACTGGCATGTTGACATCCTTTGCAACCACTAGAAGATAGGAATCAATGAGCTTCCCAACCTTCCTAATAGATACCAGAAACTGGCTGTTTTCTGAAGCTGTAGGAGATATTCTTCTCCATAGTACCACTAGACTTTCTAATACTGACACAACTAAGTCAATGTCATAAGAGTGCCTCCCAGAGGTTGAGGGCAAGGAAAGAGCAAATCATTCACTGTTGCCTCCTCAAATTGCAGACTAGATCTCCTTATGAGTTCTGCCTTTGCCATTGGAGAAGCTCCTAGATAATTTGCTATGCTGAGAAGCCTTAGCATAAAGCCAACTGAAACTGATCCTCTATCTCCAGGAATCATGCTTACTATAGTTTCAAGAACTCTTCTATTCTTTTCCATAAGCTCTTCAGTTTGAGACACTGAACTCTCTGGAGGTCTATTCTTTGTAGTGTCTGGTAGCCAACGACTAGCATAGACATGTAAAGCTTCACCAATAAGCTGTGGTGATAACATATATGTTGATCTGATGGCAGTAATCAGACAGCGGAACAGGTCTATGTCAAGGTCGGATATATCCTCAGTCCACCAATCCTTTGGGACAGAATGGTGATGTTTTTGGAGTAACCGGGTCTAGTATAGGTGTAGGACCATGCCACCTGCAGAGAGTCATCAGTCTTAAGCAAGGATTTATATCTAAAATAAAATTCTTAAAATTTTCATCTTAGGATCAATCTCTCATGAAAATAAAAAGAAATTTAGAAGAAAAAGTCTTCACCTTTGCTGGGGGTGTGAGGATTTTCTCAACAATTGAATCAATGCACTTTCTGGTGATTCCATAAGTCTCAGACCACTCAGGTAACTTAGATGTGTTCTGGAGTGTGATGATAGAGTCCTTCCAGCCTTCAAGAATGCATGACATGAAGAAAGCCTCAAGTTTTAGAACTAAGTTTCCCTTCTCAACAGATTCAGTCATTCTAAGGAACTTAGCAGCACAGAATAGGGCTACAAAGTTATGAGCACTGACATTAATCATAATTCCATAGCAAAACTTGGCACACAGTTCAAAAGCATCTTCCCCTCCAGGAAGATCATGAAGCTCAATTGTAACAATGTCAGAATCACCAGAATCGGAGCAAAGACGTTGTAGGAGGCCACACTTTGGAAGAAGTGGAAACTGCAGCTAAGAATAAGACAATTAAGAAGGATCTAAGTGACAATGATCAAGAAGAAACGTAAAAACACAAGCACAAGAAACAAAGCTCTTCTTATAGGAATTAACATTTAGAAGCATTTGACCATACTGAAATTTTAACTTGAATTTTGAACATCTTTTTCATGCATCTTAGCTTTCTGTTGCTTATGGTTTTCTTTGGATTTGTTAATTTTTTTTTTTCCATCATTTTTTTATGTATCTAGAATCATTCACATATGCTCTGTCCATGACACAGTGTCCTAAGAGAAATGTCTCCTATCTTGAATTTCAACCCATGACCATCTAGATACTAATTTGCTGCATGTTTTCTTAATCCATGGATGTAATTTCTATTTTCTTCTTCCCCTGGTCCTATGATTCTCTTTAATTTGCAATTTGAAAGCACTTGAGTCTAAACAAGAACCATGCAGGAAGATATACAACAAAAAAAGATTTCATCAGCTAAAAACAGAAATACAAAATCACCTTTTCTTTTTGGCTAAATGAGGCACAATTATTCATTATCAGTTCATACCTTATGGAGAAGATAATTGGTATCATTAATTTGAATGACAATGTCACTAGGTATATCTGAAATCACTGTCCTGCATTTGTACAACAAATTCTGTCAGTTTTAGCTTCCAAACATACCCCCACCACCCCTCCCCCAAAAAAAAAAAAAAAATAATAATAAAATCTAATACCTGGTTGCTTCTTCTGTGTAAAAGGTATCCGGCCTTGTTCCAAGTTTCATAAACTTCATTTTTATGACAGCTGTGTTCTTTTTGTCAATAGACCCTGATCAGTCCTTTCTTCATAACACTGGGACGTGCCCCTTTCAGATGACTTCCAAATGAAATCCAGAATCTGAAAATCATTGTCACATTTTCATGATAGAGAAAAAAAAAGAATAGAAAGAAAAAGGCAAGTGTATTTGTGCATTCAGATGACTTCCAAATGAAATCCAGAATCTGAAAATCATTGTCACATTTTCTTGATAGAGAAAAAAAAAAGTACAGAAAGAAAAAGGCAAGTGTGTTTGTGCATACATTTAATGCATGCATGAAATTAAGTAGACACCTCACACATTATTCACAGAAAAGAATCAAAGCAGTGGTATCATATTTCAGAGAATTAAATTCATTGGAAAGAAACGCACTTGAGATTTTACTCGAAGTCAAACGTCAGCTTTACAAATATTTTGATTCCAATATAGTAGTAATTAATGAAGGCTAAATGAAATGGAGAAAAGGAAAAACAACACAGCATCAAGACTAACAAGTTAAATAAAATAGTATTGAAGAAATGTACAATTTAAAACTAAAAATCACTTGGAAAAGAGGGATTAGAGAGTGTTTTAGGACAAACTTACAAATAAGATATGTTTGATTGTAACAAAAGGGTGATCTAATACCTGCAACAGCCCATTGAACATGTTTGAATGAATCAAGTCCGTCCATCATTTGTCTCACAATTTCAAAAAGAACAAATAATACATAAAATTTTAAAAAAGAAAAATGGAAGAAGAAGATGAAATGGAAGAAGAAGAAGATGAAATGGAAGAAGATGAAGAGAAGAATAGAGATTATGAAAAGACAGGTTGGGGTTCATCATTCTAGAGCTTATATGCAGAAGTATAGCACATGAAGATTCACTAGTAGAATGAAAATAAAAATAGGAAACTTTTCTTAAGTATCTCACCTTGCATCCAACAGAAGCTCAAGCATCCTCATTTCCTGAATGTAGTCCCACATGCACCTTAATTTATAGAAGTAAGTTACACCTAGAAATCAGAAGAAAACAAAACAAAACAAAACCAATAAATATTATAAAGTTTCTGCAGTGATGTGTGCTGTATCAGATAAGTGTATCAAAGAGGCAGTATAGCATTGTGCTACTACTTTCAGGCCTTTACTGCAAGCCATGCAAATTTGTCTCTACTCTAGTATGCTTGGACGTTACTTTAGAGTTAATTAAGTAGTTTTAAATTCATTCAAAGGACGTGGACACAGCCACTCTCACTGATTTTCATTAGGCTCAAGACGTTTCAGTCTTCTGTGACAATTCCTGACATATGGTAAGTTTTGTAACAAGAATCTGAACGACCCGAGGAATCAGTTACAGATGACATAAACACACACATGACAATATCTTTTTCCAGAAAATATAAGAAAATATGACTATCATTTGTCCACTAGACTAATCCATCTCTTTCACCTATGTTCCCAAAGGACCTTTATTTCATGGAACATCTTGTGCTCTGTGGCTTCAATTGGAGTGTGATGGTCTTATATATGCTGGGCAAAATAGAATGTCCCCTAGTAATCTAGTTTCATAGTTCTGTTAAAAGATCAATATTTGTGCAGTTCCATCATGAAGCATCAGAATAAACCAAAGCAAAAAAGTTGAGCTACAGTATAGTACCATTGACAGGAAAATATTGAAATTGAAACTATATTACGGACCGTCAATTCCACTTTTTTTTCTCCTTTCACATTATAATTTATACCATCAAATCTTCAAACGCGTGCTTAAATAAAAGAAATAAATTAGTGCCATTATATTAAAGATTCATAAAGCGCAAAATTAGAGAGAAAATCAATCTTCAGCCATTTTACCTTAAGAGAATTTGTTTCAGTTAAAAGAAAAACTACTCATTTTTTGGTGAACAAAGGAAACAAAAAAGAAGAAAAAACTCGATGAAAATTGAACAAGATCAATAATTCTTTGCCTTCATCAGTAATTTATTATTTTCCACTGGTATCTGTTCAGTGATAAACACTATATATAAGCAATTAAGCATATACGATGAGAATGAATTACTTACAAAATATTAGAATTCAAAAAATATAGCCACAGCAGCGTTGGATCAATCATCAATTTTGTATTGGTTTCGGGCATAATCAAAATGCAGTCTTCCATATCATACTCCTACCTTGATGTGCAAACTAATACTGTGTAGAATAACGTTGAAGGTGCTTGAGATGAACTTTTGGCATGTCTTAGATTATGTTCTAGGCTATTGGATTCTGTGACTCATTTTCCTTGTGACATATAATAATTATGACTTGAACTATTCCTACCAGATGTTAGGTACTAACATTAAATTATCATGGACATGCATAGAATGTGGTGTTTCCAGTCACAATCTTCTAAATTAGGAAGTATTAAAGACATCAATGATTCAATGGAGTAGGTGGAATTACTAATATGCACTCTTGACGTGATGGTCATACACATATACTTAGATTATACTAGAATAAGATTTTTATAATTCTATCTATGATAAATAAAAAAATAAATGTAGGTGGAATTATAGGTCTTGGTTAATGTACCTTCTTAATCGCATTTATAATTGATGCCCATTAATTCACCTCACAATTTATACTCTCTTGAAAGGAAATCCTATGTAGGGGTGTCTATGGGTTGGTCCAAGTTGGGTTTGGACACAACCAAAACTCAACCTAATCCTGTTAGGTAGCAAAAAACAGCACCCACCATCAATTGGAGAGAAGACAGATCAAATTGAGTTGGTTTTTAGGTGTGGCGATTTGGGTTAATTCAATCGATTTAGATTGAAATGGAAAGAAAGAAGATGACAGAGATCCACCAGATCTAGTCGAAGATTGTAAAATCTTGGCCGGTTTAGGTGGAGATTACGACGGAGATGGTGAATCTAAATGGATATTCAAACAACGAAGGAAAATGATGGTTGGATCAAGCAAAGTTGGATTTTGGAGGAGAAAACCCACCACTTGACCTGCCGTTTGTCGTGTTTGATGGTGAACACCCTTCGACAACCACCGCAATCGTTGAATCGAGCGTAGGTTGAGTCGGTTCAGTTTGGGTGGCTCGGATTGCTTGCATGGTTGGATAACCCTAATACTATGTCTCATCTCGAGTATTCCACTTTATATTCTATTAATCATAGTATGATATTTGCCTTCTTTCTTTTTCTTTTTCTTTTTTTTTTTTTCATTTTAAAGTTTAGTCATTTTATTAGGAAAGAAAAAATGATTTGTAGCAAAATGTGGTTGGTGGAATATGGAACACCAAAAGTGGAATAAATGATTTTTATTCATGTTTTCTCAAACATTCCATAAATGGAAAATTTATATTCCGCTCTTATTGTTTCATTATATACTCCACTAATTGTCATAATATGCTATGTGTATAATTGTTTCCTATTTAAAATTTTATTTATCTTATAAGGAATATAATTGTCATAATTGTTTCCTATTTAAAATTGCATTTAATGGAGTATAAAGTGAAACACTCAAAAATATCTAAAAAGATTTTTATTTGCATTCCACAAGTCTCTTAATTTGAGATATGCCAAGTATATAATTTTTTTTTCCAATTTAAGTTATCTTATAAAAAAAAAAAAAAAGGATAAGTGGAATATAAAGTGGACCACTCTAGAGTATGAGAAAATGTTTTTATTGGCATTCCACATGTCCCCTAGCTTGGAGAGTTGAGTGCAACAAATTTTTGTTTTCTTATTCTTTTTCCAAATACATTTTTAATACCTCCTCTTACATGAATGATTAACAAAATACTCCAACCTAGATTGCTTAATTAACTTTTACAGGCATATCTTAGCTTTAGTATGATACTATACTCAAGGATATGCTCTAATATGTCAGACAAGTACACCCAAGGCATACTTCTATTTTCTTGGGGGAAGAAAATGACTTTTCTCACCCCCATCAAAAGAAGAAAAAGGAAAGGGAAAGAGGAGAAGAATCTTCTATGGTTCTATAGTTCCAAGGGATAACGTGATGTTGGTCCAGGTTCCTTTATCACCACCTATTGGTTGAAATCTAAGCTAGTGTGGTCTCTGCTTTCGCAGACAAATGGTGGTAAAGAAACAACCACAAACAGTGCTAATGTGGCATGGCACTCAGCAATTTTTATCATATTGAAAAAAAAACCCTTGAGGTTTTTCTTCCAAGTAGGAAAAATAGCATTATAAAGCCTCCCTATAAGCCACCTTTTTTCAAAGGTAGCTTTACCAGATCCCAACATCTACATGTCATTATGAACATCAATAATCAGGAAATGTGTAACTTGCTTCTCTCACTTTCTTACTGAGTATATATACATAATATATATAAAAAATTGACCTTTACAAAGTTAGTCGATTTGATGCCATTCACTATGCTATTTATCTGCTTAAGTTAACATTCTCTTTTTGAGATTGATAAAGAACTTTCCCTAAAGACCCCCATGAGGGTCTTATTGCTTTCTTTTTGTCCATATTCTTTTGGAATTTTATATTTAACGCCTACAGTATAGTTTCTTTTTCTACATTATTTTTATCTGCTAGCAAAGTATGGCAGAATCTTCATGATCTGTATAAACAGAACCAAAAGGCACCTTGAGCTTTTGGTTGGTTTTGGAGTGGGGATACAAATATACAACAATACAAACTATATAAAAACAACTATTTCTATAATTTCTATCAATCAAAATTACTCCTAATTATTCCACCATATATACCAACAGAATTAGCACTGTATACCAACAGTGGGACTGAACAAAATACTGGAAAATACATTGACAATTCAAAAAAATCAGGCTAAGAAAACGTACGTACCAGAAATATGTGACTGGTGTTGTTTGATTCCAAGAGAGCAAGCACCACCACTAACAATTTGAAAAGGCAGAAAATTTAGCCTCAGAACCCCAAACTGGCTGCATAAAGTTGAGAAAGCAAGGCCGTGAAGCTGTGAAAAACTTTCTGATATGAAAGCCTAAAGTAAGAAACATACATATATTTACATCCGGGTACTTGAACATGAGATGCATATATGCGACGTGAAATGGGATCGATTTCATGCATATAATCCTCAGAGAGAGAGAGAGAGAGAGAGAGAGAGAGAGAGAGGGTTATGGGTTTCAGTTAATATCAGCTAGTGAGACACACCAACTAAAAGAAAAATGAGGCCCCCCGGTGTCTCACCAAGAGTATTGGAGAGAGAGAGAGAGAGAGAGAGAGAGAGAGAGAGAGAGAAAAGAGAGTGCAAGTGGTTGGTTGGGATTAGTCAACATGGTAATATATCAAAAGCATATTATGATAAGCTGCTTGAATAGAAGAGGAGAATAGAGAGAATAGAAACTCATCTTTTTTCCAAGGGAAGAGAAGATAGAGAGAAGAGACTAGAGAGGTGTATACTCTAGGCTATAGGGTCATGGGCTTGCTTGAAATAGTGGTGCTCTATGATTGATTTTCACACAAAAAAGCATGCAATGCAAGTGGGCAAAAGGGCTTTGGTTATTGATAGAACTTGTTGAGATGAGATGAGACTAAAAATGAGAGAGTGCTCACTCCTAACTAAAGAAAGAAAGCTAGCTTATCATCGTGGGACCAAACTCTCATTCATTCATACACACACATACACAAACAAACACACTGAAATAAAGATGTAAGAATTAATTCTCTCTCTCTCTCTCTCTCTCTCTCTCTCTGTGCACTTCCTCATCATGGTTCTCCCCACTATCTTTTGGTATATTCTTCCTCTATAGCAAGCATTAACCCCTTCTTATTGATCTGCATGTCGGCCACGTGTCTTGTCCTGTACCGTTGGTTACATCATCCTTGGTGGGATTTCTCTGGCTCCTTTGTTGGTTGTTTTGGAGGCCAAACACAGACAACTAATTCTCTGCCTGTCACCGTGTGTCTCGTAAATTTTTCATGCGTGGTGTACCCTTCTTTGTGTTCGTGTTCATTTGCACGTGTGTGTGACTGTATGTATCACTCTCTCTCTCTCTCTCTCTCTCTCTCTCTCCCAATTCATTCATTTTTTCATTGTATTTTACAAAAGAAACTACAAAGGCCCACCCTCTCCCATCACTTCAATCCCTTCATTTGAAGCCGATTTGCTATCTGTTAAGACACTTTTATTATTAAAATTATTATTAAAATTATTATTTTATTATTATTTTATATTTTTTTATCTTATAGCTTAAAGCATGTATTAGCTTGAAGCAATATTCTGGGGTATTCCCCAATCCAATTTATGTTATGATGAGCTGCTGATGATGGTCATTATGACTATCACCATATATCTTATTAACATGACCATCATCATCATTGTCACCATTATCTTAATTTTTCTTTCTGGATTCCTAATTAGATTTTGCTATCATTTTGTAGTATCTGGCTAGACTAATTATCTTCCTGAAAAGCTAATCATGTGCCTGTCATTAAAAAAAAGTTGCCTCTCACCAACCCATTTTTAGTACTGATGTGCTGCTTTAATGATGCATTATGTTGAGAATGATAAGGATTTTTTGAAATAAAGTTGTGACTAGTAAGTTAAAATGAAGTTGAATTTGTGTCTTTAATCTTTTGCTTTGTTCTCTTGGTTATAATCCTTTGGTCCCCTCCAGGAAAGTCAATGTTACATAATATATTACTTTTGACTATCCAATATATATATTTGACGCCAATGACATTGTATTTGAATAACATTTTTCCTTTCATATTTAAGAAGTTATAGAAATGTTCAAGACTATGCCACTTTTAAGCGGTTTAAGTAATAGCACAACGGTACGTGGTAATACAAATTTTTTTTTTTTTTTTTTTTTTTTTTTTTTTCTGGTGTCTATATTTGTGATTCAACACCACCTTTCCCACTAATGTGGTGATAATAATACATATTTTTTGTAGTACTCCATCACCATGTTATTGGTTTAAAACTCATCTCTCCTGAATACAAATCATCAGTATTACATTTTGTATTCCATTTTATATTCCATCAATCTTAATTTGTCATGTGTTTACTTTTTTCTATTTTAAACTTTGGCTATTTTATAAGGAAAGTTAAATAAATACATGACAAGTTGTGATTGGTGTAACATAAAGTGAAACACAAAAAATGATACAAAAGATTTGTATTCCCTCTTTCATTATCTACCCATCAAAAAAAAAAAAAAAATTAGTATCCCATTGCTAATCTAATACTGCCTCATAAGTTTAGATGTGATAGTTTACCTTAGAAAAAGTAGCTTACGGCTCTTCTTTTTTTTAAACAATAATTTACTGCATTAATATTAATCATGGAATATTGTTTTTTTTTTTTTTTTTTAACAATTCAATTGTTATAAGTTATAACAAGTGGGAAAAAGATTTTATTTTTAAAAAAGACCAAATAATGTCATTTGGTAACAAGACTCTCCCATATATTTTTCTAATTGAGTGTTATATAGCCTTTTAACTAGAACTTGAATCTCATTTCTCATCCAATTCTTCAGGTACCTCATTATCACAAAAAACCAAAACAAAAAAAAACAAAAAAAATCGTGTTTTTCCTTCACACACTGTGTAAACACAATTTATAAAAACACAAATGCGAAAGATTTTGGCATTACCAATTGGTAATAGGGAGCAGGTCCATTGTCTATTTCTAAGTACAACTTTTGTCTCCTATAAATCTGTACAACTACCTAGCTTACTCTTTTTAAGATGAACAAGATCGCCTAACTACAATGAGTACACATGCTTCTCAACCCAAAAAAAAAAAAAAAAAAAAAAGAGAACGAACAATGACTACACATAAAGCATGCATTAGGCCTCATCCATCAAGTCCATTTAGATTTTCCATTTTTCTTTTTATTTTTAACAAATAGCATCCTCTAATGCATCATAATATATCAAAGTATATAAGAATATATATGATCATCATCGTTGCATCATTACCATAGATTACTTTTTGGATTCAAACGTTAACGTTATATATATAATGCTTTGGAACAAATTATTCATTCATGTCTAGTGTTAAGGTGGTCACTAAGCGTCACCCAAACCTATCACATGTGTTAGTTGAATTAATTAAATCATGTTATTTTAATTTTTATTATGCTACGTCAATTTTTTTTTTTTTTAAAGAAAAAAGACATCCATATATTTAAGAAAGATCAATTAAATTAGCCTGAACAAAAGGTAAGGTGCGGGGTGGAACAACCTCCATCCACACAAGACACTCTGATGTGATCATAACTAACCAAGCTAAACTATAAGCAACCTTATTTCCATCTCTCCTAGCATGAGAGTACAATGATTTTGAAACCAATCCTGAAAACAAAGCTGCATCATTGATCAAAAGACCATGAGAGTGGAAACCATTGTCTAAGTTCCCCAAGGCCTTCACAACTACTTCTGAATCTCCCTCCATAATTTCTCTGCGAATGCCAAGCTCGCTGCCAAACTCCAAGGCTCTACAAGCCGCCAGTGCTTCGACATTATTTTTTTTGGTAAAAAGGAATATATTACTAGAACTAAACAGCAAGAATAGGCTCAATACAAAGTCTGTTTAAGTACAAGCCATCAGAATCAGCTTTTAGCAGCTCAACAATGTCCACAGGCGGACTGTGAAAAACACAAAAATCCTCTATTTGGTTGGAACCCAATCTTGCTAAGGCATCAGTGCATCTATTCCCTTCACGGAAGCAGTGTTTAATTTGGGTTTGAGGGAGCTGAGTTATAAGGTACTTGCAGTCATCCACCAAAGCTGAAATGACATTGTTAGCATTCTTGGAGTTATTTAGCAAGTCAACTATAGATTTGGCGTCGATCTCGATCTCAACAGCAGGTAAATGAAGATTAAAACATTGCAGTAAACCGTCTCTAAGACCCAAATCTTCCTAGCCTACCCACAGACCCAATCTCGATCTCCATTTCTAATAAGGCCACCACTACCAGCTGGGCCTGGGTTACCCGTTGAGGAACCATCTAAATTGAGTCTAAACCACCCCGCCTCTGGTCTTTCCCATCTGATCCTCTTCACCACTTGGTTAGTAATTTCTTTAGGAACCTTTACACAGTGTTCGTACTCCATGGCTTCTCTGAAAATTTCATGACCAAATTATGTTGTATAGGCTTGTTGTGAAATACAACTTGGTTCCTATGCTTCCATATTCGCCAAATTGCAAAAAGGAATGAAGTTCTCCAGGGGGGGGGGGGGGGTGGTCTTTATGCTTCTTCCATTCAGTCCTTCTATTAGTAGCGACCCACTGTTGTAGATTCCCAGAGAAAAAGGAGGTGTTGATCTCCTCTGCTTCCAATTGAGCCCAAAATTTTTTAACTATTCTACAATCCCTTAGCGCATGAATTATGGGCTCAGTTTGAGAGAGGCATAGAGGGCATGAAGGATCCATCTGAACCCCCCTCTTTGTGAGGCACTCCTTTACGCCAATACTATTATGCAAGCACATCCACACAAAAGTTTGAATACGGGGAAGTATGTTGGTTTTCCAAACCCATTGGCCAGTAAACGAAGAATCCCCTTCCTCACTTCCAATGGCAATTTTATAGGCACTTTTAAGCTCAAACCCTCCATGAGAGGACATTCCCCATGCTAATCTATCCTGACCTCGGGCTGCAAGGGAAACCAGGGTGGCTTTTAGCTTAGTGTTGACTCTATCTGGCATAGAAAAGGAGATTTTTGACCAATTCCATCCATTTACTGTAACCACCTCCTTAACCTTAAGCTTCCCCTCTTCTAGAGACAAAGGTCCTTGTACCAAACTTTTAAGAGGCCCATCACTACACCAATTGCCAAACCAGAAGCTCAACTCACTATTCCTACCCACAATCCATCTTGTCCCTTTTCGAAAGATATCTTCACCTTTTTTCATTGCTGACCATACTCTGGAATAGGGTAGTTTTGCAGGATTTTTGGCATCTAGTCTTTGCCTATTGCAATATTTGCTTCTTAAGACCTTGCTCCATAGTAAATCCTTCTCAGAATGAAAACGCCAATTAAGCTTAGCAAGGAGAGAAAGGTTTCTGCCCTTTGCAGTGTGTAGGCCGAGCCCACCTTCACTTTTAGGCCGTGTGACCTTCTGTCAACCCACCCAATGCATCTTTTTTACCGATTTAGAGGAACCTCACAGAAAATTCCTATTCACTCTATCAATGTTATCCAGGAGCTTCGCCGGCAAAGCATTGCATTGCATGATATACGCTGGAATGGTCGAAGAAGATGCCTGGACAAGAATTGTTCTACCAGCAAAAGATAATAGATTGGCCTTCCAACCTACTAGTTTCTACTTGACTCTTTCAAGGACAAAGTTGAAATCTTGGCTGTTGGATCCTCGATGCATAATAGGAAAACCCAGATATTTGCCAAGGTTAGGAGTTGAAGAAAACCCCAAAATGTCACAAAGAGCCTCCCGAGTGTCTCTATCCACATTAGGAGAGAAAAATACTCTATATTTGGCTTCACTAATTGATTGGCTTGACTTGATACAAAACACATCCAAAGCCTCCCTAATAGTTGAACGATTCTTTGCCATCCGCCCTTGCGAAGAGTACAAGGTCATCTGCAAAGAATAGGTGGGGAAAAGCAATTCTACTTCTAGAAGCTTTGACAGGAATCCAAACCTTATCTTTACACTTCTCCTCAATTAAATGGCCCAAAACTTCCATGCACAAAATAAAGAGATAAGGAGATGATGGGTCCCCTTGCCAGATTCCTCGAGATGGAGTGCTTCGACATTCAAAAGTTGGTACGCTTGCCCCAGCTGTTGCACTAATGCAGCTATAATTTGTCCATGACAGTCACAGATCACCACTCCTATACCTAATTTATTAGCTCCAGCAAAGACCTGTCCATCATAATTTATTTTGTAAACATTCATTGGAGGAGCTGCCCATCGAGGTTTCGATTGTGGTTGACGTGGGCTTAGCGTTGGGTTGGCAGCCTTTATCTTCTCCCATCGTGCTTTGGCAACCTGATGCAAGTTATCCTTGTAGGGCAGCATGCTTGATGAAGGCAGGTCTGGTTTCTTTGATTCCATATCGACCAAACTTGAATAGTAAAGAGTTTCGGTGTCTTTCCGTTTTCCATGATCCACCTGACCAAGTATTTGAATTCTGAAAAACACTCTTTTGATCAAAAACCCCATAGATCCCCCTCACTCCACACTTCATCCAATCCCGAGCAACCCCATAGAGCATGCGGCGGATCCTCCATGTTAGATAAGTAGTGGTCATAGGTTGGATTGGTTATGATGGTTCTTCGGGTTAGGTTCATTTTTGTAGGAAGGGAATTTCTACTGCCTTGCTAAACTAGGTTTTTGTATTTATTAGGAACCTCCAAGGACCAAATGCCTTTCCAAAGCTTCTTGTCCAAATCTGGTGGTGCTTCCCTATCAATATCAGCTTCCATCTCTTTTAAAAAACGATAACCCGACTTGCAATTATAATGCCCATCATCAAAGAGAGGCCAAAATAGAGAGTCCTTAGTAGCAATTCAGGCTAGTAGAATTTTTTTGACTAGCTCGGATTCTTCAGGAATGAAAATCCCATCTACCATCATTTTATTGTCTTGAGTTCTCATCAATTAAGCAATCAACTGTTGCATCCTCCATGGACTCAATGATTGGGGAAACAACCAAGGTTGGGTGCTTAATGGGAAGCCAATGGTGTTGCCAAATATTCTTCACATTACTAACCCGAAATTTTAAGCCCCTTTTAATGACATCCCTACCTTGAAGAATATTTTTCCAAGCATATGACCTAGACGCTGAATCCTTTGCTTCCATAAATGAACATTGAGGGAAAAACCAAGCCTTGAAGATCCCGTAATGAGAGACTACCTGTTTTATGCATGAGTCACCAAGCTTGTTTGGCAATAAAAGAATCATTGAACAAAGCAAGATCTCTAAAACCCATCCCCCCAGCTAGCTTGGATTTTTTCAATTCTAACCATTTATTCCAATGGATTCTTCTCTTATCAACTCGCTGCCCCCAAAAGAATTTTTTTATCATCGCCTCCATGTCATGACATAGACCCAAAGGAAGTTTGAAGCAACCCATGGTATATGTCGATATGGCTTTGACAATCGCTTTGATTAGGATTTCTCTTCCTACTTGAGATAATAGTTTACCTTCCCACCCTTGCAATTTCCTCCATACCTTCTCCTTGATGTAGTTAAAACTTGCCTTTTTACCCCTACCAACCAAAGCTAGAAGCCCCAAATACTTCTCATAAAATTTTATTTCTTGAACACCCAAAAGCCTCTTTATCTCCTACCTAGTATCATCATCAGTGAACTTGCTAAAGAAAAGAGCTGTCTTTTCTCTATTAATTTTCTCATCAGATACAACTTCATATTTAGAAAGAGTATTGAGCACATTTCCACATTCTTGGGGATTAGCCTTGCAAAAAAGAAGACTATCATCTACAAAAAATAAATGAGTTAGTTTTGGACCTCTCTTACAGAGGGAGAAGTTGTTAATCTCCTTAGCTCTTACTGACTTTTTTTTTTTAAATAAGCCGTGCAGCCCTTCAATGCATAATAGGAAGAGGAATAGGAAAAGGGAAAGGGGGTCCCCTTGCCTAATTCCTCTTGTTGGATTAATTGACCCCTTTGGCTTGCCATTCACAAGAATTGAATCCGAGACAGTGCGTACACACTCCATAATTAAACCAGTTCAACTAGAACAAAAGCCCATTCTCTTCATAAGATTCTCCATAAAAACCCACTCCACCCTGTCATAGGAACTTTGAGTTGTTGTCACCTTTTTTTAACCATAGAACCCTTGATCTTTGGCTCCACAACCAAATTTCTTTGTCCAAAGAACACATTAACTTTTGATTTTAATTCTCTAACCCAAGAGTTGTTTCCACACCTCATTGCTTCAACTTCTACTCTTGCTAACAATTTTTTTTTCTTCTCCAACTCCTGCCTCACATTCCCAAAGCAATTCTTCTCCCACCACTACAAATCTTTGCTGCATTTATCTATTTTTTCAAGATATCACTCTCTCCTCCATTTGTCTAGGCCACCTCTACTATTTCTCGCACAACAATAATCGACAACCACATATCTTCAAAATGAAACACCTTTTTCCTAGGTGGAGCCTCCAAACTAGAGGGGTTGATGAAAGTAGGAACATGATCCGACGAGTCACATCTCGAGATGAGTAACTCGAGAGCCTGGGAATTTTAGAAGCCACTCATTATTAGCCAAACCTCTATCCAATCTTTCCCATATAAAGTGACCATTAGCAAAGTGTTTACTCCATGTGAATTTAGAGCCCACAAATCCCAAATCCATGAAACCATATTCATCAATAACATCTCTGAAACTTTACATATGATTATGACTCTTCAAAGCACCTCCCAATTTCTCATCTTTCTTAATGATTTCACTAAAATCCCATGCACAGAGCCAAGGTACATTCAGCCTAGAATTTAAGCCCCTCGGTTTGTTCCAGGCTTCAATTCTTCTATGAGTCTTAGGCTCCCCATAAAAGCCTGTGAACCTCCATTCCATTGCCAAATTTTTATCAAAAGTAGTATCGATAAAATATTTGAGAGAGTCCTCAATTGTTACATTTGCTTCATCTTTCCAAAATAGTACCAGTCCACGTCCTCTCCTACCTCTCGAAACCTCCCACTTGTGATCAAAATTAATGTTATGAAGAATATGATCTAGCCTAGCTTTATTTGCCCATGTTTCGGCTAAAAATAGAACAGAGGGGTCTTTTGCCTGGATAATATTTCCAAGCACCTTCTCTGGACGTAGGTTTCCAAACCCATGACAGTTCCACACTAAGAAACTTATAATTCTTGGCAGGACTGATTATCGGCCTCCATCAATGGAAAAGAGAAAACAACATCATCCTTCAAAACCTATTTTTTATTGCAAGGTAATTCTAAATGATCATCCATTTACGAAAAAAATCCTTTTGCCCCACCTACGTTTTCAATGTGCTCATTGTTGTGAACACTTGTGCCCGCCCTAGCCGGACGTGTCCACATGCTTGTTTTTTTTTTTTTTTTTTTTGTGCCCTATCTGTATCATGCTTCTCACATGACTTGACTTCTTTAATGGGGCTTTGATGGCTAGAATTTAACTAGGCCGTGTCTTGAATAGGATTGATGGAATTTGATTAAGCCATTGCAGAATCTTCACAGCTAGCATCATACATATCGATTAAGAGAGTCCGGATGTTGTGGGATATTTGAAGAAATGTAATCTTTCTTATCACTAAATGCTTGTACGTTTAGCGATTTATTAGGAGCATTAAAATTATTAGTTTCTTGCCTTAAATGAAAGCCTTTTGTTTGACCTATCTTCTCCAAGTCGTGCATCGCTATTGGATCGATTGTAGGTTGCAACGCATTGTGACAACACTTCTTCGCGAGGGAAAGAATGGTGGTGCATGGAGACTTGGGCCAAATTGCTTTTGATCATTGGTTAGGCTCCTTTCACTCTCCAACCAGATATCACAGTCCCTATCAGAATGATCCAATTGGCCACACCAATAGCATATATTTTGGAGGCGCTCATATTTGAATGTTATTCATGATTTCTTGTCGTTATCCATGATTTCTTGTCGTTCTCCACCGAGATAACTCAACTATGACTAGGCTGTCCAAGCAACCCGGAAAACCCAACCAAACCGACCTAAACCGACAAAATCGACCCGTCACGACCAAACCCGACACCTCCGGGCGGACAAAGTGACGGGTCTTAACCTCTAAAACCCGATTCCAGTGGGGGTGAGTGTCGGGTTTCAGTCTCTAAAACCCAAGCCATCTGATCCGACCAACAAATGCTAAAAAAAGGCCAAAATTACCCAAATTTGGCGACATTCTAGTGTTCCTCAGCTCCGATCCGACCACCCTTGGTCTTCCTTCGCTCAGATTTGGTGGTATTTTCTCAAATTCACTCAAATCTAGCCAAGATCTACTCAACTCCTTCACTCAAATTTGCTCAAGTCCGGTGGTATTGGGTTAGATCTAACTTAGATCTACACAAATCCTGCTATTCTTGGTTAGATTAGGCTCCAATCTACTCAAATCCAGCAATAATCCGTTAGATACAATTACCTTTCAACTTAGATCGACGAAGATAGATCTTCTCCACCGCTCGTTGTCGCTTATCATCAGACTCCACCAAACCGACTGTTTGCTCCCCGAGCCCGATCGACTCAACCCGTGGTGGTCGGCGGTTGGTTGCGGGTTTGTTTTTGTTCCACTCGACCTTAGCAAGTCGAGTCCGGGTTGAGGCCAAAACCAACCCGGACCAACTCGTGGATAGCCCTAGTTGTGACATAGAGGTAAAGAGACATCTAGCTCCACTTGAATCCTTATGAAGTTACCGCCCTTTGTTTTAGCAGGATCAATAGTGTATAACATGTTTGACAACATCACAAATTTTTTCAATGGCCTTGACATTCATATATTTATATGGGATCTCATGATCTCGCACCTAGAATAGAGTCCTATTAAACTTCAATTCATCCACAACAATACTTTTTCATATTTTCGCATGATCACAAGATGTTTGTCAAAGCTCCAAGGCTCAAAGACTAAGAACCATATCCACATTAGAGGCGTTGCCAAAGATGAATAGGATTACATGATCTCCGAGATTTCGAACCTTAAACCCGCTCTTGGTTCGCCAAAGTAGAGTGAATGTTTTAGTAATAGCATCAATGTTGAGGTCTCGTTTCTTAAGAAATTTTACTGCAATGATATGTTCTTGAGAGCTAAGATCACTCTCTAAGCAACAACTTGGTCCCTCCCTCTTAGAAAGCATTAGTTTTGTCTAATTTTGTGTCATCCCCTCCATTGCAGACATAAAAGAGTTTGTGAACAAAGATTAGAAGAAAAAGAAAGAGAAAAGTGATTGTTTCTTGAATTCCCTTGAAGAAAATTATTAGACATCTGTATTAGGGAAGTGTACAAGGCATGTTAGTATAGCAGCAAGTAATTGTACTTATTGAAATACGCTACACTTTGTTTTAACAGTAATAGGGTAGTTAGTTAGTTAGAGTGAAGTTGGTTACAGATGTATATAGGCATCTCACAAATTGTATTAGGGATTTGAACAAGATTGTTAATACAATTTCATTAGCTCTCTCTCTCCTCTTTCTCTCTCAGTTCTCCTATGGAGGCCTAGGTTCCTTCAAAGCAACCTACTAAAGTCCTAAAACCATCTAAGTCTTAAAGTTGGTATCAAAGCATTCGATCCCTCCACACCGCCATGACATAAACTTGTTCCAATTCACAAAATTTAGAAAAAAAAAAAAAAAAAAAAAAAAAAAAAAAAGCTTTAACTAGGGTTTCAAAAAATCACAAGCATGCTTTACAAGAAATTCAGAAGCAGTTACAAGTTATCAATGGTTTCATGCAAAGAATGGTTGAAACAAAGAAGAAACGACAACAAGACCCAAATTCAGGTTCCCATGCCCTTCTTGTTAACAATCATGTGGGAAGTTCAGATTCTTTACCTCAGAATTCTATCAAGAATCTAAATCTGGAGTTCCCTAGATTCCATGGAGAAGATCCTACTTGTTGGGTTTACAAGGCAAACCAATATTTTCCCTATCACAACACCCCTGAGCATTAAAAGGTGATTGTGGCCTCTTTTCATCTTGATGATGAAGCCTTGATTTGGTTTCGGGATTCTGAGCAAGTGGGTGGATTTGCTAGATGGGAGGTCTTCATTATGGCTCTTCAAACTCGTTTTGGTTTTACAGCTTATGATGACCCCATGGAAGCACTCACTCGTCTCAAACAAACTACAACTGTGATTTCCTACAAAGGTAATTTTGAGATTCTTTCTAATAGAGTTCTAGGTTTGTCTGAGTCTCATAAGTTGAGTTGTTTTTTAAGTGGTTTAAAAGATGAGATTCAGTTACCAATAAGAATGTTAATGCCTAAATCAATTAATGAAGCATTTGGTTTAGCTAAAATCAGGGAAGAGTACTTAGTGAGTAGCAGGAAATCTTTCAAGAATGGGATAGATAATGGAAAAAATTCTATATTGGGTTTGCCTAAATTGGAAAGTAGGACTGATAATAAGGTGAAGCTGCCACTTCAAAGGTTGACTAGTACTCAAATGGAGGAAAGAAGGAAATTAGGTCTATGTTATAACCGTGATGAGAAGTGGCAGATGGGACATAAATGTAAGGGAGCAAAGTTGTTTTTATTGGAGGGCTGGGATGTTGGAGTTGAACATAAGCCAGGAGTGCAGTTAGTGGAATTAGAAGATGATGGAGTGGTGTTGGAGCATCAAGAAACTAAGAAGCAAGAGGATGTGACCTTACCTGCTAAAATTACACTATATGCTTTAGTGGGTAGTCTTGCATCTCTCGAGACAATGAGAGTTAGGGGTAGGATTCTAAATCATGAAGTAGTGTCTCTCATTGACTCTGGGAGCACTCACAATTTCTTGGATGCTATTGAATTGCCTACTTTACATTTGTATTTAGATACTTCTCGGGTTTTGGAGGTTAGGGTAACTGATGGAAGCATTGTTAAAACTTTAGGTGTGTGTCATGGAGTTACTATTTCTATGCAAGGGAATAAATTTGTGGTGGATTTCAATGTCCTGCATTTGGGAAGCTATGCAGTGGTTCTTGGTACCCAATGGTTAAGTACTTTGGGGGAAATCAGTTGGGACTTCAAGTTATTAACCATGAAATTCTCTTACTTGGGTAAAATGGTGTTATTGCAAGGTCTGCATCCATCGATGTCTATTCTCTTGGATGCTGACAAGCTCTTTGGTAGTTCAGTCAAGAAGGGGCTGGTTCTTCACATTAATGTTGTCAACACTTCAGGTCTTAATCAGCCCTCACCGCCTATGGCATTATCAGATTTGTTAAAGCAGTTTTCTAAGGTTTTTGAGGTACCATCTCAACTAACCCCATTTCGAAGACATAAGCATCAAATCATACTTAAGGAAGGCACTTCTCCTATCTGTGAGAAACCCTACAGGTACCCCTACTTTCAAAAAGTCGAGATTGAGAAAATAATGCATGATTACTAGAGGTTCGTTCTATTCAGCCAAATCAGAGCCCCTTCTCCTCACTTGCTTTGCTTGTTAGAAAGGCTAATGGGAGTTAGAGAATGTGCATAGACTATAGGGCTTTGAATAAGGCTACTATTAAGGACAAATTTCCAATCCCTGTGGTTGATGAGTTGTTAGATGAACTTGTTGGTGCCACAATTTTTCTAAGTTGGATTTAAGGTCAAGGTATTATCAAATCTGGATGAAACTTGAGGATATACCTAAGACTAGGCCTGTCCAATGACTGTGTAATCCGACCCGCCCGACTTGAAGGTCCACGGGTGAATCCGAGTGCATATACGGGTCGGATACGGTTGTTGTTTTAAGAGGAATCGAATAATAGGTTCGGGTTTCGGGTTACACAATAAAAAATCCGAATAACCCGACCCGACCAAATATTTGGTAAAATAAAATAATAAACAACTCTCCACCAGTCTGATATGAGTCATGTCATCTAATTAGTGGGTAATGTCTTTGAATCACGATCAATCATTTTGGGCACAACTTCCCAATTTCAAATCCAACCATTTAAATCTTTTTTTTTTTTTTTTAAGAAATTGCTGTTTAAGATCAACGGTTATAAATATACTACTCAGTCTACTCTACAACAGTACAACTCCTAGCACAGCACAGAGAGTCAGAGATATCAAAATCAATGGTTAAAATTAAACTAAAATCAAAATCTAACAGTCACAATTAAAGATGAAATATTTGATTAGATCTCTCAATCTTAATCTCATATCCCAACACTCTCTCTCACTCTTCAAAGTTCAGTCTTCACCGAATCAAGATCAAGTGATCAACATGTCATCAACGACCTCAATCTCTCTTCATACTTCACCTAATCACTCTCTCACCATATCCACGACCTCGGACCTCACTCACTCTCTCTCTCTCTAATCGTAATCTCATATCTCTCACTCTCAAAGTAACGTTCTCTCATCTCTCAGATCTCTCTCTCTCTCTCTATCTCAATCTCAAATCCTCAAAACCGGAATCTCTTCACCAAATCCTCTAGTCTCACACGAATGCTCTCTGTCTCTCACTCTCTAATATCTACAGTCCCTTCACCAATTTCATACGAAATCTCAAATCTTCATCAGTCTTCAATCTTCACTCTTTAAAAGCTTGCATCTTCGGTCTTCTCACCAATGAACAGACCACACTCTCAAACTCTCAGTTCTCACTTTGCCTTTCTCTACTCCAAGATCCAAACCCTAGCTTCTCACTACAAGTTCTTCACACCTAGCCGCCGCCACCACCAGCAGCCACTCCTCTCCCTACCGCCAATCATATGGGTTGAACCTAGGGTATGTGTTCTCCTTGTCTCATCTCTCTTTTTTTCAGTCTCTCATTGATTATATATGTTATGAAAATCTACTGTTAAAATCAAATAAACCCTAAGTTTTATAATTTGAAACCCTAACTAGAAATAGTTGAAACCTTAACCATTTACTTTTGTTCTTTGTTCTTTGTTCAAGAACTTCAGTTGTTTGATTAATTTTGTTCCTATTTAAATTTTATTCAGGAATTGAAAGTTGTACATGTGGGGTTTTTAGTCTTCAAACTTGATATTAACACCCACGGTTTTTTAAGGTATGATTTTTGTTTCCCTTTGTTTTTTGTGTTCAAAGTTGGGATTTTGTTCTTTTTTGCTAGAGACGTAGAGTTGATGCATGTAACTTAAGTTGTTGTGGATGTGTTCAATGTTTCAGCTTTTATTATTTAGTAAAATTTATATTGTTAAAAATCAAATAAACTCTCAAGTTTTTTGTTCTTTGTTTATTTGTTTGATTAATTCTGTTCCTATTTTAATTTTACTCGGGAATTGAAAGTTGTCCAAGTGGGGTTTTCAGTCTTCAAATTCATAACTCCAACACCCCTAGTTTCTTTAAGGTATGATTTTTGTTTCCCTTTGTGTTTTGTGTTAAAAGTTGGGATTTTGTTTTTTTTTTTTTGTTAGGTGACAACAGCCCAGGAGAGAGTCCCTACAATTGAATCTGGGCTTCTAAGTCCAGCTCAGATTTCTGATAAAATTTGTTTCTGCCCAACTTTTTATTTCATTGCAGACACACCAAATATACCTTAAAGGCTTAAACAATCACAAATCCAGCAAAAAGAAAAAGAAAAAGCACTTTCTTTTTTGTGGGGGTAGAATATTATTTTACTTGTAAGTTGATAAATGGTAACTGGAAAAGAAGATAACTTTGTCTAAAGTTACTGATAATAGGAGTATGTGCTGTCCTTCTAGTTCTAAGTTCAAACCATGTTGCTTGGAGCTTGTATGGAATTTGTCTTTTACTCTCATTTAGAGAAGGATGTAAGATTTATGGAAAGTTTGGAATTTCTTTTGTCTAGTGTTCTGTCAAACTTTTTTTCTTTCTTTTTTAATAAAGTTACATTCAAATTTACTACTGCATTGCCGTCACAACTTTAAATTGTATCAAGATTTTGTTGTTAAAGAGACTTGTCTTCCATATCTAAATTATGAACCAAATTTCCTATAAATGAGATGTCATTTAATGTTTGGCCCATAAATATATGCATTTTAAATATTGTTTTCTTTAAAAAGAACTAAATTTTGAAGAATTTATATATGAGATGTTTTATAAATTTCCAATCATCATTTTAATGTTTGACACTATGATGGGCGTAAAACATGCAATTAGCTGTGGGTTTAATGAACTCTAAAGAATAAAAATGTTGAGAACTTTGAAGTTTAGTTGGTATACTTTGTGATATTTTAAAATGAGACATCTAGAGTTCAAATCATTCTTCCTAAACTATCAAATTATATATATAAAAAAGATATAAAGATGTTCAGATTAATTAAATATTATAATTTATATTAAGTATAACTTGAACTGATTTAGCAAAGAATATAAAATATATATATATATATATATATATATATATATATATATATATATATATATATATATATATATATATAAGAGTTTTATGTAGAATGTTGTTATCTAGATTCAAGCATCAAAGATTTTCCTTTTTGGTTTGTTTGATTATTATTATTATTTGTTAGTTTGCTAATTTCTATGTTTGATTTTTTAGGTCATGGATCCCTCCACTAATGCTCCCTTTGTTTCTACACAAGCGGATGGTGCTACGCCACCCAAGCGGATGGTGCTCTCGCCATCGCCACCCAAGAGGGGCTGCTGCGCAACCCAAGCTAAAGCTACCGATGGTGAGTTGCCCCTAGTTCCACCTAGTGTAGTGAGTAAGACTGGTACTCGGTAGTGGTAGGAAAAAGTCTTTAGCTTGGAATCATTTTGAAAAAGTAAAGGTAGACGAGGGTGTCACTATGGCTGTATGTAATTATTGTAAAAAAATCATATCCGGCTGATAGTAAGAGTTGTGGTATTAGTAATTTGTTAGCTCATGTGACAATCTGTCCTAAGAACCCTAATAAAGAAGATAAAGGGCAGAAAACCTTCGCTTTTGAACCCAAAAATGATGGAGATGAAGGGTTCAAACTTGTGTCAACAACTTTTTCTGTTGAGGCTTCTAGAAAGGCACTAGCTAAAATGATAATAATTGATGAGTTGCCTTTTAGGTGTGTTAAGGGTTATGGGTTTAAGAAATATGTAACTACCTTGCAACCTAAGCTTCGTCTAAAAGATATTCCATCTCGACAAACTGTGGCTAGAGATGTGATTGGAATTTATAATAGTGAGAGAGAGAAGCTAAGGAAATCCTTGAAGGGTTGTAGGGTGTGTCTTACTACGGACACATGGACTTCTCTACAAAATTTGAATTATATGTGTCTTACATGTCACTTTAT
This sequence comes from Quercus dentata, assembly GCA_028216015.1. Classification (NCBI taxonomy): domain Eukaryota; kingdom Viridiplantae; phylum Streptophyta; class Magnoliopsida; order Fagales; family Fagaceae; genus Quercus; species Quercus dentata. The sequence continues at coordinate 75,242,445 of CP116448.1, forward strand.
TGATGATGCTTGGAAGTTGCATAAGAGAATTTTAAATTTTTGTCAAGTTGAAGATCATAAGGGGGAGACTATAGGTAGAAAGATTGAGATGTCTTTGCGTGAGTGGGGTATTGATGGCATATTCACTTTGACAGTGGATAATGCTAGTTCCAATTTAACCACAATTAAATTTTTACAAAGGGTAACAAATGATTGAATGGGACAGTTTTAGGAAATGAGTTAATGCACATGAGGTGTTGTGCCCATATCCTAAATCTCATTGTTGGGGAGGGTTTGAAAGAAATTGATGCATCTGTTGCTAGGGTGCATGAAGCTGTGAGGTATGTGAAGTCCTCGCCCAATAGAAATCAAACCTTTAGGAATTTTATGGAGAGGTTAGGTATGGAGTCCAAGAGTCTTCTTTGTTTAGATGTACCTACTAGGTGGAACTCAACTTACCTTATGTTAGAAACTGTTGAAAAATTTGAGAAAGTATTCCTTAGGATGGACTTTGAAGATGATGGTTATTCATCATATTTTAGGAGTAAGGAAGATAGTGGTGGTTTGGGATCTCCTTGTATGAGTGATTTCCAAAATTGTAGGGCATTTGTGACTTTCTTGAGGCTTTTTTACAATGCAACAAAGAAGTTCTCTAGCTCTTTGTATGTGACCTCAAATGCCTTTTTTGATGAGATCTTTGTTATTCAAGAGAGTATTTCTCATTTAGTTAAATCCCAAAACACCCTCTTGAAAAACATAGCCACAAACATGCAAACTAAATTTGAGAAGTACTTGGGGAAGGTGATAAAATTAATCCTCTTATGTATGTGGTTGTTGTTCTTGATCCACGAAAAAAATTGAGGTTTTTGAAGTTCTCTTTTTCTGAAATTTATGGGAATGAAGTGGGGAATGTGATGGTTGATAAGGTGAAAGCTCTTTTGATGAAGTTGTATACTTTTTTCTGTTCTGTTAATTCCCCAAATGTGCAAGAACCAAGTGGGGGTGAGAGGACACCAATGTTAGGTGATGCAAGTGATCCATATGTGATGATTCACTCTCGATATGAGCTTTTCTTAGAAGCTAAGCAATCTATAGGTTGTAGTAATGAGGTTGACAAGTATTTAGCTGAAAATTGTGATGGTAGAAGGGATGTGAATTTTGAGGTGTTGGGGTGGTGGAAGGACAATTCTAGTAGGTACCCAATGTTGTCCAAAGTGGCTAAGGATGTCTTGGCTATACCAGTTTCGACTGTTGCATCCGAGTCGCATTCAAGACCGGGGAGGCCGCATTGTTGATCCATTTCGAAGTTCTCTCTCCCCTCTCATGGTTCAAAACCTTGTATGTGCACAAAATTGGCTTCAAGCCACAGTACCAATTTCTCATCGCCAATCAAGGGATGAGGTTGAGGCATTGGAGGAGGAATTTCATGATTTAGGTAATATGTTTAAATTCTAGAACCTATAATCTATGTCTCATGTTCAAACAGAATTTAATATGTTATATTTATTTCCTTTTCTTTTCTAGTTTTAAATCAACAGTCATCATCAAGTGCATTAGCAAGTACCAGCTCCAAATTGGGTTCTAGCTTAGGCAAACGACCCATAATTAGTGTTGAAGATTGATAACTGACTTAGTATGTTATCGCCTTTGGCCTCTTATTGTTATAAGCTTGCTGGCTTGCTGCCCTTTATATTTGGTCTTGTATTTGGTAGTGATGTATTATTTGTTAAATATTTTTTTTGTCTTTTGTAGGTGGAATAACTTATTTTGTAAAGGAGGCAGAACCTTTTGGGAACATTTTGGAAGCTTTTTTTTAAATTGCTTTTCTAACAAAACTAGTCTTAATGCTTATAGGAAAGAAATCCTAGGAATCATATAGGTTTTCTTTTCTATTAGTTATAAGTTTGAGAATTTGTCATTTAATGTTTGGGAAAAGCTATTTTTTTTGGAAATACCTGTGGTATTTTATAATTTGTAATTAATTATATTGTTGGAAACATTGTATAGCCAGCAAGGTTTCTGCCTTATGATTTATTGCATTGTGGAAACATTGATTTTACTGCCTTATAATTAATCACTTGTTGTGTGGTTGTTAGAATGGAAATACACGTTTTGTGTATTGTTTTGCTATTTTGTCTAGGTTATTTGTTGTGGTAATTTTTGGGTAGTCAATGTGGGTGTTTAACAAGTCACATGTGGTGAAAATAGGATTTTGTGTGTTACTTGTGTTGTGCTCTTTGTTGAGGTTTTACAATATATATTGATGAGTTTAGTTTTTGTGGTCCATGTGTGGAGGTTGAACGGATGTTGTAAAAATAGGTTTATTTTTGTGTTGTTGTGGGGTATTTTGTTCGGGATATTTAATGCTTAACAAGTGGTAGAAATTGGCTTATTTTGTGACCTTTGGTGAGGTTATTTTTCCAGGAAGTTTTTGTTCTGAAGGCCCAATATATTTGGAAGTGAAGTTGCTTAATTTTAGTTTAGTTGAAAGCCCCATTTTTTAAAAGAAATTAGGGAAAACGGAGGCCCAATCTGTTTTGTATGGAAAGTTCAAAAATTATGACACCCAAATAATTTTTAAAACTGCCAAGTCCTTGATTTGGGCTAAAAGTGGGCTAAAAGGGCTAATAAAATTTTACCAACAAAAATTTCATAAAAGTTCAAAAACTGGGCCCATATTAATGGCCCAACCCGCCTAACCGACAACTCCGACCCGCCCATCCAGTGACCCGAAGCACCGGATCCGACCCGACTATTCGGTCGGATACGGGTCTAAGATTCATCCACCCGATTCAAACGGGTCGAGTTCGGTTTAGGCCCAAACCCGAACCGACCTGACCCGTGGACAGGCCTACCTAAGACAACCTTTCGTACTCATGAAGGTCATTATGAGTTCCTTGTGGTGACCTTTGGTTTGACTAATGCCCCTTCTACATTTCAAGCTCTCATAAATGCTATTTTCAAACATTATCTTAGGAAATTTGTTTTAGTCTTCTTTGATGATATTTTGGTCTTGAGCTCTTATTTCATCGATCATTTGTCACACTTGAGGACTGTTTTGGAGATTCTTCTTTCCCATCAGGTGTATGCTAAGATGTCTAAGTGTGTATTTGGATGTGTTGAGGTAGAGTATCTAGGCCACATAATCTCTAGGGATGGGGTTAGGGCTGACCCTAAGAAGACTATTGCAATGCAACAATGGCTTGTCCCTACTATTGTGAAGACTTTGAGGGGTTTTTTAGGCCTCACTGGCTACTATTGGATGTTCATTAGAGGGTATGGTGCTATAGCCCAACCTTTGATTGATTTACTCAAAAAAGATGGGTTTCTTTGGACCGATAAGGCTCTCACCGCCTTCAATCATCTCAAGGCAGCAGTAGCTCAACCACCTGTCTTAGCTCTTCCTAATTTTACCAAACCTTTTACAATTGAGTGTGATGCATCTGGATTTGGGTTCGGAGTCAGATCGATGCGGGACAATAGACCTATAGCCTTCCATAGTCAAGTTCTGAAGGGTAAGCATCTTCATTTATCTACCTATGAAACTGAATTGTTCGCTTTGGCTACTGCTGTCAAGAAGTGGAGACCCTATTTGTTGGGTAGGCTTTTTGTTGTGAAGACTAATCACCAAAGCCTTAAATTCTTACTGGAGCAAAGGATTGCAACACCTGCTTAGCAAAAGTGGCTTGTAAAGCTCTTAAGGTATGCCTTTGTGGTGGAATACAAGAAAGGAATGGAGAATCATGTGGCTAATGCTCTTTCTAGAAGATCTGATGGTGTTTTTGAGTTGGGGCAGCAGTGTAGTTCTCGGAAGTCAAGTTGTTTGTTCCTTCTTTCTGTTCTTGACCCTACTTGGTTGACTACTCTTAAGGAGAGCTATATTCAAGATCAATCTTTACAGCAATTGATTCAATCCATCCGATCTGGTACTACCCCTAAGGGGTTTACTTGGCAAAATAATTTGATCTTTTACAAGGGTAGGTTCTTTTTGGGACTAGGTTGTCCTTTAATTTCCCAAGTTCTCCATCATGTACATAGCAGTCCTGTTGCTGGCCATTCCGGGTTTCTTAAGACTTATCAAAGGGTAAAAATGGAGTTTTATTAGCAAGGTATGAAGTTTGCTATCAAGCAGTTTATTAGGGAATGTGATGTGTGCCAACAAGTTAAATCTAAAACCTCTATCCCTCTTGGTTTACTTCAACCATTGGACTACTACTCCTTGGACTGATGTTAGTTTGAATTTTATTGAGAGTCCGCCCAAATCACGGGGCTTTGAGGTAATTTTGGTGGTGGTGGATAGATTGACTAATATGCCCATTTCATTCCTATTTCTCACCCATATCTTTGTTGCTAAGGTTACTTCATTGTATATGCACTATGTTTTTAAACTACATGGGCTGCCTGTAACCTTGGTTAGTGATAGGGATGCCACTTTTACCTTCATTTTCTAGTTTGAATTGTTCGGGTTGCTAGGTACAACATTGGCCATGTCTACTGACTTATCACCCTTAGTTTGATGGCCAAACCGAGATTGTTAATAAGAGTTTAGAACAATATTTGAGGGCTTTCATTCTTTGATAGGCCACATAGATGGGCTGAATGGTTGTCCTTGGCAGAATTTTGGTTTAATACTAATTTCCACACTAGTCTGAAGTTAACACCTTTTGAGGCACTCTATGGTTTTGCTCCTGCTACCTTGCAAAGTTACATTCTTGGCACTACTCATGTGAATGCTTTGGATTCTCTCTTGTGTCAAAGGGATGCAGTTTGGACTACTCTTAGGTCACATTTGGTTGTTGCATAGGAGAGGATGAAGTTTCAAGTAGATAAACACAGGCAAGAAAGGTCCTTTAATGTGGGTGATTGGGTCTACCCGAGGCCGCAACCCTATAGGCAGAAGACTTTGGCTTATAAAGGGAAGTGGAAGTTGTCCCCAAGGTTCTTTGGGCCTTTTCAGATTTTGCAGAAGGTAGGGGTTGTGTCCTATAAGTTGGCTCGGCCTCTTGAGTCCAGATTGCATCTTGTGTTCCATGTTTCTTGTCCGATGATGAAGCTTGGCCTAAATAAGCATTCTATGCCCACTTTACCTCCAGTGGATGAGGATGGTCAGGTGTCCAGTGAGCTGTTCTTTGTGTTGCAATCTCGAACCAAGTCACTAAGATCTAGAGTGATTACTGAAGTTTTGGTGCAATGGCTGGGCTGCCCTCTTAAGGATGCCACCTGGGAGTCTCTACATTAGCTTCAAAATACATTTCCCCACCTTGTGGGCAAGGTGCTCTAAATGGGGGAAGTAATGTTAGACATCTGTATTAGTTAGTGTACAAGGCATGTTATCTGTATTGGGTAAGTGTACAAGGCATGTTATTTGTATTGGGTAAGTGTACAAGGCATGTTAGTATAGCAGCAAGTAATTGTACTCATTGAAAAACACTACACTCGGTTTGTAAATGTAATAGGGCAGTTAGTTAGTTAGAGCAAGGTAGTTAGTTAGTTAAAGTGAAGTTGGTTATAGATGTATATAGGCATTTCACAGATTGTATTGGGGATTTGAACAAGATTGTTAATACAGTTTCATTAGCTCTCTCTCTCTCTCCCTCTTTCTCTCTCAATTCTGCTATGGAGGCCTAGGTTCCCTCAAAGCAACCTACTAAAGTCCTAAAATCATCTAAGTCTTAACAAAAACCCATGATAACATAATTTCAAAAATATATAATAATAATTTTTTTTTTCTAAAAAAAGTAAAATAATTCTCAAAAATCTTAAAAATTACATAAACAAAATATCATAAGAATGAAAGAGAAAATTTAAAGTATAGAACAATAAAATCTAATTTGTCAAAATTACTATTATGACTTTACTTAGGACACGTTTTGTATGCATATTAGATCATGTAACAAAATGTTTATTCATGTGCTACTGAACCCCTTAAAGCATTTTTTGTTTGTCTAGCTATGTGTTAAAGCACATCCTTGAAACTATCATTGTGCAAAACAACACTTTAAGTAATTTTATCATGTCTTGTAACTTACAGAAAAGAGCTTTTAAGTCTCTAACAAACTCTTTTAGTGAAAGCTCAAAATTGAAACTTTTAGTAAATTAAGCTCTTTTTGTTATTGTTTGAGTTTTATGAAAACCCCGACAAAATTGTCTCTCTTTTTTTTTTTTTTTCTTTTTCTTTTTGCTGAAAAAGATTCTTGAACGAGAAAAATAAATCATTTACAACCACTATAATAAAGGATTCCTCGAAAAGTTAAGGATTAGAAATCTTTTATTATGTAATCCTTAAATTTTTCACACACACTCACACAGAAACTTTAAAAAAATACAATTAAAAATTACAATTATGAACTAGTGAAGCCCAAAGTTGGTTACAACATGAAAAATAAAAATCCCCCGACCCTCCATGCACCACCACACAAGTCCCTATTGAAGGTCCTTATTGTCAATATAATGAAGTCATTGCCAATATGATGGCGTTGTTATCGATCGAGAGAGAGAGAGAGAGAGAGGAACCGAACCATTTCTCCCCATTCTCATCCATCATCATCCCTCCCATTACCGTCACTCATCATGACACCACTGTCGCTTGCTACTATTGAGGAGAGTGAGAAAAAATCGATTTTTGGGGTTGGGATGATTTCCTAAGCAACAACTACAACAACAATTATAATATGTAAAGTAGATAGAAATTTCAATCAAGAATCTAAATTAGATTTTAATTGAATTTCAATTTTGTGTCAAGTGTCATGCTAATTATCATATTATTTGATGCTAAGAGTTTTGTAATTCAACTAACACTTGCTAATGTTTCCAACATAGAGGTCTAAGGTTAAAATCCTCCTATCCCCCATTGTAACTATCAAATTGTTAAAAAACCACTACAATTTCATTACAAATGTCATTTCAATTACACTTTAATTGTGTGTGTCAATTATGTTTATATGCAAATTTGTGTATCTAAATTTAGAAAATATAAAATGACTCAATTCAAATTTAGTATGCTTCCATGTAATACTATGGATGTGTATGATCTATTATTTAATAGGTAGAAATGTTGTGTGTGTGTGTGTGTGTGAGTTGCACCCCTACACATGCAAAGGTTATAAGCTAGTAATAATAATTGTCAAGGGCATTATACTTCAATAAGCACTCCTAGTGTTTCCAATAAAGACATCCCCGGTTTAAATCTCTTATACCCCAATTATGAAATTATCTAAAATAATAATAATAATAATAATAATAATAATAATTGCAACAAAAGGGGTTGATAATTATTGGGTAATTAGAAATTTATGGTTTAATATAAAAGTAGTGTCAAATGTTCAAAATTTTATGTAATTTTACTTAATAAAAATTAAATTAATATTGATTAATAAGTGAATTGATTAGATTCAATTTTGAAAAAGGTATTTCTATTAGCTATATAAAAAGCGGCAATGCTCTTACAGTACATATTTGGTTTATTGAGTCTTTATCTTTATCTTTATCTTTTTCTTTTTCAAGTTTTGAACAGTTGCTACAATGTCATTTTGGTTTGTTCAAGTGGCACTATAGCTACAGTAACTACAACGTTTTTTTTTTTTTTTTTCTTCAGTCTTCCATTTGTACTTTTTTTCTTTTAAATATTTATAAGAAACCGCATATATATTGTTATACTGATACAACAAATTTCACAATTATTGAGGTGTCAATTTCTTACAAGTCAAAATAAAATAATAAAATATGAAACTGTGACCAATTGAAAATAAATGTTTTGTGAAAATGTTGTGACATTTGTTAGGTGAATGTATAAAAGCTACAGTACTTTTAATTTGTTCAATATGTACTGTTCATCATCTTTTTTTTTTTTTTTTTTTTTTTTTTAAATCATCGATTTGTGCTCTTTTTTCTATATAAAAAAAGAGTGAATAGGCTCATGAATAGTATTATGAACAGTATTTTTGGTTTAGTGACTTGCCTTTTTCTCCCATTTTTTTTTTCTTCAAGTTCAACTTGGTTTGAGTTTTTTTTTTTTTTTTTTTTTTTTTTAAGGATCTTTATATGTTTATTTTGTACTTGTAATGTAAGTTTACATTGTATACACACAAAAAGTAGCAAATATTATATACATTTAATAAGCTCATGAACAGTATTTTTGGTTTAGTGAGTTGCCTTTTTCCCTTTTTATTTTTTATTTCTTCAAGTCCACCAACTTGATTTGAGTTTTTATTTTTTTATTTTAAAGGATCTTTATATGTTTACTTTTTACTTGTAATGTAAGCTTACATTGTATATACACAAAAAGTAGCAAATATTATATACATTTGCAAAAAAAAAAAAAAATTGTACAACCAGTTTTTATGTGTTTACAATATAAATTTACATTGTAAGTGCAATGTATATTTCTATATATAAAAAGAGTGAATGGAAAAAGCTATAGTAATTTTGCTATAGTACTTTGGTTTGTTCAACTTTCACTATTTTGCAAGCTTCTTTTTTTTTTTTTTTTTTTTTTTTTTTTTTTTTGTTGTGAATGCGTAAAGTTTGTATTTTTGCTATATTTTTTTGGTTTGTCCAATTCACGTTGTTTCACATTATAATAAAATATTAACATCACAAATTGGCACAATATTTTCACAATTGTTAAGGTGTTAATTCATTATAGGTTAAAATAAAATAATAAAATATCATACTAGAATCAGTTACAACTAAAAATAAAATTATTGTGAAAAAGAAGAGCTATATCCACAATAATTTTCACAGCACTTTCATAACAAATCAAATATGGTAAATTATTATTGGTTCTAATTTAAACTTATCAATGAAACTACTTTTTTGTCCAGCAATAGCAACTTGTAGTAACCTACTACTTATGATTTGTTGTGAAAATGTCATGGGCATAACATTTTTTTGTGTGAAAAATGTTAAGACATCTTGATATCGTCACAATATTTTCAAAATCATTTGAGTGTCAATTCTTTACAAGTTAAAATAAAATATAACAAAATTATAAAGGTATTATGAAAATGTTGCATCATTTTGTTGTGTTTTTAGAAATTTTTTGTTGGTTTAATCAACTTTGTTGAGCCAAAATTCACTATTCCACATACAATTTTCTTGGGTTGACTTTTTGTATATTTTTTTCTTTACACACTATTTTAAGTAAAAACAAATAATTTTACACACAAAAACAAAAACAAAAACAAAAACTTAGGAAAAAAACATTTTTCATCTTTTATATTTGGGGTAGTTTACAATTCTTCCTTAAATTTTAAAATCAAGCAATTTTTCTCTTAATATTCTGGAAAAGAGCAAATATGTCATATTGTTATTCTCTCAGTTAAATCCTAATGAAAGCTTATGATTCTTAAAATATTTTATTGTGTAATGTCTAAATTACTCTCGCTAAATTTTAACATCCTAAAAATTTTCTTTATGTATTTTGAGTTTTAAATGATAGAAGTTCTTAGAAAGTTAGAATGATGATATTAGGTGATTTGTTTGTTATCTAAAGAATATTGATTTTCTAGGTTTAAATTTTGAAAACTTATAATTTATCTAATGAAAAATTCGATGACACATGCCTTTTGTTATCTTTTTTTTTTTTTTATTATTATTTTTTTTTATTTTAAATTTCTTAGCAAAACTCAATTGTTTATTATTAAAATATGATAATATTCGTTATCATTCTTAGAAGTTTTTGGAGAGTAAATATATTGTCTTTAGCAAATAGATACTAAAAAACTATTATAGTTAAATAATATTTATATGTTAAATAGCTACCCTAACTTTGTGGTTGATCAAAATTGAGATTAACTTTTTATGACATAATTATCAAAATTCTTAAAATTAATGTTTCTTTTGATTAATGTAAATCTCTATATACTTTAAAAATTAAATGATTCATTTATTTGTTTTGTGATACAAATAAAATTTAGAATTGACCTTAATTACTACTTTTTTTTTCCACAGCAAGGCACATGCTTGCCCTAACTAGTATAAAATAAAATAGCAATAACTAGCAGCATTTTTATGCCAACCAAATCTAAAAATTAAAAACAAAAAACACTTTTATTTGTCCCATTATTGTCATTTCCCACGTTTTAAAACTCTTAGCAATAGATTAGCAAACGGTTTAGTAATTTTGAAGCACTTTAGTATTGTGATTTGCCAAACTTTCTAAACATCAAAACTCTTTCTCACAAAAGGTCTACAACTGAAGCTTTATAGCTAAAGCTCTACTTCCTACACTAATACCAAACGGGCACATCAAAATGCAGTTAAGGTTCCAAAAGTATTTTCCCTCTAGCTTTAAGGCTAAAGCTGAAATTTGAAACTTCTAAGAAAAAAGTTCTACAATTTACCGTTCAGGCTTTATAAATCCAGAACTTTAAAGCATTATTCATTTTTTTTACCAAACATTAAATAGTTTTTCAATTAAAGTTCTATATCATAGAAGCTTTACTTCCTACAGCAATACCAAAGGGGCACCATGATCTCCTACCCAAAAGAGGAGAGAGGAGGAAGTACTAGCCTGTCCTACTGAGCATTATGAGAAATAAAATTGGAGGGCAAAACTAAATGCATACGTTTGTTACTCAAAGACTGAAGACACTGTTTTGGACCTTTTGGTCCTCAAATGCAAAGTGGCTTTAACCTTCTACATTTCACGACCTAAAAAGAAGGGAATAACAATCCCCATTAACATCAAATTTCAAACTCGAGAGTGAGTGTGACACATTTGTAGCAGAGGTACAAAAGAGCTAATGCCTTCCAACATATCAAGAACTCGAGAGTGAGTGTGACACATTTTTAGCGGAAATACAACAGAGCTATTGTCTTCCAGCATATCAAGAACCCAAGAGAGTGAGTGTGACACATTTTTAGCTGAAATACAACAGAGCTATTGTCTTCCAGCATATCAAGAACTCAAGAGAGTGAGTATGACACATTTGTAGCAGAAATACAACAGAGCTATTGCCTTCCAACATATCAAGTTGCACAAGCAAGGAGAAGTGAACAACAACACCGTAAACCTTGTAAGATAACCTACTTGCCAAACCACAGGGATGCCAACCAACTATTTGCAGTCTGTGAACATGATCTTCATTGTTGTTAGGCCAACACAAGCACATTAGTCCAGGTTTACACGTGACACAAAATATAAAAGGAATAACTTGACCTGCTGAAAATCAGCCATAATTAAATTCCTTTTGGCCTCCTCTAGGATAACACAGGTTAAAGTCTTGGGTTATAACTGAATTGGAGGATTATAGACCCTTGGTGGGGCATGCAATTACAAAAAAAAAAATTGTTAATGAATTCACCATATATCACCCATTTTCAAGGGAAGCAGTTTCAAATAATTTCCAAAAGTTACTGCTTCTCAACTTCCAATCATATTATCAAACTCACATACAGGAAAATAACACAATCCTTCCACTGCCTAGTCTGCCCACTTCAGTTAGTCACCAAATAAATCATCATCATTTTCTTCATCAACATTACTTGAGCTTACACTCGATGTCCATCCTTGGGCATCTTTTGTTGGAGAAGCTGGTCTATCACCAGAACTAACAGATGGATAAGCCCAGGAAGAACCTAGTTTTCCAGAAAATGATTCCCCATAGAGATCATCATAAATTCCACCTTTTGAAGTGGTTTTGACCTTATTTAAGACTTCCTGTAGTTTATTGGTCACACCTTTTTGGGAAGTAGTATCTTCCTTCATGGAGGACTGTTGCTTTCCTCTAGGTATTACTGTAGTCTGTATAAGGTGTTCATATTTTCCAACAAGACTTCCTTCTTTCACATCTAATGGACCAGGTTCTGTTTCTACATCAGCACCATCTGAAACCCCAACGACTTCAACCAACTCTCCCCCAGCTTGATCCCTGAAGGCTACTCTCAGCTTCCTCATTCTCTTAGTAGATCTCTCCGACTGGTGGCTGTCATCTCTTCCACCTTTTGAGCTACCAGACTTGGTGGATTTTGACAGTAGGTTAAGCTTGCTCAGACCATAACGATTTAGCTGTGTGTTATAAGCCACAACAGCTTCTTCGTCAGATGGATCAGGAGGTGGCGGCAAATTGAGCTCTTTAGGTGGAGGACGAGGAAAAAGAGCTGCTTCATTCTTTCTCAAGATATAAATTCTTGTTGATGCAGCAAACCGCAAAGACTGTCCCACTTCTAACTCAACAGGGCTATCTTTAGTCAAGCGCTCATTCGCAACAAATGTACCATGAGCAGATCCCAAGTCAATTACATATATGCTGTGGGAAAGTTAGAACATTGTGAATGCCATGTATAAAATAAAAGAACCTTCCAAACTTCACAAAACCAAATTATCTATGAGAAGTAACAATTATAAATGACACATGCATGCCATCATGGGCGCCTGTCGCCTGGACAGTGAAAGATTACTTCACCTCAAAAGCACCCATAGCCCACTGGAACATCAACAAAATGCAAACCCAATAATGTCGAACCCAGTATGATAAACATTTTTATTCTAGTACAGATAACAATAGAAACATCCACCTCCAAGCTCTAACTCTAGCTCAGACGATTTGTTCTTTCCTTCACTGTTTTCCCAGAATTCAGGTGCATTACGAATTTTGACTTGATCAACCAACATGAACTCAACAAAACAAAAGTTCCACTGCACTAAGCCACTATCATTAAAAACAATCAAGCCAATTTCACACTCTTTCCTAACAATTCTGTTTTCAATCATAAACAATATAGTGGTGTAACATGTAATGCAAATAAATGTCAGGAAATGTTATGCAAAGAACAAAATAAGAAGTCCAAATAATGTCAAGGAAGATTGCAAACAGATCTAACCTCCCATTCTTGTGAGGAATGACTGCAGCATGCTGGCGCGAAACAGACTGATGATCAAGCACAAAATCACAAGTATGAACCTGCCTCCCGAAGATTTGTCGCCGTCTATCTAGATTAATCTTATCAAGAACCACCCCATCCTTCAAAACCTCAAGAAAATAAACTCCTGCCCGAGGCTCAATCGCCCAGTCAGGCGGTTGCCAAGTTGATTCCCCCTCCAATCTGAGTCACCTGCTGATTCTGCCCTACCAAGGGTGCCGCCTCCCGGCACCGCCCGCCTATTAGAAACATGGGATTGTTGCTGGTGCTGGTTTTGGGCATTTTTTGCAAGTGGGTATTTGAAACTGAGGAAGTGGAAGAAGCTGGTTTGGATACAGACTGGGTATTGGGCTTGTAAGCTGAATTAACACTCACTGAGAATGGTTCCAAGGTTTCAGCTTTCTTGAATCGATCAAGACCAGCCCTTCCATACATTTTTTTATCTTTTCCTTTTCTAAATTCCCTAGTAATTTGATAAACCCCCACAATATTACAAACACAATTGAACCCAGATGCAATTTCAGCCTTAGTATCTAAAACACCACAAAACCCATAAATTCAAAACTCCAATCCATGCTATATACAGACCCAAAACCTCAAAATTCAACAAGTAACTTAGCTCGAGCTTCAAGTGGATGATTATATATGAGTGTCAACTAGGATTCAACTATTCAACCAGATTACAATGTTGAGAAAGGAAGGTATAAAAGCAAAAACTAAATAATAAAATTAATTTCAAAAAAAAAAAAAAAGGAAGAATAAGAATAGGACAAAACGCAAAGCAAAGGTTTTTTTTTTTTTTTTTTTTTTGATTCGAAAAAAGCAAAGGGTTTAATTGTATTGAAATTTGTTTCAAGATTTTTGATCTAAACTATGATTCAAGATTAAGAAATATAAATGTTGTTATACAAATACTAATAAGATTGTATTTTTTTTTGTGGGGTTAATGGTTTTTACCTTGAAATTGAATAGGGTTTCTGAAGTTTTAACGGGCTCCTCTGGCTCTGGGCTTTAGAGAGAGAGAGAGGGAGAGAGATGAGGTGTTAAATATGGTATGGAGTTTAGGAATTGGGAAGAGGCAATTGGGAAAAAGCGACAGTGTTTGAGGCTCAATGTCAATTTTATCCTTAGCTTTTTTGCTCAATACCCTTGTTTTGCACATTTATAAATTATATTTGTCTTGCTATGTATTTTTGTCATGTGGCTAGAATAAGTAAATGAAAATAGTAGCAAAAAGGAAAGTATATGAATTAGAAAGGTTTTTTTTCCCCCTCAGAAAGAAAAGAAAGTTTTTTTTATTAAGCTGAAACTTTGTTATTAATTTTTGAAATAGTTTAAAATACCTGCTATTTTATTTGAAAACAAGTGACTTTACAAACTGAAAACTCAATTAATGTTTTTCCCTGGTAATAGAAAGTAATTATCATTAGACTAATGTCATAGGTTTAAATTTATTGTACTACCAAAGAATGGTTTAAAGTAATACTTTAATTAAAATTAGCCTATAGGCTGCTATGCACCGTGTTTCTTTTTCTCTCTTGTCTTCAATTGGCAAAAGTTTGGTTGAATTTAATTGATTTTCTTTCTAATTGATATTTGTAGACAAATTAAATGGAAATCTGAATTCAATTGGTTGCCATCTACAAGTTGGTTTTCTTTAAAGACTCTATCTTGATTGGAATGATGGAAAAGTAGGAGGATGAAAAAAATAAGTACAAATAATATGCATTTTTTTAATTAAAAAAATCATTTTCACTAGAGATCAAGTTCTTTGACACCTCTCCACTAGTAATTTTCCTTCCTGTGAAGTAAACTTTTGTGTAATTGCATCTAGTTGAAAAAACAGAAGGTAATCTTGTACTCAACTTGCATTTTCCTTCTCATTTTTCTTTCCATTTTGGATGAATTGGATTGTGGGTTTGGAAGAAATTGCCACCCCTCCCCATATTGATGAAATTATCAATCTTCATCTTATTTTCTTTCCTCTATTTTTTCATCATTTCTTAATTCACCCTAACCAAACAACTTTGGCATGATGAATAGTTTGAATACTATGTCTATATATAATAAAAGTCAAGAATCGAGAAAATCTAATTAGATTTCAATTAGATTCTCAATTTTTAAATCACGTGTCCTATTTAATTTTTAATTTTTGTACCAAGTGAATTATTGAGTGTAAAAATCAAAGAGTCCAAATCCAATTAAATTCTAAATTGGATTTCAATTAAAGTCCAATTTTACGCCACTTGTCCATCTAATTTTTTAATTTTTGTGGCAAGTGAATTATTGAGTGCAAAAACCAAATAATCTACATCTAATTAAATTCTAAATCATAATATTAACATATATATATAATATGAAACCATTACATATTTTAGAAATGTATGATTTAAAAAAGTTGTAAGCTAATACTGTGTATAATTTGAACCTCTTCTAAAAAAATTTATAATTTGAATCATGAAATTATGATTATTTTTAATTGTACCTGTGCATATGCATGAGGTTACACACTAGTTCAATATAACACTCAAGAGTTTTGAGATGATTAGAAATTGTCATAAATTGAGAATGATTGAGTAATGAGTTTTGCCTTTCCCATTATCTTTTGTAATAATGATGGTTAATGTAGTTAATTATTATTTTTTTTCAAAATTTAAAGATGTATTATATGATTTGCCTATGCTATGTAACTTAAGGTAAAAAAAAAAAATTCTCTCATTTTATTGCCTATTTTTATTCAACTTATTATACCACTACCATGTTTCCCACGAGTATACTATTGGTGATGACTCAACTTGCTACAAATTTTAGGGTTGTGGGTGGATCCTTTGCAGCAATCGCCAGTTGGTTGATAATTTTTATATTTTGCCTGTTTGAAGCTAGGAATACGAATATCGAGACGTTTATTACTAGTATTTTGGTATTAGTTATTGTAATGTATAACATTTGAGCCCATATACTAGAACTCGTGGGGTTAGGTTAAAGGAAGTTTTCCAAACCACTAGAAAATGCACAAGGTAGAAAAAAAAAAGGGTGATATTGAATAAGCCAAATTGTCTCCACAAGTGAGGAAAATAGGCCATTAAATGCCAACCAAGTGGTAAAACTTGCTCAACTATACCTTTTAGAAATGCATGCAAATATTACAAATGATAAACTATCCATTATATTATACATAAATATGTTAAAAATAAACTTATAACAAATGTAAACGATTAAAAAATATATTTTATATTTCCACTTCATGTGCATATTTTTTATGTACTAAGCCATACACATAAAAGAGAAAATGTGGAGTCCTTCAAAATTTAAGCTTTAAAATATTTTTTGAAATCTAAAATGTAAAAAATGAATTTTTTTAATAAGGGGAAAAACCAAATGAACGGCAGAGTATAAATATTTTTCTAATTATATATATATATATATATATATATATATATGTAAATTAGAAAAAAAAAATTGAAAAGAACCAATGTTATGGGGTTAGTGAAATACCAATTGTTATGTGTAGTTGGTTGTTACATTTTTTTTTTTTTTTTTTTTTTTTTTTTTCCTTCTATTTCTTTGAATTATTCTTATTATTTGTTTTTAAATAAGTTAGAGTAAAATTTTCACTTACCATGTACTAAACATGTTAATAAACATATAAGTAAAAATATTTTTTTAAGGTAAATATTATTTCCATACTAATTTTGATACTAAAACTTCTACATTTTTCATATTATAGATAATAATTACAAGTAGTAGAGTTGAGTAAAATTAATTTGGACTTGATGGTATGTTTATGTTTAAACATACAAAAAAATTACAATAACTATAAGACCCACAAAATCATTGTATGAGGAGTAAGCTTTGATTAATGATTTACTTGACACTTACATCGGTTACCTAACATACTGTTTCAGATCAAGATGCCAAATTTATGAGATATTTTTTGAATACTTTATGAAGGATGCTAAATACAAAGTTTAAATTTTCTTCATCAAGACAACTAATTGAGTGCTAAGTTCAAAAAAAGTCCTATATCATGGGGTAAATATTATTAAAGAAAACTAAAATGAACAATTGATTTTGAAATTTTAGTCATTTCTACATATACAAGACCAACTCAACTTCCAAAGTAACCACCTTTGAGACTTCTGATACCGCCACATAATTAGAGATTGAACAACAATAGGAAGATTGGCCACACCCAATATCTAATGCCATCTAAAAAAAAAAACTAAAGCATTACAAGAATATAAGCTACCCTAGCAGCAGAGAAAAAAGTTTGGATAATTGAATGTGTGGATTCTTATTCTGTACATGTTGTATTTGTCAAGCTTAGCAACAGTATCATGGGTAATGACTTCGGAATATTATCTAATAAAATTTTAGGTTGTAAGTGGAGCTCTACGTGTGGTGGTATGTCCGGAAGAGGTGAATTTTATAGCCTAAATTTGTATATTGTTTTGTCGCGGGAGTAAAAGACAAAATGATCGTTAAAATTGTATTCCTCTTTAGTGTTGATGATAATTGATAAGAACCATACAAAACCAATAAAAGTAATAGGAAATAGTTGCACTCATTATTAAATAACATTTTGATAGTATATTTTGGGAGGAAAATCTCCTTTTTAAAGCATCTCCAGTAAACTCTCCATATTTTTGTACTATTTGAAAAGTGAACAATTATTTTTACCTACTTACCTTTTCAACTATACTTTCCAACATACTCTATCATTTCTCTAGTTCATTTAAATATTATTTCTTTATTCATTCTTTTCAAATTCCAAATAGCTATATATTTTAAATCTCCAATTATATAATTTTTAAATTTTCTAACAATCTAGTATATTGTTAACAGTCTAATTTTAATTTTCATGCATTTTTTGACAACAATCATCAATTGATTGAGAATTTTTATATTTCACCTCTTTGAAGCTAGAAATATTGAGACATCTATTACTAATATTTTGGTATTAGTTATTGTAATGTATTATATTTGAGCCCATGTTCCTAGAACTCGTGGGTTTAGGTTAAAGGAACTTTTCCAATTGTTTAAAGTTTAAACCACTAGAAAATACACAAGGTACAAAAAATATGGGTGATATTGAAGAAGGAAAATCGTCTCCAACAAGTAAGGAAAAGAGGCCATTAAATACCAATTGAGAGGTGAAACTTGCTCAACTACCACTTTTAGAAATGCATGCAAATATTACAAGTGATGAACTATCTATTTTATAAACATATCATTATACACAAATATGTTCAAACAT
The DNA here is from genome assembly GCA_028216015.1 of Quercus dentata. Classification (NCBI taxonomy): domain Eukaryota; kingdom Viridiplantae; phylum Streptophyta; class Magnoliopsida; order Fagales; family Fagaceae; genus Quercus; species Quercus dentata. The sequence goes on from CP116448.1 coordinate 75,260,545, forward strand.
AAACTTGCAACAAATGTAAAAAAATAATTTAAAAATATATATTTTATTTTCATTTCATGTGAATATTTTTTGTACTAAGTTATATACATAAAAGAGAAAATGTAGAGACCTTCAAAATTTAAACAATAAAAAAATTTTTGAAATCTAAAATGTCAAAAATGAAAATTTTTAATAAGAAGAAAAATCAAATGAAAGACGGAGTATAAATATTTTTCTAATTCCTACATGTAAATTAGAAAAAATGAAATGAATCAGCGTTATGGTGTTAGTGTTTCAAAATTCATACACTATTTAAGCTAATGAAATAACAACTATTATGTATAGCTGGTTATTACATGTTTTTTTTTTTTTTTTAATAATTATTCACAATATGTTTTTTTTTAAATAAAATAAGTTAGAATAAAAATTTTCACTTACTATGTACTAAACTTGTTAATAAACATATAAGTAACAATATTTGTTTAAGGTAAATATTATTTTCATACTAATTTTGATTCTTAAACTTCTACCTTTCTCATGTTATATATAAAAATTACAAGTTGTAGAGTTGAGAAAAAATTAATTTGAATTGATGATATGTTTATGGTTAAACATAAAAAAGAAAATAACATTACAAATATAATTATAAGAACCACAAAAGCATTGTATGAGGAGTAAGCTTCGATTACTAATTTATTTAACACTTACATTGGTTATCTAACATTATTGTTTCGAATCAAGATGCCAAAGTTATGAGATATTTTTTTAAGACTTTATGAACACTCCAGAATTTTGAACAGTCGTTTGATATTTTTTAAATAGATGCCAAATTTATTTGACACTTACGCTATTCGATCTCTTATTATTGTATGAGATATTTTTTGAAGACTTTATGCTAAATACAAAACTTAAATTTTCTTCATCAAGACAACTAATTGAGTGCTAAGTTAAAAATAAAATCCTACGTCATTGGGTAAATGTTATTAAAGAAGACTGAAATGAACAATTAATTTTAAAAATTTAGCCATATTTGCATACATAAGACCAGCCTACCTTCCAGAGTAGCCACCGTTGAGATTCCTAATGCCACCTCGTAATAAGAGATTAATTGAACAGCGAGAGGATCATTAACCCTACTTGAAAATTTTTTTCTTCCAGAGTAGCCACCATGGAGTCTCTCGAAGCCGCCACATAATAAGAGATCGAACAGAGGTATGAAAAATAGCCATACACAATATCTAGCGCAATCTTTAAAAAAAAAAAATTAAATAAATTAATTAATTAAAAAATCCCAAAGCGTTAAAGGTATAAAAGCTACCCCCAGGAGTAGAGAAAAAAGTTTGGACAATTGAATGCGTGGATTATTATTCTGTATATGTTGTATTCATTTGGCTTTGGAATGATACCACGGATAATGAATTGGGAGTATTATCCAACAAAATTTTGGGTTGTAGGTGGAGCCTTGGCAACAATTATCAATTGGTTGGGAAATCTTATATTTCATCTGTTTAAAGCTAGGAATATCGAGTATTTTGGTATTAGTTATTGTCATCTATTATATTTGAGCCCATGTTCATAGAACCCATGGGGTTAGGTTAAAGGAAGTTTTTCAATTGTTTAAACCACTAGGAAATGCACAAGGTACAAAAAATATGGGTGATACTGAATAAGCCAAATCATCTCCAACAAGTGAGGAAAAGAGGCCATTAAATGCCAACCAAGAGATGAAACTTAGATAGCTACCCCTTTCAAAAATGCATGCAAATATTACAAGTGATGAACTATCCATTTTATAAACATATTGTTATACATAAATATGTTAAACATAAACTTGTAACAAATGTTAATATATACATATATATTTTATTATTTTCATTTCATGGTAATATTTTTTGTAATAAGCTATACACTTAAAAGAGAAAATGTGGAGACCTTCAAAATTTAAGCTATAAAATATTTTTTGAAGTTTAAAATGTAAAAAATTAAAAAAAAAAATTAATAAGAGGAAAAAGCAAATGAAATGCACAGTGTAAATATTTTTCTAATTCCTACATGTAAATTAGAAAAAATGAAAAGAATCAGCGTTATGGTGTTAGTGTTTCAAAATTCAAACATTATTTAAGCTAATGAAATACCAACTGTTATGTGTAGTTGGTTGTTACAATGTTGTTGTTGTTGTGTTTTTTTTTTTTTTTTTTTTTTAGTTAGAGTAAAAATTTTCACCATTTAAATTTTGTTTAAAGATGTATTATATGATTTGCCTATGCTATGTAACTTAAGGTAAATTTTTTTCATTTCATTTTTACTGCCTATTTTCATTCAACTTGGTATTATACCACTATCATGTTTCCCACCCTAAATTTTTTTTTCAATTAATGAGTGAGTGACTAAGTGAGTTTTGAAACAATTTTAGGGCCCTTAAAAGGAAAATGCTAGGACCACAACTTTTCTTACAACTTTTGCCACAACTTACTCACTTGGTAGGTCATGACTCATGAGTGGTGGAATAAAAATGGTAGGTCCACAACCGCACTACTCACGACTTGCCATGTGAACTAATTGCGACAAAAGTTGTGGAAAAAGTTGTAATCCTAAGATTACTCCTCTTAAAAACTTGAAAATGTAAAAGAATTAATCCCAACCTCCAATTCCTCTCTTCTCTCTCTTCCTAGTTGGACATGCCCAGTTCCAATGTGGTACCCATTAATCCCAAATTCAAACAACCTAAAATGGTGGGTTTCAAGATTGTTCTCTCATTGATTGTATTTTGGGCTGGGCCTGTACTCTCCAACCCGACACACAAAAAAAGTCCAAAAACACCCAAACCGCGATCGTTACCTACCCGCTATCACATGGGCACAAACTAACAAAATCAGATAATCAATTCAATAATAAAAAATACACGTCAGACAACATTCAACATATATATATATATATATATATATATATATATATATATATATATATATATATATATATATATATATATATATATAAAATGGCACAAAATAACAAAATCAAATAATCAATTCAATATAATAAGAAAAATACAATAAAAACACATTCAATAAAAAATAAAAAAAGCAGAAGAAGTTATTTATTCATTGGGTTTTTTATTTGTATTCAAACACTTGGTTGAATTGAAAAATAAGATAAAAATAGTATTATCTTTTTAAAAACAATTAAATTCAATGTAATTAAGTGTTTGAATAATTATAGTACTTATTCCTAAGAATGTGATTCTTTGCAATTTGAATGCCTAGGAATGTAGCTATTCCTATGTTTGGTTTCATTGAAAATCTTTTAAGATTCCTAAGAATGTGAGATGATAATGTTTGGTTTATTCCCAGAATCTTAAATGAATTATTTATTTTTCCTATTCTATCTTTAGATTTGAATGCGAACTACCAAGTCCTTTTAAAAAAAAAAAAATCCTCCTCTAAATAAATAATGAAAAACAAAAGATAAACTATTAATAATTTGTTGAGCAACACACACACTACAGCAAAAGTGAATACCTGGCAATAATGGAGGGTCCCATTCAAACTTTTTTTTTCCACACATGAAACCTAAATAGAACTTTGTTAAAGAATATATCAACAGAGTTGTTTATCCTGTTTATGTTATTTTGGCGGGAAAAGATAAAGACAAGAGAAAAGATATTAATGATTTATTTTATATTTTATCTTAATTGCTTAAATGATAAGGAAAAATGGTTAAAATTGTCAATTTATAAAAAATACATTTTCCTTTAAGCTTAGGAATCTGGATACTCATCTGTTTTAAAGGGAATCCACATTCCTACTAAGAGAGGTTTAAAGGGGGAATCCAGATTCCCTTGGTATCTAATTCCCTGGTATGATTTGCAACCAAACATAGGAATCTTTAAACATTCTTAGGAATCCTAAAATATTACCCCATACCAAATGTCACACAAAAGTATTTCATTGATATTTAGCCTAGGAGAGGCCATGGTAACTAGGGTCTAAGGGGAAAAAAAGGTCCAAAAAAATTAATTTAAAAAAAAAAGATAAAATAGTTAAAAATCAGTTTTTAATTTATATTTTAAAAAAATTTATTTTTATTAAATCATTTTTTTAAAAAAACTTCTAGTCTTTCTTTAAAAATTAATTAAATGAACAAAGAAATAAACGAATTTATTTGTATCATAGTTGCTAATCCTATTTTTCAACCAGTAGATTAAATTTTATCATGTGATGAACGTTTTAAAACAAATTCAAATAAAATCATTTAAAAATTAGTTATTTATTTAAATCGTTGATGATTTGGTGATAAGATTTTAAGGACTCCATGATAAAGTTAAACTCTAAAAAAATCTTTATCTTTATTATGAAAAATCTTAATAGGATTTTTAAGAAAAATCATATACTATATCATATCATATACTATATAATAAAAGTTGGGCTTAGACGCTGTAGTTGCGTCAAGTGATTTCACCATATTGCAAAATTTTTTTAGATTTAAAAAAAATATATATATATATATATATATATATATATATATATATATATATATATATATATATATTTATATAATGTTGTTGAGCCAAGTGGCTACACCAAACTATCTGTAAATTTTTAGATAAAAACAAAAATTTTTTGATCTTATCAACTTCTTTAGAGTTTGGATAAAGTAACAATAAGTGTTTGTATCTTAGTTTACATTAATATATATATATATATATATATATATATATATATATATATATATATATATATATATATATATATATATATCTTGTAGGGGGTTAAGGGCCCAAATTATATATTGGGTCTTGGGCTTTGGCCAAAAACGTGAACAGTCTGAGGAGGAACAAATGGTAATGAATGATTCAAGCTCAGGATTTAATGAGCATGATACGAATAGGAAGTCGGTCCAAGGAGGAATAACTCCTCGGATACGATAAGTACAACTCAAATATGTATTCCAACAATCGGGGTGACCTTCCAAGAAGCTCTATTGATAGGGACGTGCATCATGAACATATGAAAAGGAGGGGAACCCAAAAAATCTAAGGGAAAGCTGCTACCATTGCATTGAATGTACTGCGACTACCTTTCTAGCCGCATTTATGTGAAGAAGACCCTTGAACAAGATCGCCTTGACCACCACAACTTACAAAAAGTCAAAGAAGGTGTCTAATGGGACATGTACTCAAGTAAGGGCTCAAATAACCAACAAGTGTAAGATCAAGATGATCTAAAGGGAACTATATAATGTAAGGAACCTTCCATGAGGAAGGGATCAGAAAAATAGAGAAAGAATACTGTAGCAATCAAAATTATACTTGTACCCAACTGTTATTGATTTGTATGACAAAATACCTCCTCGGACAATGAATTCATTCAACTTTATTTTCTTTGTTTTTGCTTGATTATCTTTTAAATCCATATTAGTCGTTGTCAAATTCATTAGAACCTAGTTCTTCGACCCACTCTCTACAAATTTATTGTATTGGGCTCACTGGGCCAAGATCTCATACATCTTGGGCTTGGGCTGCAAAACGTGTCCCTACATATACTTATACTATATAGTAAAAGTTGAGTTTAGACGCCGTGATTGCGTCAAGTGGCTTTACCATATTACAGAATTTTTTTAGATTTTTGAATATATATATATATATATATATATATATATATATATATATATATATATATATATATATATATATATATATATATATATATCCAAGTGGCTACACCAAACTATGTAAGTTTTTAGATAAAAACAAAAGGTTTTTGATCTTATCAACTTCTTTAGAGTTTGGATAAAGTAATAATAAGTGTTTGTATCTTAGCTTACATTAATATAGATATATATATATATATATATATACATATATATATGGGCCAGAAAATTCATGGACCAGGCCCGCCCTATATTAAGGCCCAAGGCCCGATCCGAGGAGACCTATTGCCAAGAAAGAGTTTAATGCACAGATAGGATAAGTGAAAAGACTACTCATACTGTAAGAGAGAACTCGTGCCCCGACAAGCCCCTATTCTTGACCAAGCTATTCAACCTTTACGTCTACTCCCACCCACCGGAGGTAGGGGCGGATAGGACAAGTCTTCGCCGAAAAAAAAGCTCACACGTGGACCCCAAAGGGAGGGAGGAATACGAGTATAAAAGGAAACGAAAGCCAAAAGGAGAGAGGAGGATGACCAAAAAGTAGAGCCTCCCATCTCACCTCCAGGAGAAGGACTCCGGGGGTGAGAACACATTAACTATGTATGCACATCACCACAAAAAACCCACCGTCGGGTAATCGGGGGAAGACCTTAATGCTCCTCGGACTGAGTCCGAGGAGTCCAATCCCTCGGGTTTACGAAGTGTAGGGCTTGGATGTCCAGATTGAAACCCCTTTTTTACATGAGTTCCCCTAAAATCTGGTGCGGATCAACGCCCCGTGATCAAAAGCCAGCCTTTTAAGCCCACTCTCTACAAATCATATTGTGAGGGATCTTTCATGTGCGAGCCCAACGTCACTCTTGGGCCGTTAAATAATCGTGTCCCTACAATTGGCGTCGTCTGTGGGAAGGCTTGCGCATTGGCACAGGTGGCGTTTCAATCAACTCTCTAGCAAGCAGAGATTCGCGGGTTTTCCCCCGTCTCCGGTGACATGCAGTTGTTGTTCCAACATAAACTTATGCCAGGGGCTACGTCCCGCAATGCCAACGGCGCGGGCAGCTCTAGGGCTTCCGACCTCAAGCCAACTCTCCCCGCCATGGTCAAGGGGCTGACCTACGAAAAAAGCAAATAAGTACAAAAAAGTACTCACAAAAGTTTTGGACAGAACCAAGGCCTTGCATGGTCCTCGGACTCAAGCCTATGGGGAAACCAAGTACACAAAAGAAAAAAAAAAAAAACAAAAAACAAAAGTTTTGGATAGAACCAAGGCCTTGCATGGTCCTCGGACTTAAGCCTATGGGGAAACCAAGTACACAAAAGAAAAAACAAAAGTTTTGGACAGAACCAAGACCTTACATGGTCCTCGGACTCAAACCTATGGGGAAACCAAGTACACAAAAAAAAAAAAAAAACAAAAGTTTTGGACAGAACCAAGGCCCGACATGGTCCTCGGACTCAAGCCTATGGGGAAACCAAGTACACTAAAGAAAAAACAAAAGTTTTGGACAGAACAAAGGCCTTGCATGGTCCTCGGACTCAAGCCTATGGGGAAACCAAGTACTCAAGAGAAAAACACAAATTCTGGACAGAACCAAGGCCTTGCATGGTCCTCGGACTCAAGCCTATGGGGAAACCAAGTACACAAAAGAAAAAAAAAACAAAAGTTTTGGACAGAACCAAGGCCTTGCATGGTCCTCGGACTCAAGCCTATGGGGAAACCAAGTACACTAAAGAAAAAACAAAAGTTTTGGACAGAACCAAGGCCTTGCATGGTCCTCGGACTCAAGCCTATGGGGAAACCAAGTACTCAAGAGAAAAACACAAATTCTGGGGAGAATCAAGGCCTTGCATGTTCCTCGGACTCAAGCCTATGGGGAAACCTACTACTCCAAAGAAAAAACTACCTTGCATGGACCTTAGAATCCCTCCGAGGAGAACTCTCCATTAACAATTGGGTTAATTCCTAAACGGCATAGATTCTCAAGTCTGCTCTCGGATCCTCAATACCAAAGGGATTGATGCGATATGGAGCAATATGTTACCAAAAACACCACCGGAGTCCCTCGCTTCTCGGTTGCCCCCTCCGATGAATTATTTAGAGTTTATCGTTCTCGGATGGTTTCCTCACACTTATTACATGATATTCATTTGTTATCTCGGTTAGTTTCCTAAATTTAACTTATCGTGAATTATCGTTATTATGTCTCGTAACGTCGGTAAATTAAAAATTAGTTGAATCCTGTTTTAAAGTTTTTCCGCTTTAAGTATCATGGCAGAAAAACACACATGGAGCACACCCATTCACAAAGTAATATTGCAAAAAAAAAATATTCAAAACAAATAAATAAATTTCCCTTTTATTAAAACAAAGAAATAGTACGACTTACAATGAAAAGCTGGAATCGCCTTCTATTAAAGCTAAGTACATAATCGAAAAGAAAGATACAAGAGAATAAGATAAAGTCGAGGAGGTAGTACAGACGAGAGGTTGGTCGCCGCTTCAAGACTTTGTTCTTCCTCAATACTTTTACATGCCCATAACTCAGCAAAGAAAAAGAACCCAACATGGGACCTGCACCGTTGAAGAAAAGGTGTAGAGAGCGCCGACTTTAGGCTAGTGCAGCCGAAGAAAAGGTGCAGAGAACCCAACTTAAGGCCCACACCGTTGAAGAGAATGTGCCGAGAACCGGAAGTTGAGAAGCCTACACCAAAATTTACTGCGACAAGCGAGGCAGTCTTGATGGCGGAAAAATCTTTCTTCCGACACACCAAAAAATCTGGCGTGACTTAGAACACCTTGATTTTGACTAAAAGAGGGGATAATACCGTCCCCACCATGTCTAAGCGGGAAGACACCTTAAATCTATGCCTCCCCTGCCCAGGCCACATCACTTTGCGTTTCGGAAGGGTCTGGTGTCTCTGTGAAGGGTGAAGTTCCTCCATCTCCGCCCAAGCCTCGAACATACGGCACAAAAGGAAGATGACACCGGAGGAGGGAATTGGATATGGACCAAGGGTGATGATTCTGAAGTGAGCGGAAGGGTTTATGTGTTGGGAGAACAACCACTTGTCCTATTTATATAAAAGGTAAGGAAGGGTCATATAGCTTAATTTGAGCATATTTCCAAGGCGCATCGCAGACAAGACAGCTCCGGCTCAATTTCCCACACCATCCACAACCGTAGGATCTCAAGATCCTCGGGAAGACGCACTTCGATTGCTGAAACTTCAGGGTACTCGCGAATGAAGGGATAACTCTTGACTTGGCACGTCTCCCATGCAGAATTTGAATGAGTCATGATGTGGGCCCGAAGTCACCAAAACCCTCCTTCCCAACTAAAAGTCGGGCAGCAGGATTTTGAGGGGCTATTGTGGGCCAGAAAATTCATGGACCAGGCCCGTCCTATATTAAGGCCCAAGGCCTAATCTGAGGAGACCTATTGCCAAGAAAGAGTTTAATGCACGGATTGAATAAGTGAAAAGACTACTCATAATGTAAGAGAGAACTCTGTGCCTGACAAGCCCCTATTCTTGACCAAGCTATTCAACCTTTACGTCTACTCCCAAACCACCTGGAGGTAGGGGCGGATAGGACAAGTTTTCTGCCCGAAGAAAAAGCTCACTCGTGGACCCCAAAGGGAGGGAGGAATACGAGTATAAAAGGAAATGAAAGCCAGAAGGAGAGAGGAGGATGGCCAAAAAGTAGAGCCTCCCATCTCACCTCTAGGAGAAGGACTCCGGGGGTGAGAACACATTAACTATGTATGCACACCACCACAAAAAACCCACCGCTGGGTAACCGGGGGAAGACCTTAATGCTCCTCGGACTGAGTCCGAGGAGTCCAATCCCTCGGGTTACGAAGCTGTAGGGCTTGGATTTCCAAACCAAACCCTTTTTTACATGAGTTCCCCTAAAATCTGGTCCGGATCAACGCCCCGTGATCAAAAGCCAGCCTTTTAAGCCCACTCTCTACAAATCATATTGTGAGGGATCTTTCATGTGCGAGCCCAACGTCACTCTTAAGCCGTTAAATAATCGTGTCCCTACAATATATATATATATATATATATATATATATATATATATATATATATATATATATATATATATATATATATATATATATATATACATTTATCCTACACCATCTATTTTCTAATAGCAACAAATTTAAAAGTTTTTTTTTTTTCTTCTAATTTTTTTTTTTTTTTGGATAAAGTAACAAAAAAATAGGTAATATGTATTAACTTTGATGTAAACAAAAATAAAAAATAAAAAATCTAATAACAATTTAGCTAATAAAGTTAACTAATCTTTTGGGATAAAGTTTAAAAAAAAAAAAAAAATCCTAATATGTATTTAACCTAAACTTCTTGATTAGGTAAACTCCTTTTTCTTTTTGTTCATATCAAGTTATCAACTTCTTCACAACTTAAAATTATCTAATATAAAAGTGGGGGTATATATGGTTTTGGTGTATTTTTCCCTTTTCTTATTGTATGATTTGTTGATATTATTTCCTTCTCATACCTTACCTATGAAACTTGCATGTATTTATTTGCCTTCTTCTTTTTGTTTTTTCATAAAATTTTGTTCTTTTTTTTTTTTTTTCATCAAATTGAACGTGTTTTGTGTGTGGGTTGCCTTTTGTTTAATTTATTTTTGTTAAATATCATCTAATTTATATGCTTATTATATATGGTCTTGAGAATCAATGGTATATCTTCCAGTCAATGGTAAATCTTCCATGAGAACTAACAGATTAATTTTAACAAAAATCTTATTCGCATTTTGAAAAATCTGTGTTTATGTGAGTGTCTTTACTTTAACTGTAATTCTAGATTTTTTTAGTAATGTTTAGAAATTTATATTGTTTGTAATTATTGAATTCAGAGTTTCTTTGTGAGTATATTGTGTGTGTTGTAGTAAATTTTTCTATCAATTTTTTAAAAAATAAATGTGGGTAGCTTTTAATTTGTAATATGTGTGTGTGTGTGTGTGTGTGTGTGTGTGTGTGTGTGTGTGTGTGTGTGTGTGTGTGTGTGTGTGTGTGTGTGTGTGTGTGTGTGAAATACTGACAAAGTAAGGTTCTATTAGTGATGTTTCCAATATGTACATCCATAGGTAGCCACGAGACCAAGATATGAGCATCGAAAACCATGATAATGAACATCACTCCACAAAGAATGGAGACAGAAAATTGATTAAATATAAAAAGGGTGATATAAAAACAATGGATATTTAAGGTGATATGAAATCTACATAACTTCGCCTGCCTCCCCTTTTGTCAAAGTTAATTCAACTTTTATGTGAGTGTCTTTGCTTTAATCTGTAATTCTAAATTTTTTTATGTAAGTGTCTTTACTTTAACTCTAATTCCATATTTTTTTTAATGTTTAGAAATTTATATTGTTTGTAATTAATGAATTTAGAGTTTCTTTGTGTGTATATATTTATGTGTGTTGTAGTGAATTTTGCTTTCAATTTTTATTTATTTATAAATTTGGGTAGTTTTTAATTTTTAAATTCAGGATGATTTCTTGGGGTTAAAGTAAAAATATTAGGTCAATTTTAATCATAATTCATGCAATAGTAGGGTGTTAGATGTTGATATTAATTTTTTGCTTATTTACATTAACATAAACATCCTAGCATGTTTAGTGTTGATATTAATTTGATACTTTGAGATGCAAGCGAGTCATTATAATTAAATATAAATGTTATTATGTTGGCATGTTATAATTATTATTTGTTGTTCCTCACCTTACTTCGCCTTAATTGTTATTTGAACAAGTAAAAGTTATGTCTTAGTCCGACCAAATATAGCATTTCTCTCCAATCATTAATTAGTGTTCCTCAAATAAAATTACTACTAAGAGCTTTTAGAAATTTAAAACTTGCCATTATCTATAAAATATTTTTACTATTTTATTTGTTATTAAATTTAATTATATTATCAAAATTTTTGAAAAAAAAAATTTATGTATAATTCTTTTACTAAGCCGTGTATTGCATGGACATAAAACTAGTTATTATGTATTTCTGAACTTCCATATTTATGGTAGATCTCATCATTTTTTTTTTTTTTTTTGAGAAGTATCTCATTAGAATTTAATTAGTAAAATTCATCGTGAATGTCGGAAAATAAAGCACCAATATTCACTCGTGCTTTGAGAGTATCTAATAATTAATCATAAGGCCGTATTAATGGCTGAAGATCAGGTAAGAACGGGTCTTTAGGTAATACAATTTTATATAAAAAAAGTTAACACATTTTTCGCTTGTGTTCTAATCCGTTTTTCATTCTCAGTCTATTATAAAACAGTCTCCTGCCATTTTTTTTCCAATTCTGACTTCTCAGTCTCACTTCAAAAGGATTTTTTTTTTTTTTTTAAAGAAAAAAGAAAAAAAGGTTGATAGAAGGAGAGAGACACATCACAACAATGGCTCCAAAAAGAGGACAGGTGAGTGACTGGCAGTGTGGGTGTGTGTTTTTGTCGTTTTCCCACTTATTTTCTTGCACTTTCTTTGTAGTTGCATGCATGTTTTGCATATTGAGTTGCAATTGTGCATGGTGTGAACTTTAGATAAGTGATTCAATCATTAGAAGTAAAAACTGTTACATTGTGATTCTATTTTGTAGTACCTTAAAAGAAGGAAAAACTTTTATGTTGTCCCTTGTTTGACATTTTCGGGCTAGTTGATTCAATGTTTGATGTTTGTGATTTGGTATTATGGATGTCTAGATGCTACTTGGTAGCATAATTGTGAAAACCAATTCACAATTTTAACTGAAATCGTATTCACTGTGTGATAATCATTGCTTATCAATAATATTATCATAAGTTAAGTTGCTTTAGATTCTTAAAAGTTGCTAGGTTCTGATTTTATTTAATCTTATCAGTAAGTTTTTGAACTTGCCTCATCACCCTCCATTCCATTGTTTTGGGAGGAGAAGCTAAAAGTGCAATTTTGGAGTGGCTCTCAAGTTGGTAGTCATATGTGTTTAGGTTCTACTGTTTTAGAGTTGAATCGGATTTATCACTTGGAATTAAGTAGTGGATACCTTTGCTTAGGAAGATTCCTTTTCTGCTAGTGTTTGTGAACACTGAACAGTGTAGATTTCAGTTGGTCATCTGAACATGTAGAAATATGTAGATGACTGTCCTTATTCAATGTGATAGCTTTTGAGAATTCTCTCTTGTTTTGCTTCCTTTCATTTCTATATTTATTTCATGTTAGTAGGTAAATAGCAAGTGATAAATCCACAGATTAAGGTTAAACTCTTAAAATTTGAATATTTGATCAACTTGTCATGCAGCCACATTTTCATGAAATCCATAGTCTTACTAGCTAAACTAACATATTATTTTCTTTCTTTTGCAGAGGCGTGGTACTAGAATGGACGCAGCAATAGATGCGATGCATCCTATGGGATTTGCAGATAAATTGGTTCAAGGCACAGTTAGAGATCTCTTAAAGGTGGGTATTTTTTTTGTTTGTTTTATATGCTCCTTGTTTCTTGAATGCAAAAATATTAATTATATGACTTGGCCTTTTTGTTCAGGTATATGGTGGGAATGATGGGTGGCAATTTATAGAAGAAAATTCGTACTTACTTCTAATTGAAACGATCCTTGAAAAAACAAAGGCTCCACAAGAGGAGGTAAATTTTTTTCTTTATATGCTTGATTTCTTTTATTGTTAGTTTGTTGCCAAGAAACTGAAATTTTGAATCGTGGGTTTTTTTTTAATCGTTTAGTGTCTGGGAAATCAGTGTCTTTCATTGAACCTATGCATATATGGCTAAATTGAGTAAAGTTGTTTTTGTTTTATTTTCCTTTTGTTTGTTTTTCTTGGTAATTAAACAGGGGATATATGCCTGATTTGAATGGAGGAAAACAAAATAAATTTTCTTTCAACTTAGTGCCCGTTTGTTTGGGCGTTTTGAGCCCAAAAGTTGGCTTTTTAAAAAAGCCAGCCCAAGTTTAGTGTTTGGTAAGTATAAAACGTAACTTTTTGCTTAAAGTTGTGTTTTATATTTGTGAAGAAACGCGCGTTTGAAAAATGGACGTGTTTCGGTCCATAATTGTAAAAGCTAGTGTGGGAGTTTGATATATATCCGTTGGGTGACTTCAATTACCAAAATTGCCCTTCAATAAAGGGCAAGGTGTCTTCTTCAGATCACGCACAACCTCAACAAATTCATCTCACCTGAAGCTCACTCACGCAATAAAATTAATCAAACCACAACAATAAAAGCAAAAAAAAATTCTTGCTCTCATAAAACTGATATAATTTAAACAACAAATCTAAAATCAAAACAAATAGAAAGAGTGAGGAGCTTTTGAAAAAAAAAAAAAAAAAAAAAGAGGAGAAGTGAGGAGCCAATAGAAAAAAAAATAGAAGAAAAAAAAAGAGTAGAAAGACTTCATAGAGCTGGAGAAAGAAAGAGTGAGCAGCTTCTGGAATCAAGTGAAAGTAAAGAAAAAAAAAAGGAGAGGATGTACTAACATGGGAATACGTGTGTGGTTGACAAAATGCAAGAGAAAAAGAAAAAAAAAAAAAAAAAAAAAAGAGGAAACATATGGATGAAATAAAAGGCAAAGAAGAAGAAATCACAATTTAAAAATAATACCATAATATTTTCATAATATTTTTACAATAAATTTTAAGTAATTAATTAATATTGGTGAGTAAAAATATAATTTCAGTAATGAGTTCAAACTAGAACTAGAAACAACTTTCCATATAAGATTTTGTTATGGTTCTTGTGAAAGTATTGCAAAAAATATTGTGGATATAACATTTTTTTGTTGAAAAATATAATTATTGAGAATGAATAGAAAAATAATAAGTTGTTTATTATCCCTCAAACTGACACTTTTATAAGTGCTAGTCAAACACTCAGATTTTTCAAAAAGTACTTTTTAACAGTTTTTACCAAATACTCAGCTTTATGAAAATGCACATTATGCACTTTTTGAAAACTCCACTTTTTCATTATGCACTTTTACAAAAAGCTGAACCAAACTCACCCTCATGTATTATACCATTTAGCTTTAGCCTTAGTGGCTATGAATGTATCCGTTTCAGTTTATATAGCATCTGTATGTAGAAATGCAAAAAAGTGAATGGACTATAACACCACTTAGTAGTCATCTTGTGAATTATACCAAATGATCTTTAGCAGTTGCATTTTAAGAATCCTGAAATAAATTACATACAATGATCTCACTTGTAAATGAACAATTGTATCATGATTTTTTTGTTGTTTGCTTTTATTCCACTGGCTGTTGCAATCCCATTAGATGTACCTAGCCCTTCGAGAAATTTAATTAAGCATTGAATGTGATTTTTTTTTAAACAATATCTGGAAAAGGATAATAGCAGAAACTGGTCAATTAAGACTATATCACCATGCCTTTGGCAATTTGTTTTTTGGTTATTGGTAAATACATGCACCTAGTGGGTCTTGAACTCATGACCTCATCCTCCACCATGTTCTTCAAGGGAAGGAGATTCCATTTTAGCCAAAACTAATTGGCAAACCACGATCATTTATTCTGCAGAGAACTAGGAACTCATAACAGTTGTTTCCAAAATAACTTGTTGATTGGTTACTGGTGAGTCTGTAAATGCCTGTTATAAAGGGATGTCATAGTTTGAGATATAACTTGTTCCACCCTCTTTAGTCCTTCCTTCCTTATAAGAAATCCATTGTCATATATTGTTCGTAATGACACTGAAGTTCATTTTCTTTTTCTCTTGATGCTTACCAATGTATTGTCTAATTGAATGATATCCTTCATACTTGATTCCCTATGGTATGGCTCATTGTGATTTGCTAATATCTAGTTAACATTAGCACTTCACATTGCTGTTTTAGTAGTGTCAAACTGCTCTGATTTGTAAGTTATGGTGCTCTCCTTAGTGGAGTATTATCCTATTTCTGGTAGTTCTGTATATATTGTGCAGCTTTGTGGTTCATTGGTTGTACTTAAAACGACAGAAGTTTTTTGATTGGTAAGGTACTAGATATACAATATACATGGACTCATAAGTCTTAAACCAAGATCCCATCATTTATCTAATTATTTAAGCTAAATCTCATTAGTTATCTTATTATGATTAGCTGCAGTTTGGTTCTTACTGGTTTATTCCTTGCCCCAGAGCAATTAATTGTACAAAATGTAGTCATGATGATGGTTTGAATCTTAACATTATTACTAACATAGATATTTTTGACATTTCTTTCTTTTATACTCATATTTTTACTATTTGAAGGAGGTTCCTCTCGAAGCAGCTGTGGGCGATGCAGATGCTCATGAGCATCCCGTTGCTGGACCTCCCTTGGCAGCTTCCATACCTGCTTTGTCTAACACACGGGCCGAGGTTTCTGAGTTACGAAATTTCCAGGCTCCTGGCTCAACTTCACGGGCTGATGAGGATTCAGATGCTGAATCAGCCATATGTGGACCTTGTATTCAACTTTTACCCTTTTAAATGGTTCTCTTTCATTTGTTTGTATATATAGTGCTACAAATGTATTTGCAAATGAAAGTTTGCATGACAACATCAATCATGTGATGTATGCCATTGTTTTGCAGATAATGAGAGTAATCTCCCAGAGCCATCACCAGAAAATACTGTTGGTGCTGAAACAATTACCCGGAAACGCCGGCCTTATCATGGATGGATAAGCAATGATGAAAAGATTGATCTGGTGCAGCTAACTCCAGCTCCTTTGCCAGATAACATAGCCAGGTTGCTCGAGAAGTTTGATCAAAAGAGTGACAGTGATAGTGACTTGAGTGATTAGCAGAGGTGGGATGTGACTCAGGCCTCTAATGATGAGTTATCTCTGTTTTTTAATCACTTGAAAGGTTGTTTTCTTGTTCATGGAGGATAATACATAGACAAGGATCGAGTTTTTATGTAATTGCAGTAGATTAGGATGACTTTCATTATTAATTCTCTCTCTTGTAAAGTTAAACATTTATATGGTTGGAAAGTGGAAAGTCATCTTTCTTTGTTGCTATGATTCCCTCCATTTGTGAAGGCCAAATACCCCCTTATCTCATGCTTACATAGAATCTTCCATGGAATGTTTTGTTTTCTGTTTTTTGCTGCTACTGCTGCTTTTGTTTTACTCTTTAATAAATCTCTTCTTATTTATCTATTTTTTTAAGATACAACATAAAATTTCTATTATAACCTAATCTAAGTATATATGTGTGTGAAGCTCCCTCCCGAAAAACTTAAACTTCGACCCTTGTGTCCCACACCCTAAAAATATTTATACATATAGAGTGACCATCACACCAAAGTCATGTGTAGGTATAAATCTCTTATTATTGGATTCCTATCACTTGTGCTAATAAGAAATTTGTTGCCCCCTATAGATGACCGCCACGTGTGCTATCAAACTTGTTTTCTTAACGTGTGTACTTTTTATTTAATTAATATATTATGAAAAAACCTGTTTTTTTTTTTTTTTTTTTTTTTGAGAGAGTTTCAACTTATGACATCCGCTCCCGATGATAGCTCTTTATCATCAGACAAGACACCAATCAGTTTTGGTGTAGGCGGGATTGAACCCTAGATCTTTTATACAACCATCAAAAACTTTATCAGTTAAGCTAATGGAACCCACAAAAGCATGTTTTCTTATAACAGCTTTAACATTTTTATTAATATATTGTCCCACCAAAGACTATTCTTTTTAGCAAAATTTTTAATTGCCACCAGATTTTGTAAAATTTGCAAAAATTCTTAATTCTATACCAGGATGTAAATGCTGAGATTGGCGGGGACACCGAATTTGACCTATTAATGCTGAGACTTTTTATGATTTAATCCTCGTTTATTTTTTTCCTTAATATAATCAATTACAAGTGTATACTTCCCTTCAATGACGTAATTTGGAGTCCTATTTATAGGCCATGGTGGAATTGTAAAATTTGGGTTCCTATCATACTTTGTGCTCATTTCAAACAATCCTCTTAAATTATACGTTTATAGTGTTATTGTATGGTATTGTTTCCAAGCAAACATTGGCTTTAGATTTTATTGTCCTGTATATATATATATATATATTTTTTTTTTTTTTTAATTACAACAAGAAGAGAGATATTTGAACTTAGAACTTTAGACATTTCCGTTGAAAACATTAGAAAATAATGGTTGAACTACAAAACTCTTGACATGTGTTGCAATTACTATTTCTCACACATTTTAATAGTAAGGCAGTGAATTGTGGAGTTAGAGATATTTTAAAGAAAAACCTTGCATATTTTGAAGAAACACTGACTCGTTGTGATAATGGAGTCAAATTAAACTTCAAACCTCATAAGAGCATTCCCATTAAAAATTTTAGCATTTAGCATATCAAAAAACCACTTTATCAATTTTAACATCTCATTTTACAATGCAACTAACATCAAAAATTCTATTTTTTTACCATTTTGTTTAAAATAGTATAAACTACTCATTAAAATAATAAAAAACTACACAAACCACCTTTTCCACCACAAGCATTAAAATAATTTTTTTTTTTTTTTTTTAAGATTGGAGCTACAGTAGCTCAGTTGCTATATATATATATATATATATATATATTTTTTAAGTTTAGCATATTTGTTGTAGCTTGCTTTTTGGCACTTTTTACAAACTTGATATTAAAATTTAGCATTTAGTATTCTTAATGAGAATGCTCTAAGTACCAAATTCATGTAAAACAGTGAATGAGCATTTTGGTGGGACAATACCACCAACTAGTTCCTCAAAAAAAATATTAAAAAAAAAAAAAAAACCATAATATAAATCCATAAAACACTAATGCACATTTATAATGACATAACAACCTGCCAAAGCTTCTACATTTCTAAAATAAATTTATTGTACATACATGGTTTTACAGACAAAAATCATATAAGGTATAACTATAAACTAATATATGACTATGAGGCTTCAGCAGCCTATCAAAATATCATTTTATGACTACTAATTATACAAGCTAGAAATGCCAATCCTATTTTTAGTCTCTCTTTTTGGCAAGTACCAAGCCTAATTCTGTATACATTTGGACATCATCTGAAATTGTCCTGCCATCATGTTAAATACCGGTTAAATAAAAGGAACAATGGATAGTTGCTCTATCTGGCTTGTGAATTGAAAATAAGGTCCAATAGATGCGTGTCTGTCAAAAATTGCAGCAAACTTCAGCCTGTTTAGATAGAGTACCAATCTCGACAAGAATGGAAAGTATCCAATCAATCTCTGCTAAATCTTAAGCTCCACATGTAAATAACTCCACCATCTGTGTGTTCTACTTCTACCAAATTAAGGATATTCTTGAATAAATTAATGCTGCAATACTAGCATAAATCAAGGCTAGAGGGCACTTCTGCAAGGAAAAGTTATGACCTGTCATGCAATCTAGCTTAAGCCTCCACCGTAGAAGACATTCACAGATATCATCACAGACACTGTATTGGGAAGGTGATGCTACACGAACCTCAGCTATCTCCAACCCAAAGTCAATATATCGAAATACAGAATGCAACAGATCGCTCCACTATCTTGCCGCAAATTCCTTCTCAATTACAGAGAACATCCCTTTCAGGCGATCTTGCAGGTTTTTTTGGATGTTCTTTGTAATCCTTTTCTGATGCTTAGAACTTTTCAGCCATTCAATTCCCAAGAACACCTGTACATTACATTCCTTTGATTTTGAGGGTAATTCCTCCAATTGGTATCTAAGGTGAAGCTGCAAAAGAAGAAATATGAAGGTCAATATTTGCCTACCCAAGAAAGAGGGAGAAACAAGGCAAAAAAAAAAAAAAAAAACAAAACAAAACAAAAAAACAAAAGGACACATCAAGCAGTCTACATCATACATTGAAATTGTCGCCTAGTGGAATTCCATGGAGCGTCATGACCTCCTCAACAAGCCATCCATTTTTATCAGGTAGGGGGAACTTTTGTTGAGAACTTGTCACCTCTCCTCTATAACGGAAATACATTTATCAAATCTGTATTGTATTTGTCTCTCGTAGACATCACTCTTTTCCGATTCCCATGGGGTGTTAGAATAGTCAAGACAACCAGATTTCTCCATAACTCTAGCCTCCAATTCACCCCCACTTAATGCCTCCATGAAGAAACTTGTCTAAAGTAGCCAACAAGACAAACTTGACGATTAGAGATATAGGATGACACTTACAATATATAAGACTAAAATAAAAAGGAAAGGAAATGAAAAATGTAAATTTCTAGTTGCAAATTTAAGGATTCTGATTTCCTGGGATTAGAGCAAAAGCAAAATAAATAAGAAAGGATCTGTCCCTATGGAGCCACACATCATAGTGCACCTCTGAAAAAGCTCACATGGATATATAAGTACACAAACACAGAGAGAGAGAGAGAGAGGTAGCTTACAGGAACAGGGAGTATACATGAATAAACCTCAGACATGCTGACATCATCAAGGCCCAAGAAGGACCCACTCTCATCAGTTTGGAGGATTTTGGCTTCAGATTCTTCTTCAACTATTTGTACCTTCTGCTCAGGACTCAAGGATCTAGCCTTCCATAGAGCCATAATTGTCCTATTGAGCACCATTAATTATTCAAGTCAAAATAGGATATCAAAACCTCTAATATTCTTTTTGCTTTTTTCCTTTTAGACACTATTCTGTTAATATTACATAATCCTTACTTATCAAACATTCATCAATTAGTATTTAAGTGTTCTCTACTTCAAGACAATTAAGGATATCAATCAATAGATTCAATACATTAAATAATGACTTCAGCAGTGAGAGATAGGATTGTTTTAAACACGTATCTCCTATATCTAATTGCTCTGCAGATGTTCAACATGATAAAGAAACATGAACAAAGTGGGTTGCTAATGAGGCCTATGATGATCAACAATATGCCCATGAGTGTAAAGGGAATGTTTTCTTGGGTGGCAATAAGATCAACCAGGCTCTAGTACAAAATTTTGTAGTCAAGAAATAACATGCCCATAGAATGAATCTGGTGTGAGGGTATTAAACATAAGTGGCAAGCAATAAGCGTTTTGACTAAGCATCAAAGCATTTAATTTTTTTCACTGGAAATTATAACATTTGAAAACCAAATTATTTTTGTATAAATGGACCATCATGGCCTGAAAAAAAAAAATTGTGTATAATCATGGAATTATACAACAAAAGCAATCATAGGTGTTTTTTTTGTTTCCTTTCCTCACATTAAAATGACAGTATTTAGACATGCTCTTAAGTAG
Organism: Quercus dentata; assembly: GCA_028216015.1. NCBI lineage: Eukaryota > Viridiplantae > Streptophyta > Magnoliopsida > Fagales > Fagaceae > Quercus > Quercus dentata. Next base: position 75,281,471 of record CP116448.1, read on the forward strand.
AGCAGCCAACACAACACCCCCAAAGCAAAAATAAACACGACGCAAAAACAAACCAATAATTAAATAGAAGTACTAGGGAGCTGCTTGGTCTAACATAAGTCTAGCTTAAGTTGCTAGACAGGCCACAGAGAATAGCAAAACATATATTATCACACAAATAGACGATAGTGCTCCTAAGAAAATAGTAGAAACTCCATTTTTGCTTAAAGAAGTGAATGTGTGACACTAAAATATCCCCATTAGTTACCTATGTGCTACATTAAAGGACACAAAGGACTGGAAATGGAACTTCAGCCTGCCTTCTGCATCTTGTGTCTTTGCACCATGCTTGGCATCCATACCTCGGCCAGGCCGAAGAGTCATTACAACAATTGGACTGCCCATTGATGACAGAGTAGGTGGAACAACCTGGATAACTTCTATATCCTCCCAAAGGAAAAAGAATTTTGTCTTATGCCCAAACAGATTTGTATGAAACCCAATTATTCTTGCTGAAAGGAACAGGCGACCCTGCACAGATATAACTGCAAGTTGATGAGATATAATTTGGAAGAATGCATCAGTTATGAGAGTCAAGAATGTTGATATTTAAGTTCTCTAACTACAGCTTAAAGATTGACATAATTAAAAGGATGTGTACAATCATTATTAAACTTTTCAGTGTGATTGACCCACAGCAACAGCACCTGCAGGGGCATTTTTCGTTTCAGGTGGCAGGTAAAGTCGTTGATGAGAAACTCCTCTGGTGGAAGCCCAAAGAGTTTTTGGAAGGCAGAATTTGTTTGAGGAGACCGCTCATTTATCTACAAATAACTAAAATTAATAATTACAAACGTAGAAAGCCAAGTGCAAGGCAAAAAAAAAAAAAAAAAACAGAAGCAGCACATAGGCAATGTGGATTTTCAAAGCAGAATTAGCCATGTACCTTCTTCCCCACCTCTTTCTCCATCTTACTTAAATATTCTTTAACAACATTGCCACCTTTTGTATTGTTCAAGAAAATTCTTAAGTGAATCTTAGATTGGCAAGCCTGAGCTAACTTTCCTTGAAGAGGAACCCAAATATCAGCTAGATCTGATATATTATTTCTCAGAAAATTGACTTCAGCATGTCCCAAAGACGTAGCTTCATCAAAAGGTCCATCAAAATCATAAACTTCCATGTCCAGCACAGAAGGAGGCTCATCCATTGCATCAAATTCAAAAATTTCTACAACATGGTCACAAGAAAAATAATCAGATTCAGATTCAGATTATATTTGGATGAGAAACCAAACAGAATTTGATCCAACTATGTAAAGATCAACACAGTTCAGAAAATAACAGTTAAAAACCTAAAGAGAACACTGATGGAGATGAAAATAACATTCACCATTCCATTGAGGATTAGACTTCTGGAATTTGATTGAGCTGGCTCTAGTTTTCCCATTACAAGTAAACACCACATATGGATCAGAGGACCCACTTGGATCAACGGCTGCTAAACTACTTCCTTCAATCAAGGCAACAGTTAATAACCAGCCATCTCCTTGTGCTTTGACTCCATGATCACTGCCTATTATTGAATACAAAAAATAAATCAAATTTCAAAACAAAAGATAAAATGATATGCAGACATACAGATGAAGGAGAATAAGGTGTTAGATGTTTAGGCAGTTGATACACTGCAAAGGTATGCAAATCACAGTCTCCATGAAGGAGAAGACAACAATTAGAAGATGCACAAATGCCAGGAGTAATTGTTAAATCAGCATTCAGCTCTCCATACAAGTTGAAATTTAATTTAAAGTATGTAAGTAACATTCATTTTTAGTAACAACGACAATATAAAAACCTCAGGCTTTCAGCTGGGGACAGAAGATATGCTTAGGAGACAAGAGCTTGTTGTCACTAATCAGAAAGGGAAAATCTCACAGGTTATATTACCTTTTTGCGCTCTGGCCTGCATGAAGCGAAATCAACCCCAGTAGCCGTTCACCTTGAAGAACCAGGACACCACAGACTATGAATTCACCAATTGAATCTGGCAAGTCAAGCCCGACAAACTCAAGCCCTTGAAGTGTGCTGGGTGTAGCCAGCCAGATGTGAACAAGCACATACAATCCCATAATAATAGTGAAAAACACATTAAAATTTAAAAAATACTGCACAGCCAGCTTCCAATCTGACTGGGGCTCCACCTGCAGTGATGCCAAGACCTGTTCCTTATTCGAACCAAGTTCCTTAGAGTCAACTAGCTTAACATTCTGAGATAATACAATTGCATACTGCTCAAAGCTTTCCTTTATACCTTGTCGAGCTCCATTTTCTATCATTCCTTTCATCATGGTGCCTTGAAGAAAATTTACTCTCCAGGATACTACCAAACGGGAGGAGTGTTCTCCTGATGGTAGCTCAGGCCCAGGTGTAATGCAGTAGAGCACTTCCACCTTAAAGGTGCTCCCATACATGACATCAGGAGTGCTCACGATTGCCAAAACTGCAAAAACCTTCCCATCAGCTTTCAGATACGTTTGCTCCTCAGTGGCTTTCACAGCTTTGATTAATTTACTTGGAGCCTTAATGTACGTGACCACTCTTTTCAAATTCTCACCATTATTTTCGAATTTCCAACATCCTTGTTGCAGTTCTGTAGTTCCTTGCACTTCTGCCACTGATTTCGGAAAACTTGAATCAAGTGAAAAGAGTAAAGAGTTCAGGTCAGGTGGTGCTATCTGATACAATTGGTCTAAAACCACTCCTCCTGGTAAATTGCTTGGGGTTTCACTTCCTTGATCCCTTGTCTCCATTGTGTTCATCACTTTTTCAAAAGTATCAGATGAAGACTGATCCTCATACTTGTTCTCATAAATCTCGGATCCCGCAGTTTCAGGTGGCTCTGACCCGTCACTGTAGGTGGATGAAGATGAAGCTGTATCTGAATGTTTATTGAAAATCAGAGCAAGTCGGCCAGCAAAGGACTTCTGTACAAAAGACTTGTCTTCCTTAGAGAAAGCAATTTCTTCTAGTCTTAGTGAAGGTGAGTTTGATGAGCTATTGAATGTCCTTGAAGGTGATTCACCATTACAATTCAAGTTTACGGATGAATTGTTTTGAGAAAAATATATTGTTAGAAGAATTTCACCTGCAGAAAAAAATAGTAAAAATTACAATTTCATTGACTAGATTAAAGACTACAAAACCAAAACTACTTCAATCATATTATGATTTGAATCCTTAACTTCCAACCACAGAAGCAAATCTCTTGACAGAAAAATCACAACTAGGCACCAAAACATATGCAATGAATTCCAAATTCTTAACTCAAACAGAAAAGCATATATCATCTTCAGGACACCACTTTGATTTGGGTAATGGCAATAAGTAATGAAACCCAAATATCCACACAAAAAAACAGGAAAGCAAATATCAAAAGCTCATAAAAAGACTTCAAAAACTCAATAGGAAACTTGAGCCCATAAACAATAAAATATAAAACTGTAAAAAATAAACAAAGAGAAGATAAAAGAGAGGAAAAAAAAGTGCATAGAGCATTAATGTGATTCAGTTTTAGTAGCATACATCCACATGCAGTGTGCAAAACCCAAAACCTAAAAGGCTACTTTTTTTGTTGTTAAGTTCTGTGTGTCATTATAGTAATCTTCAACTAAAGCTCATAAACATACTATAATCACCCAATGCATACTTCATACAATAACCATAGCAACTCACATAAAAGAAGAAAGTACGATGCTAGAGAAGCAACTATTTTCACAACCTTTTTAACAACAATAAGTATAACTTTTGCCACAACTTTTTCACAACTTCCTAAGGCTAAAGTGATTGAGTGTTAGCGATGGAAAAAAATTATTGACAAGTTAAGATCCTTCTAACAGCTAACACGATTTCACTATGCAACAATTACAATAGGCAATGTCAGGAGCTGTCAAAAAAAGTGCTAAAAAATATTCTGTCCTAGACTTATAACTTATTGTAGAAAAAACACAAAACTTAAGAACCCAATTAGCCCAAAAAAAAAAAAAAAAAAAAACAACAACAACAACAACAGCAACAAAAAAGAACACAAACCCAGAAACAGAAGACAACATACCACAATCCTTGTTCTTGGACTTCTTGTTCTTGGGTTGCAGAGAGTACCAGCAGGGACCAATTGACTTGTCCTCTGAATCAAAGACCTTGGAAACAGGTACCCTGAGTTGGCCAACAAAGTCATCGTTGAAGTACTTGTCCTCATCCAAAACATAGAACACTAGCTCCTCATTCAAGTCATCAACCGGAACCCGAATTCCTCACCCCATTGAGGATTCAAACTCTTCTTCACCACTTTGGTCTTAAACTTCTGCCTCCCAAGTTGTATCTTCACGTACGGATCACTCAAACCGTTCGGATCCATTGCTGGTATATTCCGAGCCTCAATTACTCGTACCTGTAGCCTCATTCTCTTGAAACTCCACAACCAAATTCCACAAAATTCAGTTTTTTTTTTTTTCTTCTAATTACCCATCAAAACAAATTGGGTCAGAGATATTTATATGGGATAATGTGGGACATGAGCTGAAAAAAAATCTCCGATTTCTTCAAACCCACCATAAAAATTGAAATTTGAACAACTAGCCCAAAAGATTGAGCTTTTAAATGAACTGGGTATCCGAAAAATTAATCAAATTGGAAATTTACATGACCAAAAATCACAAGAACCCTAAAACCAGGGTTATGGAATCATTACAGAGAATGTTTAGAGAGAGAGAGAGAGAGAAATGATAGATTTGAAGATAATAATGGAAGATTTTGACAAATATCCAATCCAAGAATTGGGAGAGAGAGAGAGAGAAAGTGAGACTCAATCCAATTTAAAGAATGAAAATAAAGAAAGCAAAGACACTTTTTTCTGTCCTTTCTTTTTTGTTGCTTTGTTTTTCATAGAATTGGTTACCGTCGCATACAACAACGTTGGACTTTTTGACTTCCACATATGACCGTTGGTTACTAAAGTTACAACTTACGCGTTGTTTCATTCACCTGTTCTGCTTGTTCTTGTTCTTGTTCTTGTTCTTGTTTTTTTTTTTTTACTTTGGGGTTAAAAGCTTTTTGCTTTCTAAACAAGTTTCTAGATTTGGCATGGATTAAGTTTCTCAACAAAAAAAAAAAAAAGAAAAGAAAAAAATTTGGCATGGATTAAAAAATTGAAAGCAAGCATGTGAATGATTTGTTTATGGGTACGAGTACACGTTTTGTCAAAGACCGTTTACTTTAGAAAGCTCTTTTCTTTTGTTTTTTTCTTTAGAAAAACTATAGAAGGCATCCTTTAATGCTCTTACTTTTTTTTTTTTTTTTAACAAATAAATACAAGGATTGAGATTCTTAAATCAATCCTAGGGGTTGGCCGAGTTGGTTGGGTTCTCGGTCTCAAAGTGTTTGTATTGGGCTCGATTGGATGTACTCCCTAGTTCGAGTCTTACTACCTGTACTTTGAAAAGAATTTTTACGACTCGATTTTATCGAGTTGAAAGCCTTCAGAATTGTGCGAAACCAAAAAAAAAAAAAAAAAAAAAAAAAAATCTTAAATCAAAAATATATCACAAAATACTCTTTTTGGTAATGAATGAACTATATTATTTTCTAGACAAATAATTCAAAGGACATGAACAATTGAGGAAAATACATATGTATATAAATAGACAAACAAATGTGATTATTTTTTTTTCTTTTCTTTTTTTGATATGACAAGTGTGATTTTCTTTTTTTAAGCAAAAGTTCATCAAATAAAAACATTGCAATAAAAGTAATACAATTGATAGATAAATTAGATCATGAGTTCTAGATATGTAACAAATAAACCTTCAACATATATTAAACTAACACAACATCATTCCACTTAAATGATCAAAATTTTGATTTGTTATCAAACTTGAGAATTTAGTTTGTTACCTTTAAAAGTAGAAGGTCTAATTTGTTATGCCATTAAACTTAAAACTTTTCAAGTCTATAGCAAGGGTGTGCATCCAAATAAAATCAACATGCCCCCACTCAATACATTGGATTTGTCTTTTGTGAGGAGGTGGATTGTGTTAGGTCGGAGTTTTTGAGCCTCAGGTTGAGTGGGGTTCGGGTTGATAGTTTTTTCAACCCATATGATCCCCACCCAACCCAACATATATAAAGGGTTTTTTTTTATCACCCTTATTTTCATTTTTTTTTTTTTGATTTATTTGGGTAGTTTGAGAATTAGTTTTAATAAATTTAGAATATAATTTAGGTATATCATATGAATTATAAGGATTTATTGAATTTTTTATTATTAAATAGTTAATGGAAGCTCTATTTTTTATAAAATCATGAAATATGCTGGTATAACCCATCAACCCAATCCAACTCATGTCAGTTGCTTTGGTTTTTAGTTTACACATGTGATGAGTTGGATTGAATTGAGAATTTCTCAACCAATCGGGTTGAATTGAAAAAATCCCCATTCCAACTCAACTCAACCCTTACACTCCCTTGATCTCTTGTATTACTCTTTTTAGAATTCATGACATATTCTTTGTGCTAGGAGCCTAGGATCATCCTGGATTTTGTGAAGTAATTGATATTCTAAGCAAAGGCAGGCAAGAATCATATATATGTTCCTAATTTTGTCCTTTGATGCTAGGAGCCTAGGATCATTCTTAACATATTTTGTTTGTAAGTGATTTGATATTCTAAAGCAAAGGGAGGGAATAATCATATATATGTTCCTAATTTTGTCCTTTGATGTGAGGTTTGTATCATATGTACTAAGAAGTTTTTCTATTTCAACTTATGTACTAAGAAGTTTGTTTAGCAAAAAAAAGAAGTTTGTCTATGATAAAATTTTAATTTATGACATCCGCTCCATAATAATTGCTCTTTATCATTACGTCAAAAATACCAATTGATTTTTGGTATAGGTAGGATTTGAACCTCAGATCTCTTGCTTAACAATAAGAGACTTTACTAGTTAAGCTAATTGAAACTCACCATGCTAAGAAATTAAAACTGTTGACTTGACTATTCGAAGTAATGCAATTGGAGTTTTATTTTTGTAAAAATATTAGGATTTAATTTTAGATGTTGGGGAAATAAAAAGAAAAATCAAGTACAACTTAGTGGTATGGTTAATGTTGGCACATAACACCTTTGATTCATTATGAAACCTTCTTCTATATTTATGTGAACTCATTTAAGAATCATGATTTTACATGAATCGAGAAATCAGTTCATGTCCATTAATAAAAGGGCAAATGACCTTGGGTCTGTTTTTTTTTTTTTTTTTTTTTTCTCCCAAACAAATGATTTCTGTGTCTATCAACAATTCAGGAAGCTAATTGACCTCAAAGTGAATGGCTGGTAGTCTAATAGTCAAAGTGATCACCTACTTTCTAAGGTCAAAATTATAGTTGTAAAGCTTATTCATTGAGTGACAGAGGAGGTGCAAACGAGATAGCTCATACATCCGACATATGAGACTTATGTCTCATTGACATGTGAGCCCGGTATCATATGTAGGAAACGTACAAAACTCTCACAGATACAAACTGCTAAACTCTATTTAGTAGGATTATAATTGTAAAGCTCCTTTAAAAGTAAAAAATAAAAATCATAGTTGTAAAGCATTAGAGTGGTAAATACAAAATGGACAAAATTTAATTACAATTGTTTATATGTTGTACACAAGAATTTTCAATAAATCATATGGTTGAATTTAATTATTTTTAAAAATATTTTAGTTTTTTCTGTTTTATAGATCGTTGCAACCATATGTTTAAAATTAGTTGAAAAACCTAATTAATTGCATCTAAAGTATTGTATCTTTATTTTAAAAAAAAAACAAAAGTATTATATATAAGTTTTATCCATCATTTTATGTAGTGCATGATTGAATTTAATTTTTAAAAAAAAATGAGAAGTTTTCAAAAAAAAAAAAAATTGAGAAGAAATTAAGAAAATTATATATATATATATATATATATATATATATATATATATAATATTAGTGTTGAGTAGTTTGTACTTCCACCGTATAATGAGAGAGAAAGAGAGTTGAATGTTAACATCTATATATTTATTATTTGTGGCCCATTCTTGACCAACTTTACGTGTCATATGAAAATTTGTCTCCCGAGCAATCCAAGAACTTTCCTGTAGAAAACTATTAAATTGGTAGCTGACTTAAATACACATCGTATTCATATTATAATTATTATTAAGCACCCATTCATTCTTGCCCAAAATAAGAAATTGTAAAAAAGGAAGAAAACAAAAGTGTCATGACTTATGGGCATGATTAACATATTGTGTCATTGCAATTACAAATATAATATTGCCATTAGTTTATTACTAATTGAAAGCAAGATATAAATATATAAATTTTGTATGATAGTTGATAGATAATGTGAAAATGATATGAATACGATGTGTAAAGTTCTTGGATTGCTCGGGAGACAAATTTTCATATGACACGTAAAGTTGATCAAGAATGGGCCACAAATAATAAATATATAGATGTTAACAAAGATCCACAGACGGAATTCTCATCTCATCATATTTTACCATCCCAAAAAGTCACTTTATCAATTATACAATACAATTTTACAATACCTCCAACATCCCAACTTTTATTTTCCTATTCTACTCATTAAAATAATATTTTCACACAATATAATAATATATTCCTAAACCCAAATAAAAACAAAAACCCAAAACCCAAGACCTAAATCACAACCACCTGTTGCTACAACATACCCAAATCGTTGCTTGAAACCCCTGCCACAAACTCCGGCAACCACGGCAACCCACAAAATCAAAATCAAACCAAACCACGGCAACCCCCAACTCCACCACCATGAATCTACAAAAAAAAAAAAAAAAAAAAAAAAAAAAAAAAAAAAAAAAAAATTCCGAACTCAAAGAAGACGATCCACCACGATCCAAGGAGAAAATGATCCACCACGACCCACGGAGAAGACAAAGAAGCTTGGCGTCGGCAGCCATGGCGAGAGAGAGAGAGGGGATGAGAGAGAAGAGAGAGGCTTTGGTCGGGTGGCTTACGGTGGCCTTGACGGTGGCTTGCGGTGGGGCTGTGACAATGAGTCTGGCCATGGTGGTGCTGATGGCATTCATGTCCACCATAGTTTTGGGTCTGAAGAGGAGAGAACAAACAAGAGAGAAGAAGACAAGAGAGAGGGAAATGACAAAATGAGAAAGGAAGAGAGAGAAGAATCAGATAATATAATAATAATTTATAATTATACAATGTTGCTACAGTACCACCTTACAAATAAGATGGTACTGTAGCAGTATTGTAAATTTTTTACAATTGACACATTTTGCAAGTCCAGCTGGAGCAACATTTGAAGGCTAAAATGCTAAAATATCTCAACATATGCCATATAGCATTTGGGCTGCGGATGCTCTAACATTCAACTCTCTTTCTCTCTCATTAAACGGTGGAAGTACAAACTGCTCAACACTAATATTATATATATATATAATTTTCTTAATTTCTTCTCAATTTTTTTTTTTTTTGAAAACTTCTCAATTTAAAAAAAAAAATTAAATTCAGTCATGCACTACATAAAATGATGGATAAAACTTATATATAATACTTTTTTTTTTTTAATAAAGATACAATACTTTAGATGCAATTAATTAGGTTTTTCAACTAATTTTAAACATATGGTTGCAACGATCTATAAAACAGAAAAACTAAAATATTTTCAAAAATAATTAAATTCAACCATATGATTTATTGAAAATTCTTGTGTACAACATATAAACAATTGTAATTAAATTTTGTCCATTTTGTAATAAACTAATGGCAATATTATATTTGTAATTGCAATGACACAATATGTTAATCATGCCCATAAGTCATGACACTTTTGTTTTCTTCCTTTTTTACAATTTCTTATTTTGGGCAAGAATGAATGGGTGCTTAATAATAATTATAATATATAGTAGCTGGTGGACTAGAACTTTGAAAGTTGAAACACACCATTAGGCTCATTTTAGTATTGAGTATGACCATTGCACATCCTTGTTTGTAATAATCATTCCACAATTATAAGTGTTTGTAGGGTGTAAGAGTAAGAGTAAGAGTCGGGGTTCAAGTTTTCGGGAGGAGTTTCACACATATATACACCTAGATTGAGTTAGAGTAAAATTTCTATCTTGTATTAAAAAAAAAAAAGGTATTGGAGTATGAGTACAAATCATTTCCTACCTTCTTTTTTTTTTTTTTTTTTTTTTTTTAAGTTTTTGGAGAAGATTGATGAGTTGCTTAAACTATATGGATAAGCCATTTACATTTGGTGATTGGTGACACTGCGGTTGAGTTTGAGCCGCCGTATATTAACAAACAGTCCACATTAGCCAAATTTCTGACCTTTTTGCTTAAAATTGTGTTCTTTGGCATCCACACAATTAGAAATTGTTGGCTTTTTCTTTCCTCTGACATGTCCTTTCACAATAATAATTTAATAAGTTCTAAATTCTAATTCAAATGAAATTTCCTCAATTCACACTAACAGAATTGATGGTTGGTATCCCTAAAAAAAGAAAAGAATGAAGGATAGGTACGGCATACTTATACATATAACCTTTCAAGTTCAAATATGCCTAAATAACAACCAAAAAAAAAAAAAAATTATAACTTATTTTTATCAAAAGGGGGTAGCATTTTGTGATTGGTTTATAATAAAATGATTTTAATGGGGAATTCATGTGAAAAGTGATATATTTCTGCAATAACAACTTATTGCCTTAAAAAATATAAAGAATATTGTGAAAAACATTGTAATCCTAACAATGCTCAGCAAGCTCAGAGAGTAGGCTTTAAAGGGAACCGTGAGTCTGACTAATTTTTATTTTCCTTTCTCAGGTCTGACTAATTTTTATTTTCCTTTCTCAGGTTGAGCACTGAACAGTTCATTTTGTTAACAATGAAGAGCCTATAGATTGAGCTGCTAATGTAGGTTGGAGCCAATGAATAGTTTTTAATCAGATTGAAGGATATAAACTGATTATGTAATAAATTTACTAGCCATTCACAAATCAACATTACAAATCGAAAGTTAGGAACTACAAAGATTTATTTGATAGTAGAAACAAAACCAAGCAAAACCAGCAGCATTAAGATGTTTTTAAGAATAGGATACAACAACATTATTCTTCTTTGATTGGAAATACAAATCAGGATAAGAAGACTGGGAATATTCTGCATATTCCACCCTTTTGTCTCTGTCCTGGTTCTTCACTGATCCTCTATTTTTGCCTCTTGTAGATTTTACCCAAGAATGATTTCAACACTGCTTGCACTGCTTTGCTTGGATGAGCTTCAATAGAGGTAACCAGCTTCTCATAGCTCTTGCTCTCATATTCCGCAAATACACCCTATGAATTGGAAATAGGGAAATATATATGATAATAATCCAATAGCCAAACAACATAAATTCACGAGAATAAGCCAACATATTATTTCAACTTATTGATGTGAAAAAAGCAAAGAAACGATTTATTTTTTTCCTTTCAAGCTGATGTTAGAGGAAATTATAAAATTTCATATCCCAAAAGCATATCTTAATTGAAATACTCTTTTAAGTTAATGTACAAACCTGAAGATCAAGCTCCTTATAGAGGGCCTTTACTTTTGCAACATTTGCCAGGTCTGGTTTGCCATAATTCTCCTGAAAACATAGTGAATGAGCAATTACAATTTTGATGGGGGAAACAAGATAACATACAAAGGAAGATCCACTCTTACATGTAACGCTTTCTTTTGTTCCTCATTGCAAAGTTCCAGTGCTTTTACCACCAACCAAGAGCACTTAAAATCTTCAATGTCTGTTCCTATCTGATAGTACATAGGACTCGAGTAAAGACTTCCATATCTTAAAAAAAAAAAAAACCCAGAGTTCATCTGTTTATAAATAAATCCATCAAGATGAATCTCACCTTGCCAATTGTTTCAGGATCACCAAAGCAATCCAAATAATCATCCTACAAAAGAAAAGAAAATGCAGACTATTGAAATTGACAAAAATAAAGGTCCATCTGAGCAAATAAAGCATTGCTACACACACACTTTGGTCTTCACAGTGATTGAATTAACACTGTTGTAAATCTAGATAAAAATAAAAATAAGTTATAACTCAAGTTTCCTTTCATCGGACAAGTATAAGATAATAAGAATGACATTATATCATTAAGCCAATATGGCTTTGGTTATGCATAACTAACCCAATTTAGAAGACATATATAACACTTCAAATGAAAAAATTATCATTGTTGAAAATCTATCAAATCATTTACACCTGTGCCTCTCCAAGCTAAATCCAACAATTTATGTCTCAGACTCCCAGAAATATATGTGAGAACCATATTAGAATTTCTTTCTGCTTTATAAAAATTACCTGTACTTGAAAGTAAATCCCCATGTCCACGAGAATGTTCTTCACATCAATATGGTTGTCCAGTTGCTCACCCGACATAAGCAATGCACATGCAACCTGAGTGGATTGGCAGAGTTTTGGTCAACCAATATGACAATGTCTCAATGACAAAGATCAAATGAAGTCATTAAGATTAGATGTCATTGTACAGGGTTTGGAGGGGGGGAGATACGGATACACTCCAACAAAAAAAAAAAAAATGGTCAACATTGTCTTGCTGACTTCTCAAATAATAAGTCTATACGTGCAGGAACAAGTAGCTAATATGTTACTTCCAACTTCAGAGACCAGTTTTTTGGGGCTAGGAGAGGGCAATCTCAAACCAGAAAGAAGAAAAAAAAATCACACAGATTCAAATTGATGTAATTCTCTCAAGAATACAGTACACTACAACAAAGAGGAGCACTAATTATCCAGGCAATGCATACTTTAATTGTGACGAGGATTTAAACTCACCGAAAGGTAAAATGAGTAATAGGCAGTTTTGTATTGAACAATGCGGCGGTGACTGCATAAAATTTCAACCAGTTTGCAAAAACATTAGATATAGAAAAGAAATCACAATTGTCATGAAAAAATAAGTATATAAATTTTACAGCTTAAATAATACTACAAGAGAATTTGGATTTAGAAAGAGACCCATACAGTCACATTGCAGAATGCATAAGCATCCAGAGATGAAGCTACACACTAGTTTTTCCAAAGACAAGGAAATGCAATTATGTATAAGTTGTCTAAAGCAAGATAGATGGATCACTCTCTGAGCTGACTAGAATCAAATTCCTAAACTGAATATGTTATTGTCATGCTAAATATGACAACTTTTCCCTGCAATTAGTGTATTATTTTCTTGTTCAAATCTAAACTAGTTTCTTGTCAAAATCTAAGCCAGGGTTCATAACTTATTCTCTTGCTGATGCAGAAATTTGCCTGCGTCGTCTGGGTAGTCTAGAACTTGCATATGGGTTGGCTATTTATCTTATGCACAAAGGTCTAAATACAGTATTTCCTTAAAAAGATCTGTCATAATCTTTTACTCACAGTGACAACGTGTATTTGGATAGATCTTTCTCTCCTTCAATTGTAGTAATCAAATCTATCATTTGTCCTGAAGCAGTCTGAAACTCCACCTATGTAAAGCACAAGATAAGGAAACTTTTAGCATATAACCTAAATGAGAACTAATTAAGCAAAAGCTATGCAAATCAACCACCTCGTTAAACAGATCAAGCAGATCTACATAGTATGGCTTATTCCTGAAGTGTTTCCTCAGGATCCTCGGGATATGATTTCTGAGTATAATCCCATCATTTGCTGCAATCAAACCAACCTAAAACATACATATTATCCCAGTTAAGTGATTCACCAGCAACGTTCACCTCAAAAAATAATTGAAGTTAATAGAACAAATTAATTATTGGCACAAACCTTAGGCACTCTGAACCAGCAAGGTTGACCGCGCCGTGTGTGAGAGTTATCCATGATGTCATCAAGAACAAGAAAATAGGCCTGAAGCTGCAATATTTTTATCACAAAACAGTAAGTATGTAATGTACATGCAAAACACTAAAATATGCAAAACAAATTTTAACTATGGAAAAAAATCTTTGAATAGGGGAGGCCTTCTATTGTCGTACCCATTCGATACACCAACCAAGAGAGCTAGCAAGAAAAATTTCCTCTTCAGTTAGTTCCTTTCCTTCTTTCAACAATTTGTAGCTGTCAATAACAGACAACCCCGGTTCAACTTTCCTGCAAAATAAAGTATAACCAAAATCTATTTCAGCAAGGTATGTTTCTTTTAAAAGTTCTTCCTTATTTCACCCAAATTCATTTTCCTTGATGGCTTTAAATTCACAGCAGAAGCGTTGTTCAACATCTTAACAAAAATGCTTAATTCCTACCTCCAGGCACATTGTAGTCCAGCATCTGGAATAGAGAGAATAAACAAGACAGTGAGGAAACCAAATATAAGGTGCATAAATTTATGAATGACAATCACATGCACCCACATACACACACTTCAAGAGAAAGAGAAAGAGAGGGAGATTTTTACTATTAAGAGTATGAAGTATGAACTTAGTTCAAATTATTAACTAGAGGCACAAAAGGGAAATTTATGTTTAGGAACTAACAGAAAGTAATTAAAAACAGAAAATTGCAATGGTTATTGAACCTGCAGAAGTTTTTGGGAGAGGATATTAGGATTTAGAAGTGATAAAGACAAAGGGGAAAGCCTTTCAAGTGCCGGAAACAAATCAAAAGGCATTTGCTAGAATACCATACTTCTAATTATTCAGTCTCCCTAGGAACATTTTGGTCTATATAATCTACAATCACTACCTTCCTAACATATTGTGTATGGATTTAATAAATAACAGTATGAGAAAAACCTTCCCTATCAATCAATGTTGGGAAACAAAACAAAACCCAGAATTTACCATTCCATTCAAGGGCAAACCAGAATTAAACTAGCTCTTCCCTATAACCAAACCCATTTTGCAGTTTCCAGTGTAATTATGTTGGGTCAAATCTACAATTCTTAATTCTTAGTACATGAATATTACCATTTACCATCTCAATGTTTTCCAAGACTCTTTTAACAATATCAGTTAACCTGAATCTCTCGTACTAGTCATTGAAAACACAGTCATTCTCATTGTTTGATTTGTTGAGGTTTCCTATTTTCAAGCAAAAAAATGTGGATAACATGTAAGGAATGGCATCCGAACTTACAGCTTCCCATGAAGTAATCAAATTATTCAAAAAATAATCAACCCCATGACAAAAGTAGAAACTCTATCAAATATGAAAGAGCAAAAAGAAGAGCTTGAATGATGAGAAAACAAATGAGAAGCAATATAGGAATATGAGATGGAAAGGAAACGAACCCGCTCGACCCATTGACGAGAATCATCTGTCCACTCAAAAGCAGGGTCCTCAAGGAGCTCTGATTTCAGAACCGAGTATACCTTCAGAAATGTTGACTTCAGATCCGCCATTAACACCCCACAAAGAAATTGCAGAGAGAGAGAGAGTCAAAGAAATAGAAAGACAGAGAAAGGCAGGTATTATGGCGCACTTCTTGTTTCGGAGTGAGCAATGTGACTTATAGATCGAACTCAGCTTATTCTTTATAGAATGGACTGCATTTTCTATAAATTGCACAAGTATGCCATTACTTATTACTCCTATTTGGGAATATCCATATTCTGTAGGGACCCATATTCTAACTTTTGAGTTTATACTTTATAATAAAGTATATTTTTCAATTTTTTTCGCTCATTTAGACCCAAAAAAAGATGAGGGAATGTGTTGGATTGGCTCCACTTTTATATGTGTCACCTTTTTATTGATTTATAATTTATTTACCAACCCAAAGATTCAACACATTCTTATGTTATAGGGGCATAAAAATGTGTTGAGTGGATGCCCATTTAGTGAGCTTGTGTCTTTTAAGCAACAAGTAGAAAAGTTGATAAAGTGAGTAGATTCCTTGTGAGCTGTATTTGTGATTTTGTTCCTTATAAACTTATGATGCAGCATGTGTTTGTGATTTAATATATAAATTAAATAAATCTTCCTTATGTGAATTATCAAAAAAGAAAAAGAAAAAAGAAAAAAAAGACTTCCCTATGTTGGCTAATAGATGCTTTATATAGTGGATATAATTATAAAATCTTTTCCTTTATTCTTTTTTTATAGGTGAAGGAATCTGAGCTCGTAACGTTTACTTTATACACTTCTGATTAATTATACGTTCTTGCTAAACATAGATGTATATAATAGGTTAGTTAATTTTTTTAATAGAGGGTTAGATTTTCAAAGCATAGTATAGTAATTTGAAAATTTGAAATTTTATAACTTCGAAAAATAACGTATTTATATTCTTTAAATTCATAAAAATCATTAACTCACTAAAGTCATCATATTTCCATCTACTAGACCAATCCCTCAACGTTAATTAGATCAATTGGTCACGTCGATTCACCTTAATCTATATAACATTTGAATGTGTTTTGCCTTAACTTCTATATGGTTGTATATGCTTGGATCAATTGGTCATGTCTACTTGAATTTGTTAGTCTCTTTTTTTTTTTTTTTTGACAAGGTTCAATATGTATCTTGTTATAGATGAACTAAACATTGCAAAATGTGGACACATTTCTCAAATCAAGATACAATGGTAAATTCCTATCCAAAAATGAAAAGATACAATGGAACACATATCTATATTTGATCATGTCTTTGTATGAGAACTCGACACAAGCAAGATCCTTTTTAATATGTATACTCCATTCTAGGATTCATTAAATGGCTAAAGAAGCAACAACGTTAAAATTAGCATTAATACATATTGCAAATTGCATAATCAAGTTTTTATTTTTATTTTGTTATCTTGCATATTTCACATGTTTGTCTTTTATTCTTGCAACCCCACAACTACCAATAATAACTAATAGCAAGTATTTTTCTAAGTTTTTACCAAAAGAATAGGGCCCAGTTAAAGGATGATGAATCATTTTAATAAAGTTTTTATACCACTTTTATAATAAAATAATATATAAAAAGCTGTTAAAAAATTAGTTACCTTTTTATTTTTCCATAAAAAGTTTTTAACAATATTTCATAAACTAATGATCTTAGGGAATTTGTTAATGGGATATTTTAGAAGTTTGATACCACACTTTATGAAAAATATAAAAAATTGTTAAAAAAATTAGTTACCTTTTTTTTCCTATAAAAAGTTTCTAGGAAATATTTTTAGAAACTTTTTAGAAAAATAGTTCTTTATCAGTGAGCTTAAGCACCATCATTAGCAAATAATAGGATTTTTTAGTGGCTGTTTTTTTTTTTTTTTTGGGAGATATTTTATTAGTGGTTTGTAAGTGTAAGAAAGAAACAAACAAAAACGAAAGGAAGCAAGACAAGGGAAAGCATCTGCCCTTCAAAAAATGCATATATAAAAGTAGTTTACAAATGAGGGCCATATCGTAGTTTATAAAAAAATGGAGGTCATAAAAGTTATAAATCCAAAGGATATCTCCGAAGTCGTTGGCAATTGTAGTTGAGGTAATTGTACAGTACTTTAAAGAAACTGATTGTCAACATAGGACTGGTGACACGTGGTTTTACTTAATTGCGTATTGTTGGAGTATAGAGATTCTCGTATTTGATAGGTCCTTTGTCTTTTATCTTCTTGGCACAAAGATCCACCAAACTAGTCTGTTTCACACACAGCCCACGTTATTTTAATGCATAGAATATAAACCCAAGTTGTTGAACTCGTTCCTCCAAAAAAAAAAAAAAAGTTGTTGAACTCGTGTGGAACAAAAAATCGTGCATTCACAATTTCACACCAACTAAAAGTCCAATCCTAGCTAGCTCCTCTGTTTTTTGATCAAGTACGAGTTAAAGCATCCAATGGTTGAGATTGGCCTAAAACTCTGATAGATCTCTGCAATAGTATAGGACTGTTAGAATAGGAGTAGCTAACAACATCTTATTATCTATTAATGCAGCCATCAATCTTGAACTGGACCCATTATTAAAAAACTGCACGAGCTACAAGTTACTCTATTTTCAAAGCTCAATTTTGCGGACTTTCATAATGGTGTCATTTTCTTTGTTTTTCACTTTGGTCAATCAAATTCCCTGGTCATACAAGAAGATATAAAAAATGGGTGGTTGGTAAGGAATTTTATTTTTATTTTCAATTTTGGGCTGAGGGATAGTGAAGTTAGGGGGGTTGACACTTGGGACTTTGAGATTGTATTTTGCTGCTGAACTGAAGAATGTAAAGATCAATTTGATCATTCTAAGGGAATATGTGGGAGTTTTGAATGCTGCACTTTGAAGAGGGTGGAGGCTTTAATGAGAATTTTTTGGATCTTACACCATCACTGATTATGTATTCATAGTTGACATAAACAAGGACCTTTTATAGGAGCAAAGGACTACAGGAGTCAGTTTTACATTAGGAATTAATACTGCAGTAAAAAAGTGAATAGATATTCAGGGGATAGGCAGTTGGGCTGTGGTGGTGTGAGGATGCTTATCATGTTGGTATTACTTCTGGTTGAGGAAATAACACAGTGGGAGACCTCAATTGAGTAGTTGATATACTAATATATAAGATAACCACTCAACCTAAAAGATTAAGTTAACGAGTTTGGTTTTACTAAAAAAAAATTCAATGAGTTTGGTCCAAATATGTTTATTAACAATTATTATTGACATTATTATTTAATGTGAGACTTTTTGAACTAGTGTATACACAACAATTAATGTGTCGTAGTTAATATAATATATAAGATCACCACTCAAATTTTTTTTTTTTTTTTTTGGAGAGTTTTTCAATCTATGACATTTGCTTCTGATGATATTTCTTTATCATTAGACCAAGACATCAATAAGTTTTTTGTGTAGGTAAGAATTGAACCACAAATCTCTTATTCAACCATTAGAAACTTTATCAGTTGAACTAACTAAGACCCACAGATCACCACTCAACCTAAAAGATTAAGTTTGGTCCAAATATGTTATATTAACCATCACTATTGATATTATTATTTAATATGAGACTTCTTGAACACGTGTATACACAACAATTAATGTGTCATAGTCTATATATATATATATATATATATATATATATATATATATATATATATATATATTAATAGGCAAAACTTAGAGAAGATTCAATTAGAATTTGAAATTAGAATCCAATTTTGTGTCATGTGTCTAAATTTATGTGAAGACCACACCATAATTATCCACTTAAGTTTGTGTCATGCGTCCACTTTAGTTTTTTAATCTTTGTGTCAAGTGAGTTAATGAATGCAAAATACTAAGAATCTAATATTAATGAACTATAAAATAAAAAAAAAAAAAAAAACCAATCACATATACTCAATAAAAATCACCACACAACAAAGATCACTAGACATTCTATCTTATTAAAAGTATTCTTTTAAAAATAATTTGAATAATTATTTATATTTTTATAATAAAAATTATGTTTAATGTTAAATGTATCCATGCATTTGCATGAGTTACATGCTAGTTGATATAATATATAAGATCACCACTTAACTTGAAAGATTTAGTTTGGTCCAAATATGTTATATTAACCATTACTATTGACATTATTATTTAATGTGGGACTTCTTAAACACGTGTATAAACAACAATTAATGTGTTGTTCTTGTACAAGGTACTACATCATGGCAAAGGTATGTGTTATAAAAAAATAGAGTTATAATAAATAATCTTCTTGTATTATTTTTATTATTGTTTGATTGTTACAAGCTTATAACTCAATTGACATATTTTAGTATTATTATTGCCTTTTCCAATGGAGAAGTTCAATTAATATTTTTTTTTATCGCTAAATAAAAGGCTTGGATTTGAATTCCGCCCTTTAAAAAACAATTAGTATGATGGTTTGAAAGTAAAAGGCAATAATAATGGCACCTCATAATAATCGTCAAGAGACTTGTAACTCAATTGGCATCTCATAGTATTTTTAAATAAGAAATTTAGGGTTCTACCAATGTATATAAAAAAGGACAAAATTTGGTTACAAACTTGGTTATAGTTAATGGTTATAATTCCTACTAAAAAAATTAACATGACTATATATTTTGAAAATCTAACTATTAGATTGCATATTTTTTATATTCTTAACACTCATATCAAATTTCGTATCAATCGGATGTTATTTACTATTTGATTCATAAAATTATTTTTTATGCATAATTTTAAATTACAAAAACTTGAAATTCAAATATTCGATTGATGATATAGCTATTGATATTTGGTTTTTTGAAAAATTTTCAAGTATAGAGGATATAGAAAGAAAATTCAATTCAATGGTGAATTTGTCAAAATCTACCTCTAATAAAAAAGGACAATTGTAGCCATTAACTATAACAAAATTTGTCGTATAAAAAAAAAAAAAAAAGACCCAAAAAAAAATCTAAAATCTGAAGTTTCTTTCGTTTATTTTTTGGGAGGGGGTAAACATCTGAAGCTTCATTCGATTTAATAGCCCAATAGTATCTACTGTTATTCTAAAGTTTCTGTTATATTTATGGTCTGGACCGAGTGAACGCTTTGGGCTGTTGAAAGGCAGTAGATAGGTCTAAGCTTTTATAGAGCATTCATTTGAACCTCAACAAAGGCCCACATAACAAAAAGGAATAAAAACATTTACTAATATCTCAGAATCACTAGCAAATATTCAAAGAGAAAACAACAAAGATTTTGCCTTGTCCCCACCCATCAACTATTTAGGGTGGGGAGGGATAGATCGATGTGAAATTGCCAATCCTAGATTGACACATTATCTCTAAGGACCTTTAACTCATCCTGCTATAGTCGATCCTCTTAACTTCACCCTTGTTGGCATTTCTCTTCACTAGTCGCTAGCCTCTTTTCTTGACCACTACCTTATTTGGTGGAGATTGGCTAATCACCCAAATTGGCATATATGGTTGAGTAAAAAATCACACAATTCCAGAAAATCCAACCAAACTAATTCAACCTAAAAGATCGTTGTCGATTTTGACTACTCTCAGGTCAAATGTGGTTTTAATGGGTTTAGAATGTTCAAATTTCAATTATATTATGGGTTTAAGTAAGGGAAAATTATTGTGTACTTCCAGAGTACTATTAATGCGTACTTTCTCCTCTCACATAAATGGTGGGTTCCACTAATTAAATTCATGGTGGGACCCACTATTCATGTGAAAGGGAGGAATACGCATTTATAATACTCCGGGAGTACCTAATAATTTTCCGTAAGGGGAAATTACTTAAGTAAGGAACACTTGAACTCAAATCGACAGAGTATTTATTAATTTATATGGTTGTTTTCCGCACCATGATTCATTGCATGGATTACATTATTTGCCACATGGAAACATTGTCATCAAACAGATAACTCTATGCCTTTCACTATCTCAGTCTCAGTCCTAGCCTTTGCCTTAGCCCCTCCCGACTTCACTCTTTTCACTCGATTGCCATATGTGTCCTTGACATCAATGACATAAATTCTTTTTTAGTATTGATGAAGAGAAAAATCACCCTAGTCTAAAAGAAGAGAAACTCGGCTTCGTCCATCAAGCTAGCATCGTTCATGCAATGAACGACTACAACATACATTAAATGAGTTCCTCATGAATGACATGAGTAACAGTTAACACGCTAGACAAGAAAAAGCATAACCGGCGGACCAACGGGTAGAAGACCATTGAAGTTTATTATGCCTTCGCATTCATTATTGATGAATTATTAAGATTGTCTACCTCTCGACGGATGAATTAAACGTTATTCAATACAAGGCGTAACGTACTAACATCAATGGCGAACGAAGCCATAAAAGACATTCAATGCCTAAGATAACGTACGGGCACCAACGGATGAATAGTTGTTGGCGGACAATAAAAGCTAGTCATTAATACCAATGGCTCCATATCTCATGAATGCAGATTTTCATTCGGACAATGAAGACAAGGGCTATAAAAACCCACACAAACTAAAGGCAAAGGTACACACAATTCTCGTCCCAAAAACTATTATCAAGTTGAATTCTTTAGCAATATACTTCAATTGAATCCCACTCTAACTTAATCATCGGAGGGTGTTTGACAAACGCCACACCGGTGTATCCATATTTCTCTATTTCATATCTCATATCTCATTGTAGGTTCGTCTCTAGATGAATCCAGCGCCTTCATCCATCTGTATTGACAAGGAGAGAAGTGCAGCATCGAAAGCTATAAAGCCAGAGATGAACAACACTAACAGGTTCGTCTCTAGACGAAGCCAACACCTTTGTCCATCCGTATTGACGAGGAGTACATATTGATGATTTTTCGAATCATTAAGTATTATTTTAAATTGGACTACTTCTATTTTGAACAGTTTTACTAGTGTTTTTTTTTTTTTTTTTTTTTTTTTTGCTGATAATTTAAGGATTTGTTTCTTGTTGTATAATTTCTTACTCTTTGGTTAAAGTTGCACAATAATTTGGTGATACTTTTATCTCTTTACCAAATTTAAGGATTTTTAATCTTTAAAATATTGAATTATCAAATTTGTTTTTTAATTTTTTTTCCTTCATATTTTTCATTTGAGGAAGAGTTAGGCATTTTTTCTCATTGTTAGATAACAACAGTGAGCAACTCTCTTTTTATGTACACCCTTGAGTTATTATTATTGTTAAGTTTGCATTTGTATGAATAATCACAAACTATGTTTTCAATTTTAGGTTATTTATGACCAATTTTTTTTTTGGTTGGGGGGTTCTCTTTTCGCAGTTACCTAAAATAAACTATTTAAATAGGCTTTTATTTTCATTAAAGGCCCAACTTGTCTACGTAAAAGTGGTTTTCTAGCAATCACACCCGACTTTATTATTACTAGTAGATGATATTTTCACCTACCTAGTTTAGATCAAGTGTTAGTTTTTATGAGACTTGACCTAACTTGACCCAATTTAACTTGTGATTAGTCATATCAATAGAATTGTAGGAGTTTTGAATGGCAAGGAAGTCGATTTACATCCGATGGAGTCAATTCTTCCTTTTCCACCTAACATGATTGGATCGAATGGCGGGTTGACTCTTAAGAAGTTATGTTTTAGTGTTGGCTTAATTCGGTGACAAAAGTTTGTTTGTAATGCATTTAATGTTGATGTATAGTTTCCTGGGTTTTCATGTATTATGGGCTTGAGCCTTTCCTTGAAGATTTAAAGCAACATCACCCGGTGATCTTGTGACCTTAAGGTGACTTGCTCACGACCTATCTTGCCTGCGAGATCCACGTGGCGATTATTTTGGATGAGAGTGCAGATGTGCACCTCGTGACCAACTCGCGACCTTAAAGGGCGACCAGGTCACGAGCCGCACGATCTCTGTACTTTGCTATGTACTTGTCCATTGCACATCTTCCAGCAAACACACACAAAATTGTGAGGTGTGGCAAGGGACTTCAAATAAAGGTTGAAAAAACCCTACAAATGCAAGAAGTGTGAAGATTATTGAAGCCAAGCCTTTGTATGAAAAGAGAGAGCTTTTCCTTGAGAAAAACCAAGTTCCCATCTTTCTTTTCCATCTCTTTCAATGTATTAATAGAGATTCTATAAACACCTTCCTCATCCACAAACACGGACCTTGTGAGTGACATTGGAAACGTGAGAAGCAATATCCATATCCAAATCCAAATCCTTTGGTGGCTTTTTGTTAGCGACTTAACGGTGGTGGTGACTGACGGTTTTTAGACCCCTTAAACAATTGATTAAACCTAGGTAATTAGCCAAGTTGTTACTTAGTCCAATTAAACAAGTCTAGGTTATCACAATAATAAAGATCAAATCATGCAAAGCAGCGGAAAATAAATAACACACGATATGATCACCCAGGAAACCAAACCGGTAAAAACTGGGGGAGGATTTGACCTAGCTATCCTCAAGGTAAACTTGAATCCACTATCAGAAAGAATCGAAGTTCATACAAAAGGACTTACAAGCACCCCCGCTCGACTTCCTAATGCTACCAACCAATAGAACTTACCGACACGACCACGTGCAAACTCTGAATTCACGGACTCCTTCTTTCTTTGGATTCCCACCACCTACAAGCACCCCCGCTTGTGTATTCTTTAAGCTTTAATGACAAGAATCTGTTTTGATCATCAAGGTGTAGAGAATATCTTCTCCTTGAAAACCCTAAATTTGTGTAAAGGAAAACTCCTTTAGATCTCACAAGAGATTTACACAAACCGCAATATGAGCAACACTAAAACGTGGTTAGGGTTTGCCTTTTATACTTAGGACAAATAAGAAACCCTAAAAACGTTTTAAAACAACTAGGGCTGAGTTGGAAAATTCTGCAGAAAAGCAATCGGCCGACGTTCGATCGGTCGAGCCTAAGTTTCGATCGATCGAGCCAGTGAAAGCCACACCGCTTCGCTTTACACTCGATTCCAACTTTACATTGACATACAACTTTGAGCTAGCTTTAAACACTTCTAAACACATTGTTTTGATCATGGTTTGCCAACAATACAAATTAGAGTTCTAAATACATAAAGCCCTAAACTTTAGAACCTAATGGTGACTTCGAGAAGTTAGGTGAAGAAATGACTTATGAAGTTGGTTGCTAATTTGGAGCTTGGAGGATTTAAGTACATATGGAGATATAGGGGGCGGGGGGGGTTGTTTATAGTCATTTATATACTACAACTATTCATTCTAGTGGAGTTTTCCGATGGGTGGTCGGAGGAGAGGTTTTTACGTCAAGGACTTAAGTTTTCCTTTTTCATAACACTTTGTGATGTCATGTGTGGTTTGCTTTCTTGTTCTTTATTTCCTTTATCTTTCTGTATTGCCATATTTGTGTAGTGTAGTTAGTGGTATGGAAATTTGCTAAGTAACTTACACTTGGACTATATTGTTTTATTTAGTGGTAAAATCAACTTAGTCATAAAACTTTGTGTTAAGGGTTCTAAATATTGTGCTAGAGTGTATTTAGCATATTTCAACCCTTTTGAGCCATGGATCATAATTACCAATAAAAATAGTAATAAATAAACAAATTTATAAACTCACATGACACATGACACATGTGAAATGACTAAAAGTTGTAATCCTTTATGATTTAATAAAAGAGAAATGATATGTCCACAACATTTTTACAACAAATCATAAGTGATGAGGTTATTCTTGATTGTTATTCTTGGGGCAAAAAAGTAATCTTAGTGTTAAGTTTAAATTTGAACCAGTACTAACTAACCATCTATAATTTGTTGTGAAAATGTTATAAAAATGTTGTGGATGTAGCACATCTCTTAACAAAATGACTAATCGACAAAGAATAATGCGAGAGATACAAATTTTTTTACAAAAGTTTTACAAACTGTTGATATGATGAGTGATTATTAGTAAATGAAAAAGTGATATTAATAGTGAGTTTAAGTGAAAACTAATAAAAAGTTGACTATATCAATATTTTTGTAAAAATATTATAAAATAGTTTGTGTGAGAATGAGAATCTATACATACACGGAGAATAGCGAAGTGTTGGAAAAGGAAAAACATTGGATTAATCCAAAAAAAAAAAAAAGAGAATAAAAAGAAAAAGAAAAATACCTACCGGTAGTCTGACCCAACAAACATTTTAAGTTTCTTTTCAAGGACTATGCTAATAAGTATCTTTAAAAAAAAGGTTTCTATGAGAAAAAAAAAAAAAAAATAATGTTTTGATAATTTTTTTTTAATTTTTATAAAAATAATATCAAAACTTTTTAAAAATGGATAGTTAAAGTTACTTCTTGGCATTTCCGTTCCTTTAAAAGTGCTGTTGGCATATTCTTATTCCGAAGTAGCAAAATCCAAGCGTGCAGCTTTCTCTTTCGGTTCCAACTCTTCCCCATACGTATATATTTTTTCCACTGCCGTGCCGTGCTACTGCTTACATTTCACGCTCCCTCAACCAATGAACATGAACGTTGCAGAGAGACAAAGAGACTGTCATTCCCAGCTTCTCTCCTCTCACAACGCCCGAGATCTTCTCAACTCTGTCGATGCTTTTCTCTTCGACTGTGACGGTCTCATTCCTCTCACTTTTAACTTTAACTTCCATTCTTCCTCTTTATACACACATATTTATTTCTGGATTTGGATCTCAATCTTTGTTATGTGTATTAAATTTACAAAAAATACAACTGGGTTTTGCTTTTATAGGTGTGATATGGAAGGGTGATACGCTCATCGATGGAGTCTCACAGACATTAGATATGCTTCGCTCCAAGGCACACACACTCACTCTTTCTCTTTCTCCAATTTTTTTTTTTTTTTTTTTTAATCCCAAAATTTTGAATTTCTTATTGGGTTTTATTTTTTATTTTTATATTTTTTTCAGGGCAAGAAGTTGGTGTTTGTCACCAATAACTCCACAAAATCAAGGAGACAGTATGCTAAAAAATTCCAATCCTTGGGAATTTCTGTCTCTGAGGTTTGTTTCATTTTAAATGCATTTTTTTCCCAAAATGTACTGATTTTGTTATAGATTTGAAATTGTTTTTTTCTTATTACGATATTTGTGATCTATATGCTAATGCTTTTGAATGCTGATTACAACCATTTTTTTTTTCTTGTGGGTTTTTGTAGGATGAGATATTTTGCTCATCTTTTGCAGCTGCTATGTTCTTGAAGGTCAATAATTTTCCTAGAGAAAAAAAGGTTCAAGCTTTTTCTATTTACATTGTTTTAATTTACCTACCCACTCAAAATGAAAATAGTAATTGCTCCTAGAAAGTACTACATGATTTGTTTCATTGCCCGTAGAATTAGAGGCTGCTAATGCTAGTTAATTGGTTGGGATGAAATACTTGATACCCAATGAGAGTATTCTATTATCAATATCCTGTTGTTGGATGGTTTGTCTATGAATTGCAATCTGGGTTATTGTTTAAAGTTGCATTTGGTGGTCTGAAAACTAATTTTTGTCTAGTGTATTGCTGGTAAATTTCACTTGTTCTTCTCAATGTTAGTTCGTAATTGTTGCAACAATTTTGTTCCTTTTGCAGGTTTATGTGATTGGTGAGGAAGGTATATTAGAAGAGCTGCAGCTTGCTGGATTTACAGGTCTTGGTGGCCCGGTAATTTATTTATTTTCAAAATAAAGTTTATGAGCTTATGTATTATGCTTCATGAATGATTGCCCAATGGTTCTGATTTTGAGGTCAAACTAAGGCTGGTCAATAGTTTTGGCACGCCATCTGGCCGGTCCATTTTAGTTTTTATAACATTGGATTCTAACTATTGCCACTAAGAGTGGAAAACCTTGCCTTAAGCTTTTGCCATTGGTATGCTAATGAGAGAAAGTTATTGCAGGAAGATGGCAAAAAGACAGTACAGCTGAAACCGAATTGCCTCTTTGAACACGATAAGACTGTAATGTGACACATGGCCCATAAGTTCTACTAGAATTTTACTTGTGCTGTTTGCCTGCTATTAAAATGATGCAAAACTCCTAATCCCAGGTTGGAGCTGTTGTAGTTGGACTAGACCAGTACATAAACTATTACAAGCTTCAGTAAGAATGTCTCAATTCCTTGTTCCTTTCTCCTCAATGTTATGTCTGCTTTCTGTTGACTTTTTCAGTATCGATCATGTGTCTTAGGAAAACCCTTGAATACAAACCGCTTAAACATGTGATAGGCTGCGAATGTACTAGACCTCTATAAAACTGTGTTGATTCCTTGAAAGAAGTTATGGATACATTCTAAAGAAAATGTAACATGTTTCAGAAAAAGATTTACACTTTTTTTTTCTTTACTTTGGCTTCTTTTCATTTTTGTTGTTATCATATGCTCATGTAAGTCATCCTTCCACAGCCAGAGAACCAGGGCTTTTCAATAGTTGGATAAACTCAAAACCAAAAGTAGGTTTTTTTTTTTTTTTTTTTTTTTTTTTTTTTTTTTTGGTCTTTGACGTTTGCAAAGGTCACAATCAACACTACATTCAAAATCTCTGATGTTCAATGGAATTTAGGAAGGAACTTCTTTCTAAATGCATAATTGAATGATATAATGGTCATTATTTATGCAACAAATGTTTTAAACTCTTGACTTTTGAAATGCTTTTGCTAATTGCTGTGTATATATTTAAGATTTCATGTTAATAGTTTTTTGATTTATTTAAGACATTTAAGCTCTCAACTGACAGATATGGAACCCTTTGCATTCGTGAGAATCCGGGATGCCTATTCATTGCTACTAACCAGGACGCAGTTGGACACATGACTGATTTGCAAGAGTGGCCAGGTATCTTTCACTTTCCACCTTATAGAAACTTGGCTTAGTATGAGACTTGACAGTTATTCTCATAATATTTCAATTTTGGATTTCAGGTGCAGGGTGTATGGTGGCTGCCATATGTGGTTCAACCCAGAAGGAGCCTATTGTAGTTGGGAAACCTTCAACCTTTTTAATGGACTTCTTACAACAAAAGTAAGCAATTTAATTGGAACCATTTTATATAATTTCATTCATGTGAATTCCAGCATGTAATCTAACGTTAAATCTTACCTTTTTACCAAAGTCTGATGCTTTAATCTGAAATGTATAAATATGATACAAAAATAAAAAAGATTTGACATGTCTTATTGATTGGGCACCGTGTAGTTTGAGAACCAATATGAAATTGAAGCAGATAAACTGACAAAGTGGCAGCACACATGTAGAGGAGTGATCATGCTTCTGTTGTTGGAGTTTGTATGAAATGTAATTAGGGAAATTTAACTTGTATTTTGTTTTGTAGATTTCAAATCAGTTGCCCCAAAATGTGTATGGTGGGTGATAGATTAGACACTGATATCTTATTTGGAAAGAATGCTGGTTGCAAAACTCTTCTTGTGTTTTCAGGTAAATGATTCTCTTCTTAGTATGAGTAGTTGTAACAATGAGGGTTTATAAATCATCTGTGATTTTGCTGATGCTTATGAAACTGCTGTGATTTGCAGGCGTAACTAGTCAATCTACTCTTCATGACCCTTCAAATAGTATTGAACCAGATTACTATACAAACAAACTTTTGGACCTCTTGGAACTGCTGGGACCGTGAACCAACCATTGCGCACACGTTGATTTTTTCGGCACATTTATATATGCTGGTCGCCTATCTTGTGGCAATCATTGTCATGATGCTTAGTACCATTTTCTTGTACTAGGCGCGTACTCTATTGGTAAAATGGTTCTCAATTCACACCACATTTATTTTATGTGATGTTTTTCAGTGGAATGGAGTGCTAAAATGGTTGGAGACCACAATAATAGCTATGAACTCTTGATTCATTATACCAATAAATTTTCATTTTTAGTTAGATTTGCTCCCGAAACAAAAAAAGAAAAAGAAAAAAAGAAAAATAGTTTTTTGGTAAAAGGGATAACAAGAAGAAGCTAAAGAACAGGAACGCGTCACCGCCCAAAGCCTCAGCTGGGGAGAAGGAAAGACCACAAAATCTGATGACAGAGCATGTCCAAGTCTAGCAAGAGCATCAACACTCTTATTAGCTTCTCTATATGCATGCTGGACAAGGGAATTAGGGATCCTCTGCAACAGCAACCTTCAATCATCCACCAAAGGTCACAAAACAGGGTGAACATCAACAAAGCTATCTAGAAAGGAGACCACTACCAGCGCATCTAATTCAACAACAAGATGGGTTAGGCCAAGAGATAGAGCCAAAGCAAAACCATCCCTAAGAGCCCAAAGCTCAACCAGAACACTAGAAGCACTCCCAATGTTACGAGCATAACCACTTATCCAGATCCCATCTGAATTCCTAATCAGACCACCGCCCCCACTTTCCCTGGGTTCCCCTCAGAAGAGCCATTAGAATTTAGCTTAAACCATCCAAGCGGCGGGGAGTCCACTTGATTTGGATATGCACAAGATTTCTGTCAGGTTTAAGGCAATAAACTAAAGCATAAAATTCAATCGCTTTACTAGTGCAGTGCCTGATCTTAATATCGAAAGAGCCAAATAGACTAAATGGCAAAAGGAAATAAAAACTTCCGTGGAATATGGAAGCGAGAAGAAGCCTTAGAATTGTTGTTCACACTTAAACCATTATGCTAAGGGAAGCCCAGAGGACGACATGGATGCATCGGGAATGCCAAAAAAAGAAGAAGAAGAAGAAAGTTGTTCGATCCCTTTTGCTTGCCAAAAAGATATCTCTTTAACAAAAGTTGTAGCACAAGAGTTCATGCGATGTTATCAAGTTCATGTCATGTATGTCTATAGCACTGCGTGGTATCTGAATATTGCAACAAAGAGTACGGGAATGGCAGAATCCCTTTGACCCAACCTTTGATCCTTATAGTCACGATTTTCAGATTTAGACAAATTGAGTGGTTAAACTAAGTTTAAAATTTGGCTCAATTCTACACAGTAAACTAAAGTTGTAAACATTGCACTATCCCAACTTCCGAATAGGTTGGACTACATTTGTACTGATAATATTCACTCCCAATCCCCGGGTGAAAAAATATGGAGGAGAACACATTTGGAAGAAACAACACTGATGAGAAAAATAAAATTTATTGTCCCAGAGAGAGAGAGAGAGTAAAAAGGGCATCACTCTTGAGTGGAGACAAGACTGAAAAATTAAGCCCAAGAGTGGGAAAATAAAATATAATTATTTATAAGAAATTATAATATAAAATTGGTAGATTAAATAGTTTGTGTCATTTAAAAGTATTTTCTATTTTTATAAGTTTTTGGTAATGGAACATATAATGCATTTTGCATTAAAAAACAATACATAATGATATATATATATATATATATATATATATATATATATATATATATATATATATATATATATATATATATATATATATGAAAAAAGGTAATTTAATAAAAATATTTAAATCATATAATTATAATATTGTTTTATATAAATGGAGTAGATGTTATAAAAATAACTTTAAAAAAAAAAAAAAAATACTATAACAAATTGACTAGTTTGAATATATCTAAGAATACTAAAAAAAAAAAAATTGCACACTTTGTGGTCGCAAGCGCTTGTGACAATTCAAGCATTGCCGTGGTAGGAGTATGCCTCAGCCAAGTGGATTGGGGTGGAGGGTGAAAAAACGGAGTTGCTACCTAAATTATGTCTAGGAACCATATATCTATAGTGCCCTTCATGGAAGAACTGATCTTACCATAGCGCATGTCTAGAGTTTAGGTTTGGCGGGGATGAGAAGATGTTAGGTACTCAACCTTACTCGACCCATGGTTTGGCCTCCACTCATTGTGTTTCTCATCCTAATTCTATCAAATAGTCCTCTAATAGGTTATCTATGCACACACACACCTTCTAGATCTATCCTAACATGCATCTAGCATACAATCTAGCATTCATCTCTCATGGCATTATCATACATCCCATCATATCTAAACATAGCACATCATCATCTCATCATGGTATCTCATATCATATATGCATCTCATCATATCCTAACATACATCTAAACATGACATTCACACATGTCCTAACATAAGTCTAGACGTGGTACATATCCTACCATTCATCTAAGCATGGTACTCATCTCATTCATCTCACATAATAACATCACATTCCATCAAAGTAGCCAACATGTCATCACATTGAAGTGAAGCATATCATTATCCAATGATTGCAAGCATACATGGTATTAACCAACCATGTTCATCAAGCATCTCATCATCAAATTTAAATACATGTTCATGTAATTATGAATGACTTACATTCACTTACCTCAATACATCACATCACCACAACACCTATGCATCATTTGCGTGATTACACTATATGCATGTTCATGTTCGTTCATTAAAGCATATAAACCCTAATCATACATTTGAACTAAGAAAGTAATAAACCATGTTATACTACTAGCTCCTAACTTAATTATGCATAAACTGATCTAAACAGAACTTAAATATGTATTAAAACTAAACAAAATAGAAAGGAAATCAAAAAACATAAAATTTTGGGTTTCCGGGTTGAACATGTGTGCGCATGCAAATGCATATGTATGCATGTTCATGGAGATGTGTACGTGTACACAATCATGCGTACACATCCCTACCCAAAAACACAGTAGGCAACACTCAAAGAAACTACATCCTAACTAACCTCTCATTATTCTAAACTATTAAAGCTATAAACCTAAGCTACAAAGTAGATGATCAAAGTAGTAAAAACAAGACAAAAACTAAAGAAATTAGGTTAGACCCTTACCTTAAACACAAGAGCTCTTGGAGCTTGATTTTGATTGTTCATCTCAATCAATCTACAAAAAAGGGAAAAAAAAAAAAAAAAAAACCTAGAGGGTTAGCAAGTTTAACTAGAAGGCTCGGACCTGAAATAGGTCCCAACTAAGAAACTTTAGTTTATGATGCTTTTTGAAGTAAAAAGCCTCTCTTGAATCACTTTTTTTTTTTGAGTAGATTCGATGTGTTTTGGGAAAAGTGCTTGAGCATTTTTATAGTGTTAGAGAGGAGGAGCAGAGCTCTTCCCATGCGATGTGGGATTAGATCTGCCCTATTTTCCATCAAAAATTTTCCTTACATGGCTTTCTAAAACCCTAATGTGTACGCATAACTTAAGTATGCATACACATGGTCAAGCTTGCATACGCATGCTTATGGTTCATGCAAGGTTTTTCTTTTTCAAAAACATTTTTCAACTAAAGAGTTCCTTTAGCTAGGCCCTAGATTAGATCTAGACCCTTCCCGTGATATTGTTGTTGAGGGCCATTTGTGGAAGCCCAGGCAGACAGAAAGAAAGCCCAATAATGAGGGCAACAAAGAATTGACAAAATAGATAGCAAAAACCCATTAGACCCAAGTGGCGGGAATAATGGATTACAGGCCTAACAAATAAATAAATGGGTCTTGAAGAGGCAAGCGGGCTCAAAGAAGCCAGGAAAGAAAGAAATAGCATCCCATGGGCAATGTATGAGGTAGAAAAGTGAGAAAGGGCCACTACAGGCCCAAGGCAATGCAAACTAAGAGAGTAAGGGGTTTATGGCGGGCCCATGAATCCCAAGGATAAGAATAAGGTTATTGGGTTGGGGAAGTCCAATGAAATTAGTAAAAAGCCCATGGGAGTGTGGAATTTGTAAACGGGCCGAGGAAACCCAAAGAAAGCAATCGGGCCGTGGCTGCCCAAAGGAAAGCCCAAAGGGACATAGGAGCCCATAAGTAAAAGCAAAACAATGCCCATGATCAGCCACCGAGAAAAGGAATAAGCGGCTGGCCCAAAAGAGGTCCAGCAGGATTAAGTTATTACGGCGGGAATAACAGTTCAACGTTGCAGGAAATAAAGAAAATCAAGAGTAGACCAAAGAAATGTAAGACCCATCATCAGACAAAGCCCAACTCCTGAATGGAGCGGGAAACTAAAGAAAAGCCCACATGAAAGGTCAGAAAACATAGACGGAGAGTCTCCAAATCACGGCAAACGCATGAGCAATGAGACGGACTCTTGGACATATCTTAAAGGGAAGCATGTGCAAGGCCCAGGCACTACCGGCTGTACCCAGCCAATATAGGACATGGTGGGGCCATGGGCCAGAGGTAAGAGGTAAAGGGGGTATGGTTTGGTGGTGGGGAGAGGGGAAAAGATCTATTTTGCGGCTCCTACCCAAGCCCTTTTGAGAGGTACGTCTTGTTGGGATGACAGACCACCCAAAAGAGGCAAGGTTGAGGGGGAACCGTTGGGTGCATGCCTTGAGGGAAAGAGAGAGAAATCATTTATACTGTGGAAGGAAAGAAGTGCTACGGTTGATCGAGGAATGAAACAAACCTGCCTTTATCCGGCGAGGGTAAGTGTCACACACCTTTGGTGGTCGGCAAATACGCCCGGATCGGACAAAGGAGGTTAAGGGGCAAAATGGTAAAAGATTGGTCACAGCAGGCACTATAAAAGGGCCCTTGTCGTGCCCCGAGAAGAGGACCGAAAAATAGAGCATTGCGGGAGTAAAAAAAGAAAAACAGAGTAAAAAGAAGAGAAAAAAAGATAAGAAAGAAAACAGAGAAGAAAAGAGAGAAAATTAAGGAAAAATGAGAGGTAATACGGTGGGCATGCACCGGTAGATCGGTTTTCCTCTCTCCCCCTTCAAATCTTGCTCTCTTCCAAAACGTAATAATGACCTCTTTTGGGCAATAACCATTCAGGTTCGACTCCCTCAAAGCCATTAATCCCCACGGCAAGATTTTTTTCCTGAGAGATTATTTGCATTGAGAAGAGGCGTTCTCCCCTCTTTGGCTTTGCATCGGCAGACTAAACTTAAAACCTAATTTATGCCCATTTGATTAGTTCATATTATTTTCTTTCTCCTTTACTTTCTCTGTGAATGACATTATCATGACTGTAATCATGCTTTATAAGTAGGGATTACATAGTCATTTATTTAAATAGTCAGAATACTCTGTTTTGGTTATTATTATTATATCTGCCTGCCGTAACTCTTCCGAAACAGTTACGCTTGCCGTAAGCTTACTCTTGGCAGACAAGGCATAAGTTTATGCACAAACCAGCCCAAGTTGAGTTACAATTGGACCGGCCCCAACTCCTTTACTCAGAAACATTCGGGCCCATTACCGCAGGAGGCGGTTCAGCCCAACACACAATACACAAAAAAGGCCCCTACAATCGTCATTGGGGAACGGAGGCTCGAGTCGTAACGGGTACAAAATGAAGTGTCTACACACCCCCATTCCATGAAAGACATGTAACATGTTACATTATAAGTTTAAATTATTATATAAGTTTAGAACTGTAATATTTATTTTCTTTCCAAATATAAGTAAAATGCTCATATTATTGAAACTTGAATTTTAAGGTAATCTTTTGAATATTTATCATTTTTATTGTTTTTTGGGCTATTATGTCTTATCTTTAATGCCTATTTTGTTTGTATTTTTTAGCCCAAAATTAGAAAGTTTGGCCTAAATAAAATAAAATTTCATACTTTTTTCAAACCAAAAATTAAGAAAAAATTGAATGGACCAAAGTGCACAAAAAATGACTTTATGTACTAATAGATTTGGACAAAATAATTAAATTAACTAATTTAATTATTTACTAATAGATTTTAAAATTGAAATGGACCGAAGTGAATAAGTGGATTGAATGGTTCAAAATGGATTGAAATGCTATGCTGGTATAGCTCCAATAAGAGTGTAGCAACAATAAATACTATACTTCAGTTTTTAGATATTATATAGATAAAGGATATGTTGCCCACATGAAAATAAATCATGAACAAATGCACACTACTAACTACACCAAAAGTTTCTCAAAAAAAAAAAAAAAAAAAAACCCACACCAAAAAACTCATTTCGAAGCAAAATAACTCAACAGAGGTTTGTTTGGAGAGTCTTTTGGGTACACGAAGGCCCACAAGCATATAAAGAGACAATCCAAGCTCAACAGATAAGAACAACTGTGTATACCATATCAATGTATGTCAAATTATAAAACCATGCTGTGGGATGTAAACCTCAATAGTCAATAGTATTGAACTTAACAAACCCCCATAATGAATTCCATTTCTCATAAAGTTACTTTTAAAAAATAATTAGAAATTTAGAACTAGCTGCTGGTGCATTATGACATTAAGATGTGAGAGGAAATGGTTGATCCTATGTTAGGACATTTTGACTCTTGTTGCAATAATTGTATATATAACTATTTTGGTGCTCCAAAATGGCGCTCTAAAAATAGACAATCAAGACTCCTTTCAAGTTCCAAACAAATTATTTTTAGGTGGTGGTTATGTTATACCATTGTCAATCTTCTTGGGAATGTGCAACTTACTGGGAAAGTAAATGTGTGTTCTTTGTTCCAAAAGAAAAATGTTTCCTAAAAAAAAGGCAGAATAGATGGTTACATATATAGTATATTTATAATAAATGCATATTAATAACTACTATAAATTTATAATTATCAATTACATTGTTCTTTGCATATATAATAAAAACTTTAACATTTATAATTATTATTTTCAAGATGACATTTAAATAAAGTAATATAAATATAAACATTTTCCCTTTTTTTTTTTTTTTTAAAACAACATAAACATAAACATAACACTAAACATTCACGTAAACATACATACAAACAAATAATTTTGAAATCATGAATATTTTTTTGTTGTCATAAAATACAAACATCATAAAAGGGAGTGATGTAAATTACTTGAAGAATAATTGTTCTCTTTGCATTCCAAAATGGAGTGATGTAAGTTTCTTATTTTTAACTTATTTGTTGTTCTATTGCTAAATGGATTGAGTTAGTTTTTATTTCTTTTTGATATAACTTGATTATTTATGAGTGCCATATACCCATTTTTTGAAACAAGCCATATACTTTTAAAAATTAGTATTTGGTGACCTTTTATTTTAATTTTTTTTTAGCAGTATCATTCTTCCGGCATTTGTGTAATGGATTTTTTTACAACCCATAATTTCAACCAAAAATAAGGATAAAATTGAATCCTACACACTTACGAGGCTGACAAATGGTGCAAAATTCTCACTTTTGTTGCCTCTAGATTTTATGGTCTGCTCATCAATAGGTTATGATTGAGTCATATTTTTTCTTTTCAAAATTAGTACAATGACTCCAACAATTAGCGCTTGTCTCATTAATCTATATATAAAATAATAGGTGAAGCAGAGAGAAACTCAAATTGCAATTTTAAATTAGAACTCTAATTTTGTGCCACATGTCCAGATTGCAATTCCAAATTAGAACTCTAATTGTGTGACATGTGTCTAGATTCATGTGAGGGCCACACCAATTTCAATAATTTTGTGCCATGTGTCTTAAATTATTTGTTGGTGCCAAAAATTCCAATGTCCATTCTGAATTAATCACTTGATTTGTCTTGGACTTGCGGATAAGCATTATGGCCTCAATAATAATATTTACCAATCTCAATACAATATTTTCAATCTCAATATAGTATTTATGACTATATGATCTTGAAAGAAGAGAACGTTTAGGTCGATTCCCTTTATATATCATCTATAATCATCATATATATATATATATATACACACACACACATATAACCAATTCTTTCTCTCACAAACAATTTTCAATTCAACCTATTCTAAATATCATTCTTCACCAGTTACAGAGTTTGAGTTCTCTTCCAAGGTTTACCTTTTCTCTGCAATCTTTTTCTCTTTTTATTTTTTATTTTTTATTTTTTTAATGACATCTATCAGTTTGTATGTACACATCACTTTAATGTTTGCAATTAAGTGGTATTGGGTATTCCCGTTGCATAGCATGTGCGTAGGATATTCAAACCTTGGCTCGATTTAATGTTGAAGTGAAAAGTATTTTAATAATGAAGTTGGAATCATTAGTGGTATTACTGGCTTTTGATGGCTATTAACATCAATATCTTAATTTTGTACATACTCTTGGATGGGATAGTTTGATAGTTTGAACTTTGAAGTGGTTGTATTTTCAGGAAAAATTAGTGTTCGTAAATAGGAAATAAGCGTGAACTTCAAACTCAGGAGCAGCAAGAAGAGAGGTGTGAGAATGTTTCCTGTGTTGGGTCAGAGTTCTTGTCCATTAGGAATTAAAAAAATACTCTCTTTTTTCCTAGACCAAAAGATGTATATAGGTACTTCATGTTTGTGCTGCTTTTAAGATTGACTTTTTTGATATAATTGGAAGGCATTGTATATGAACTTCTTAAAGCAATTTTCTCTTCTCCTAAATGATGTTGTGGACATATTTTTGCTGAGATAAAAGTCCTTATATGTTCCTTTCATACTTGGGATATCTACTACGCTACTAATCTATTAATGTTGCAGCTAAGAATTTGACACAATTTGCAATTCGTCAGAGTTAATGTTGCATCTCTAGAGCAATTTCCATTGTTAAAAGATGTGTTTATTCACATTCTCTATTGCATTAACATTTTTATTTGATAGTTTTAGCACACAAAAAAAAAAAAAAAAAAAAAAAAAAAAAAAAAAACATTTTTATTTGAGGCTCAAGAGACAAACCCGAAAATGAGTAAAAGAAGCAAAAGAAGTACAATGTTCCTAATTTTTCTTGGAGTGAAAAAGTCTATGGAGTCAGATCCATTGGCTTTGATTTGTTATGTGCTTCTTTTATTTTGGAATCAATAGATTAGTTGGTAGTGAATTTGGGTTTCTTTTATTTTTGTATACATAGATCTGTATAGTAGTAGAAGATTGAAAATAAATGACCTTTGGATAACCACTCTACACCATGCAATCTTCATGACTAGCCTAGCAATTAGGATGCCCAAAATGCAATATAAATTAAGTATTATATCTGTAAGGACCAGATTTGAGTTCCCAGCCCACTATGTGGATGGACCAACACAAAACTTTTATCCCTATTGAAAAATATATGGATTTAGTAGAAGGTAGGCATGGTTTTTTTTTTTTCCTATTCAATTACCGTTTCAAATTGTATAAAACTATTCCCTTTTTTGATTTGGGAAATTATGATTCATTCATTCATTCTGTTCTTTCTTTGCTGAATTTATTTGTATTAAGGAACTATCATTTTGTATGTGAATGTTCTACTTTATGAAATGGGCAGTACTTTTATGATTTCTTCTTTTCATTTTGCTTTGTTACAGTGTGAAACTTGGAAAACATTTGTTTGTTTATATGTGAATTTGATTTGGTATTTGATGTTTACTATTAATTAAAGCCAATTTTTTTAAAAAATTTTTTTTTTAAAATTTTTAAATTTTGTTTATGAATTCATGGTGTTGAATGGGAAGCCAAGTCCAAAGAAGAAGAAGAAATTGTCAATTCTTCCCCTTTATCGTATCTCTTATTTGGTGTTTTTGCTTTTCTATTGATTTCAATATTTGTTTTATATTGAAATATTAAGTGCTTTTTCTTTTCTCTCTTTTACTATGGATTGCCTGTATTGCCATAAATTTTGTTACTGACAATAATTCCAATTTTTGTATCTTTTTGGTTTCATATGTTTGAAGAAATGTCGATGAGAAGGGTTAACAAGAAAATTGATAATCATGTCGGTTGAATAATCCCAATTTTTTGTTGGTAAACCTCATTGATAAATGGGTTTTGAACAGATAAAAATTGTTCATGTGTGTTTCATTAGATTTATTGCAAAAATGAAAGTAGTGACATGTAATTTGTCTCTATTGTTGTTGGGCATGGAAAACACAGATTGACTATGCTTCAACCTCTCTCTCTTAAGGATTTTCCATTATCTATTTTTGTTTTTTTCAAATCAATTTTTTCCTTGGTTTCTCAATTCCCATCAAACTATTCAAGAGAGGCTTGAACTGAATTTTTGGTCAATTGTTTCTTAATTTGATTTTATTTTAAGGTGAGTGGAAGAAAAGGCAAGCGGATGTAGAAGTCATCCGGGAAGCCAAACGTAAGATAAAGCTTAAGAGATAAAGCAGCACAACAAGCATTAGGCCATTGTGACTGAACAAATATGAGGTAATGTTTAGTACTTGTGTAGTGCCATGTTATTGAGATATCTCATGATTGCATGAGAATTGTATTTTCTCATGTAATCTTGATGTTATGAGTCCGATGTTGCGTTTTAGATCCTCTTTATGATCATCAATGACTGATTAAACAACTCAGAAAATTTTACCTACTAAATGCAAGTTATAAGAGATAGGATAGTAGCTTGATGCTAGATTAGCAAGTGAAGGAGACAGAGGAGAGTGAAGGAGAGAGAGAGAGAATAAGAAAGATAAGAAAATGCTTTAGATTACTACACCAACACTGCCCAATATATATATTTCTAAAATCTATGTGTTTTGAGTAGTTGATAGGCTAAATCTAGAAAATTTAGAGTACGTTTTATGGAATTTCTCATAGAAGCTTTATTGTTTTCTAAAATAAATTTGTTATCCGGTGTTTATTTCCCTATTTGATGTAGAAAGCTAAATATTATAAACAATTATTCTTTTTTCCTTTTATAATGGTTTTACTCGGATAAGAATGATCTTATTTTGTAGTTAATATTTTCAATTGTAGATTAGGAGCTGTATTCTAAAGAATTATGTTCTTCCATCCTTTATAAAGACAAACCATGTCATCATTTATGACATTAGTAATAAAAACAATCGATTGATATTGATATTAATTCAAATTTTTATAAATACTGCCTTACCTTATGACAATAGTAAGCTAGAAGTTTAGTTTTTATTTTATTTGTAAATTCTTACAATCATGGACCAACAAAATTAGTGATCTGCTATTTGATCCAAAGTTAACATTGATAGTATTATTGATGTGTAGGTGTAGAAAAAAGTTTT
Organism: Quercus dentata; assembly: GCA_028216015.1. Lineage (NCBI taxonomy): Eukaryota > Viridiplantae > Streptophyta > Magnoliopsida > Fagales > Fagaceae > Quercus > Quercus dentata. The sequence goes on from CP116448.1 coordinate 75,321,831, forward strand.
GAACACCCCAAAGTGGGTATGGTAGGCAAGATTACCATCATGCAATTGCTGCTGAAAAGCTGTCAAACTTAAATCCTTTTGTAAGTTTTTGCTTCCTTTTAATTTCCTTCTTCTATTTGATTTGTAAAAAAAAGTTGGGATTGTCAAATGATCATCGTCCCATTTTCGTTATATCCGTGGTCTTTTGTAATTTCTGTCCTTTGAATTATTTAAAAAACAAAGTTTTGAATGTGTTTATATCTATAATTATTTATAGCTATGAATTTATTTCCTTATGCGAACCTTTAACATTCCGATGTAGAGAGTTATTATAGTTCTTTATTTGTATGGATCATATTGTTTGAGTTTTGTATTTTGGTTTATTATCATTTCTTGCTTTTGTAATTTTCTACTATGTTTTGTGCCTATGAAAAACTTTTTGAATAATTTGGTGGGTTATTCCTATGAAAAGCATGATAACTAGGAATTTTGAACTACTTATGGCTTATCTAGAAAACACAATTAGATATATACAGATAAGGAAGCATTTCTTAGAAAAGAAAATTAGAGTTTAAATGAGAACCCATATCCAAAAAAATTGCTACTACAAGTAATTTTTTTTTTTTAATGGGTTGCGGGGCTAAGAAAGCTATGAGTTATGACACAAACATGAGTTATGAAAACAAGTTTGAGTGATTGCTTACATGTGAAGAGTATTAAACTAAAACAATGCTTGAGTGGGTTACCTAAGAGATCTCAGAATTTAGTAAGAAAAAGAGTGCTAATTTTGAAAAAATTGAGCATATGAGAAAAAATGATGTGGTGTTTGGCTCAGTTATTGTGGCTGTGATTTACTTATTTGTTCATAGTCAGGATTGTCCAATATATTTTTGAAGAAAGAAAGTATAGAAAAGACAGACGGGTTGAATGTCGGAGGATTCAAGCGAGGTTTGACATGCATTGTAAAACAATTTGGTGATGATTAGCTCTTTTTAGTAGGATTTCTAGATGTTTCTTGCATTTATAAAGCTTGCCAAAGTGGTGAAGGAAAATTTTTAATTATTAAAGTAGGAAGTAGTTTTTTTTTATAAATGGGTGTTAATTTTGAATGGAGTTTCAATGTAAAGAAGACATGCCTGTAGTTGGGTATGACGATAATGATGATGGTGGTGGCAACAATGTTCCCTCATCGAGTAGTTTTTTCATATTAAATAATCACATAAGAACTATTAATTATTGTTATTAAAATTCTATCAAATATCTCCTCATTATCAATAATTTAACTTGCTTCATTCATTGAACCAAATTTTTTTTTTCGAAAATTCTACTTATTAGTTATTGATGCAGTTCATAAAAATACTATAATTCAATCATTTATAAATTTGATTGTGATAGTTATCTATGTATTTAATTTGAAATTCATACTAGGTGTTATTTTTCACATGTTGCTCCTCTTTATAATTTGGTTTCCTATGTTCTTTCTATTTCGTTGTTTACAAGTTCTTTGAGGGCTTCTTTTTTTAATTATTTTTCCTAGGGTTGTGATGTAAAGGTCTAAGAGTTCACAAATCACAGTGATTGAGGCATGTAATTGCGTTACAATGAATATCATAATTTAATGGTAAGTTTAGTGATTTTCCCCTTTTCTATTGATTTTTAAATATATATATATATATATATTCAAACATGTAATAGAATGCAAACTTGGCAAAGAAGTAGGAAATTAGGAACAATGGACATTTTGTTCTTTGAAACTTATTTCTCTGCATCTTGCCATCCTATATCTATGGTAAGCTTTTTTGTAGCAGGCATTATTCTTTTGATGGACAATTTCTACTTGAGCATAATTTGGTTTTAATGCTCATTTGAGAAATTTGAAATTTGTAAATTCTATTAAATAGTTTACTTGCTGCAAGTATTTTGATCTCTGCTAATTTCTATGTTTTGTGTCATACTATGTGCTTTATATTTTGTTTCTAGAAGGACACCATTGTAACATATGATATATTTTTTTTTAATTCTATAAAAAAGATAGTTGGAGTTGATTTTAATTGGAGTGATATTGTATTTTATACATAGCATTCCTGCAAGTAGGACAAATGAGGGGCTGTATAACATGCCCTTGCACTAATATATATTTTATTGTGAAGGATACTTTGATGAACATTTTCTTTCATTTGTTTTCCTCTTTTTTATATAGGTTCGGGAAGAGTTTTAGACTTCCATTTTCTTCTCTTTTTTTCCAGCTAAAAGTACTTGCCTCTTTGTAGTAAAAAATTTCAGCTGAGGTTTTGGACTTTCTTTCATCAAAAGCCGAGTGAGTTAGGCGACTTAGATTTGGTGCAAATGTGAGTTGGGTGTTTTGTCATTTGATGAGTTGCCTTGAATGTGTTTGATTATTGTTGTCAATTAGAATCACATTAGAGTTTTGAATGAGATTTACACTACTTTGACTCAAAAGAACAAAAAACTAAGCCCTCTCTCAAAAGTCTTTTTAAAGAATAGAGAATGCCAAGAAGAAATCTGCACTTGACCATAAATTAGGATTTAATATTGGATTCTTTCAATGAATTATGTAGACTGTTTAATCTATCCTTTGAAATTGTTTTCCCAGTTTCAGGCTTCTTTTTTTCTTCTTTCTTAGGTAAACAATATTGAACTTCTTTTCTTCGTTTTGCGACTTCATCCCGATGCCAAACTCAGGATTTAATGTCGAAATCAAAGTTTGAGAGGGAATTTGCAGCTTGAAAGTAGATGGATTTATTGCATTTTGTACGTTAATAGCAATTTCCCATTTTGATTTGCAAGGACATTCTCACAAATTTAGAGACTACTACATCCCTCTTGGCAGATATGTTCGAGACTTACAAGACTTACAATGAATATAAAGCATAATATTAAATTTGTATCAGCAAAAATGGTGTCCTCACACACTTTATATATAAAAGAAAACGAGGAAACATGAATTTTTATAGTTATATTTTTCAGTTTCTTTCATTCCTATTGTAACAAAGAAACAGAACTAAGTTAAACATGTAAAAGGTTAAATTTTATTTGAATATTCATGTTTTATCAATAATTGTGTTGTGTCTATTGCTATGAAACAAATTGCGAGCTTGGAAAGGGTGCTCATTTCATCTTTGATTACTATGTTTTTAGTTATTTTAATTTTTCGACCAAGTCAATATAGTGTATATAATTGTATTGTGGCTGTTTGGATCAGTTATATATTTGCTTGAATGCATCAAAATTTTCCTTATAATGTCTATTGAATTTTGCGTAAGAATTTGTATCATGACTATAATGTAGTGATGTCAAATAGGCTATTGTTTTCTTCTCATCATCTATTGAGTATTTTTTTTTTTTTTTGAGAAAATCTTTTGAGTAGTTGAATGCATGCTCAGTTGCTTAATGGAACACTATGGAGTTTTACCCAAGAAATATGATGAGTTAAAACACTTTGTTTTTCTGAAATAGTATGACATGGTTTGAGATATATAGATCTAACAATCTAAATTTTCCTTTTCATTTCTTCTCCTTTCTTCCCTTTTTTCTTTTAAAGAAACATAATGATATCAAATTCTTATAACTTCATTTTATATATATATATATATATATATATATATATATATATATACTTCTAAGTTTTGTTAATGAAATTTTCTGGTTAATAATATGAATTTAGACTTAACTGAGCCTTTTAAATATGAATAAACTCATGATTAATAATATATTCATTCCCGTGCGGTAGCACGGGTTACATACTAGTTTGTTATGAATATATCAAGCAAGGCTTTAAGAAGAGATGTTCTGAATGGTTTTTTTTTCTTATCTCATAGACTACAACGAAATTAAAATAAATAATACATTATATTTGCTTCTCTTTGAAAAAAAAAAAAAAATTGGAGGTAGGCTTCGTCCCTAGTCAAGGAAATGAAAAAAAATGTTTTATGGTGTAGAAGAAGACAATGTTTTTTGGGATTCTAACTTAATTAATAAGACAAGTCTGTGGGTGCTAATATGCATAATATAAAATAAATTTGGTAATTTCTAGAACCGATATTTCCAGAGCATTTGAAGTCTAGACGTCCTTCATAGCTACTATCCTCAACTTTGGTGTGGGGTTTCTCACGATTGAACAAGTTGGACCAAAGAAGAAAGAGGAACTAAGTGGAGTTGATTCATGTTTGCCCATGTTGGAAGAAAAAAACCGGGGCTACATATCACGATTTAAATTGAAAAATGTATATTTCATTAATTGATTTTGGAATACAAGCAATACATATATATACCGGTGTATGCAGGTGTGAACACAAAAACTAACTAACTGAAATAACAAACTACTACACGTGCAAGCTACAGGCAATAACTAACTTCCCACGTGCTAACACTTAAGTGAATACTTGAACAGACTAAACTACAAGTTGTGTATACATCAACCTTCACTTATGCAGCCTTGCCGTTTATGCTCTGTTATAGAATCACCAACTCTGTGAGTGAGTCTTTGATCCTTTGTGTTGCTGGATGCTTCTCTGCTCTTGCCACTAGTCTTGGTAACTTCATCCTTACTTGGATTACGATACTACATTATAGAATCTGGTTGACTTCTATTATTATTATTATTATCATCGTTGTCTTCTTTGTTGTTGTTGTTGTTGTTATTGTTTTTATTTATTTATATAATTATTGTTATTGTTATTATTGTTGTTGTTGTTTATTTTTTTATTTTGAAATTTGGATTTAATTAATGTACCTGATAATTCATTACTGTATAACGAAATATTTGTAATATAATATAAAATTATTGTGTTTATTATTGTACTATTTTGATAGGTCCCATTGCTAGTGCTCTCCTTTACAAACAAAGACCATTATTATGAAACCCGTGCTATGTATACATTATAGGCTAACAATATATAAACAAGAACATTCATAATCACATCATTTGGGCCACAAGTGCACAAATATGTGGCATTCTAAAGGATCAGATTTGAGCATCTAGATCCTACTTTGTCCAAAAATCATGATACATTATGCTAGACAAATATTAGGTGGAGCTGCACATGAGTCTTATCAAAGTGGGAAAAAAAGGCAAAAATACACGATTGGTTCTTGAAGTTTGCTTCTCGAGTACTATTGGTCCCTGAAATTTCAAGTGAGCGCAATTGGTCCCTAAAATTTAAAAAATGAGCACAAATGGTCTTTTTGTTAACAGTGTAAGTCTCAATACTTACTGTGGCTAACTGAACAATGACATGACAATTTTTAAGTGACATGTCATCAATTTTAATATTAAAAAATTGAAAAAGAAAATTTAATGTGTTAGGCCTGTTTTGAAATGGGTATTCTAAAATCAAATCCCATTTTGATGCCAAATCTAAAATTGAAATGATAAAGAGGGAGGGAGATGAAATTTGTCCCTTGCCTTTGCCAACGACATTAGAAACAAGAATAAAGTAGATAAAAAAAAAAACTTATGACAAAATATGTTTAATAAAATCATATTGCCAAATATAATTGTGATTAAATAAGTATATACTGATTCTTATGTTCAACAGTTTTACGTAACTAATCAACAAAAGCTATTAGTTTTGGAGTTGGCGTGTCGTTGTAAGTGTGTGTGTTTTCCATTAAAAAAAAAAATTCACATCAATTAACAAACAACTTGTGTTGCTAACATGACTTCCAATTTGTGGCTATGCAATGAATGGGTGACAATGAAATGACCATGGGATGTCTCATTTGATTCATCCCATATCAATTTATGTGGCTGTGGTCGCTTATGCAGTGGCTATGCAATGGATGAGTCACGAGGGGTGGAGGACGACGACTTGGGATTTGTTTCCCTCTCTCTTTTTGGTTTCAATTTCAAATTTGGATTTGGGAGACCCGTTTCATAACTGGTCTAACACTTCAAATTTGATTTTTGTCATTAATCTGTTAGCCATCTAGACATTGAGACTATAATAGTTGTTAACAAGAGGATCAATTGTTCTCATTTTTGAAAATTTAGGGACCAATTGTGCTCACTTAAAACTTTAGGGACCAATAGTACTCAAGAGGCAAACATCAAGGACTAATAGTGTAGCCAAAACATATGCAAAATTACAACTATATAAGATAATCATAAAAATATCTAATTGCTCAGATTGTATGTCTTGTTCCAAAATTTCAGCTTTCTATTAAATTAAAAATAAATCAACAACGCTGTTAAAAATCAATCTCCTTTTATTTTCTTTTTCTCTTGACTGTGTTAAAATTGAAAACATATTTGGAAATCCGGTGACAAAACCCCAAAACAAGAAAACCCGTAGCCAATCTCCATGGCTAAATCTACCAGCTACCAACTCCTACACTACCACCAACGGCGGTGCTTATCGGTGTGACTTCCTCGTCTCTCTCTCAATTGCACACTTGTTTAATTATCGAACAACTTTATCTTTTATCCATCGGATCGATGACACGATTGTGGACTTTTTTGCAGATCTCGATCAAGTCAAAGAGAATCTAATAAAGACATGGTTTCTTGCAGGTTACGGTGAAAAAAAAAAAAAAGAAAGAAAGAAAGAAAAGGAAATATAAGAAACTTAGATTTCATCGCCTATTGTTATTTTTTCTAATTTGACAAATTATCAAAATTTCAAAGGGGTAGTTAAGAAATAGTACTTAAGGTGATATGTCTAAGTTTTGCCCAATTTATATAAGATTCTTAACATCAATATTAACAATATATATACATTTCATTGAGGAAATAAAGCATAAACCCTTTATAAATTCAATTAAATAGATGAAAAATTCATGTTAACAAATAGTATGCGTCAATGCATCAAAATAAGTAGCCTACAAATTTCATTAAATAAAAGAATAATTAGTGTAAATAAATAGTATTTGTCAATTGGGGATGACAGAAAGCCTTTTAAATATTTGTTTTTGAGAAACAGAAAGCCTTTTAAAAAAAGCAAGAAAAACTGAACTATATCCTTTGAAAGGTGAAATCAGATGGTGTGTGACCCATTCTTCTTACATAACTATTGATCTCACATGTAGGTCTCACCAATAGGATCCACACTTATGTGAGAAGTTATAATACATCTGGTGCACATATGTACATACCATACATGTAGGTCTTATATATAAGATCCACATTTATGTGAGAAAGAGGTGTAATACAATAAGTGTAATAAATAATTTCTAAACTTGAGTGGAAGATGAGACTAGAAAATTACTTAAATAAAAAAATAAGTCATGCACATGAAAATAAAATCATGAGAAAAGTCATTCTACTACACCAAAAATGTCATTCCGAAGCAAAATACATGACTACGAGCATAAATAAGCTTAGTGGATTTGGGTCGGGGCGAGTCAAAGATAGGTTTTTTTTTTTTTTTTTTGAGAGTCACTTGGATGCACTAACAAAGACATACATGAAGAGCCACAAGCAAATAAAAAAGGGCAGCATTTGAAATCATGATTTAAAGTCACAAGTTCATTTTTTTTTTTTTTTTAATTGTGTGAAATTGGTTTTTTCCAAAAAAAGAAAAAAAGAAAACCTAATCCCAACAGAACAATTAAGCATATATATACCATATGTCACCATAAAATAGGCCTCGTCAATGGGGCGGGCCGGGCCCGCCCGACCCGTTTTTACTTGACCCATGGGTCTAATGGGTGGGCTTGAGGGCCATTGACTAGTCAATGGGTGGGTCGGGCGGGCTGGATGGAAAAACCTAGCCCATGGCCCTACCCATGGGTAATGCCCATTTGGGCTTTAGTGGGCTGGGCTAGTGAGGTGGGTTTAATGGGCTACCCATGGGCATTTTTAACGGGTTTTCAATGGGGTTATAAAAATTTAACCAAAAAAATTATAATTATATATTATTACAAATTATCAAATTGAACAATTAAATCTACTAAAAATATTCTATTAAAAAAAAAAATACTAAGACATACCTCTTAAAAAGGTACTAAAATAAGATTAATTAACTTTTATTGATTAGAATAAATAAGTACATTGAATTAAATATCAACTCTTAAAGGAAATATTTGAAGAATAAAATATCAATTCTTAAAGGAAATATATGAAGAATCAAATATCAACTCATTAAGGAAAGAATTTCTTCCAACCAACGGTAAGCTTTTTTTTTTTTTTTAAGGAATTTCTTCTATAATTGTAACTTGTAAGGAAAGAATTGGAATTTATCAAAGGAAAGAATGAATTTCTTTCCAGAGGCACAGAGGTAGGGCAACTTGATCATCTTAGTAACTTTGTTTTAAAAATCAAAGCTACTAGACTAATACCAAAATATATATTTATTATGCATATTGTATCACAATCATTCCAAGTATTTAGTGGTTAGGTGTGTGGTCTTAAAGTTTTTATAATGTCTAAAGTTCAATCCCTCACCCACCCAACCCCAAATTATTTTGTTATAAATTTTGGGTAATGAATCAGGCTAACGGGTCGGGCTATTGGGGTGGGCTAACGGGCCGCCCACCGGGCGCCCATGGGTAAAGAAACCAACCCATAGCCTGTCCCATTGGGGCTCTTGGGCTGCCTACGGGCTTCAATATTACCGGGCTGGGCTGCCCATTAGCCTGGTGGGCTAGCCAGACTCTCGGGTCAGCCCATGGGTCATGGGCTATTTGATGACCCTTACCATAAAACCATGCCATAGAATAGAGACCTCAATAGTACTAACCTTAACAAACCCCCCAATAATAAACTCCATTTTCACTAAACTTAGTGTTTTGTATATAAAGAGCCAATAACTTATCTACAGTAACTTTTTGGTTAATTTGTTTAATACACTAAGGCAAAACTCACCATTCATCACTTTTGTTCTGGCCCTTTTTTTTTTTTTTTACTCCCAGTTTGGTTTAAAACTTTGACTTTGTTTTATATATATATGAGCTGGCACTATATTTCTTTTAATTTTTAAAATACTAAAATATGGCATAACAAATTATCATAATATTTTCTCAATTTTTGAAGTGTTAGTTTCTTATAAGTTAAAATAAAATAATAAAATTCATACTAGAAACAACTATAGCAAAAAGTAAATGTATTGTGAAAATGTTGTGACATTATTTTTGTATTTCTAGAATTTTATTTTGTCAATTTTATAGAGCTAAAATTCATTATTTCACAAGCAAATTTCTTGAGTTGACATTTTATATTTTTGCTTCTTCTTTTTTTAGCACATCATTTTCTATATATAAAAAGAGTTGTGTTAATTCCTTATATGTAAAAATAAAATAATAAAATATCATACTGGAGCTAATTACAACTAAAAATAGAGGTATTGTAAAAAAAAAAAAAAAAGTACTACATCCACAACATTTTTTATAATATTTTCATACAAATTTTAGGTGGTAAATTGTTATTCTAATTTAAACTTATTAATGAAATTACTTTTTGTCCAACCTTAACAACCTACTATTTATGATTTGTAATAAAAATGTTGTGAACACAACATTTCTCTTGTGAAAATGTTAAGACATCTTGTTGTTGTCACAATATTTTCATAATTGTTGAAATGTCAATTCTTTACAAGTCAAAATAAAATATAACAAAGTTATAATGTATTATGAAAATGTTGTGCCATTCTTTGTGTTTCTAGAAATTGTTTTTTATTAGTCAATTCTTTTAAGTCAAAATTTATTGATTCATGTACAATTTTTTTGGGTTGAATTTTTGTATATTTTTTGGTATTTTTTTCTTTATGCACCATTTTAAGTAAAAATACTTAGTTACACACACACACACACACACACACAACAAAAACAAAAACAAAAACTTAGGATTAAAACACTTTCATTCTTTATGTTTGTGGTAGTTCACAATTCCTTCTTAAACTTTAAAATCAAGCAATTACCCTCTTAATATTTTGGAAAAGAGAAAATATGACATATTGTTATTCTCTCAATTAAACCCTAATAGAAGCTTATGATTTTTAAAACATTCTATTGTGTAATGTCTAAAATACTTCCACTAAATTTTAACATCCCAAAATTTTTTTTCACGTATTTTGAGTTTTAGATGGTAGTAATGCTTAGAAAGTTGGAATTGTAATATAAGGTGTTTTATTTGTTACCTAGAGAACATTGATTTTCTAGGTTTAAATCTTTGAAACTTATAATTTATCTAATGAAAAATTGGATGACACATGCCTTTTGTTATTATTTTTCTTTTCTTGCCTAAAATGGGTGTTCATTAAAAACTAATTAAGTTAAAGATTGCACCTAGACTCATGTAAAATGATAAAGATCATGAATGAGAAAATTTTCGTTGTGTATGGTTGAAGGTATTTGATGAAGAGTTTTAATTGTAACATATGATATCATTTATTGTGAAAATTTAAATATTGTGACAAGGTTTTAGCAAAACTCATTTGCTTATTATTAGAAGATAATAATATTCGTTATTATTCTTAGAAGTTTTTAATGAATGGATATTGCCTTTAACAAATAGGTATTTAAAGTTTTATACTAATGAGATTAACCTAATATGACATACATTTTTTATGTATATAGTTTTATATTTTTTCAAATAATTTTTTTCTTCTTAATTTTCTCACCTAAGAGGTAGCACGTACTTTACATATGCCCCTTACACTAGTAGTTGTAAATCATAAATAGAACTAATAGTTTTTTTTTTTTGGTAAATAAATAAGGGCCCATTTGGTTTAGAGGTGTCTCAGTTTTCATAACTCAATACTCAATTTTCATAACTCAAACTCAATACCCATAACTTATAACTCAAACTCCACTATCACTCAAAAAATCCAACACTTTTGTTTGGTCACAAAACTCGATAATGTATCTCAGTTTTTAACTCCATTTTTTGCCAAAATAATGAACCCACCCACCGACACTTCATAGAAGAATATGGTTGCTACCCGCGTCCCTTTTCTTTTTTGCTTTTCAAACCCAGCTCCACCACCACCAACGGCAAACCCAGAAATCCACAACCACAACCACCACCACCAATGACCCTTAACACAACCACAACCTCCACCATGAAATCCGAATGAATCAAAAATCCAAACCCACCAGTAGTCCTCAACCAAATGTGTTTGATTGAAGAAGAAAAAAAAAAGAAAAAGAAAAAAAAGAGGAGAGCTCGACAACAACAAAGCAACAAAAACAACGTTGGCGATAGTACCAACGACGACGAGAGCACTTGTGTTGCTGTCCAAAACCAAAACCAAAACAACAATCCAAGTTCACAATCTGAATCGAGGTCGTGGCGAAGGGAATATCTTCGACGCTAGGCACTATGATTAGCGACTTCGATTCTAGAGCTTAAGCCACTCTCACAAGCTAGATCTCCGGTTTTGGCTCAGCCCAATTCACCAGCAAAGCTTCTGATCTTTGTCGTTGATCGGAGACCCAAATCACGACTTGTGGTTGATCGGAGACCCAAATCACGACTTGTGGTTGATCGGAGACACAAATCACGAGCTTGGATCAGAATCCTTAGATTGGAGATGAACCGATTTAATGAGCTTGATGGTGATGACTTGTGGTTGCTCGTGGCGTGGTGGTGGCGGCGGCTTGTGGAGGAGCAATAAAGGGTCAGTGAGAAGAGAGAGCTCTGGGTAAAAGAAAAAAAATGAAGAAGGAGAAGAGACAAAGAAGAACGGGGAGAGAGACATTACTTGATGGGACAAGTCATACGGGTGGGTCTCATTCTTTGCTTAATTTTACAAAAATGCCACTAAGTTATGTATCTCAGAAACTGAAAACATCGGATTCTTGTTTTGTGTTTCCATCACTCTAACTCAAAATTTGTGAGTTTTGAGTGATGGAAACACAAGGTGAAAATCAAGCCAAACAAAATTTTTTTTGTGAGTCCCACGTTTTTTGATAACTCAGTTATGAGTTTTGGATCATATCACTCAAAATACTTCTAAACCAAACAGGCCCTAATTAGCACTAGCAGTTGGTATATCCATAAAAGTAAACTACAATATCGCATAAACTAAAAAGTAAAACTACAATATTGAAAATGTTGGAGACACAAACCGACTCTAGATCCAGTAGAGACACAAACCAACTAGAAAACTCTCTACTAAAGGGAATCGGAGTCGGAGAGTTTAGGCTGCCATGGAGTTCGACTGTAAAGAAGAGAAGCGGGAGATACAATCTTCTGCTTCGTTAATGGATGATATGCCTTCTGATGAGAGTTTCTTCAATGCGCTTGTACAGAAAAGTCCGGACCAGAAAATCAATACTGTCGATGCTTCCTCCGATGATCTGCCTTCTGTTGAGAGCTTCTTCCATGCGCTTGTGGAGCAAAGTCCTGCAGAGAAAACCAATAATAAGGTTGATCATTGTTCTAATGATATTGTTGACCATTCTTCATACACTAAAAAGCTTGAGATAGATGAGGTTTTGGATGGGGATTATTGCTCAGAGCCATTCCTTAGGAATCTTAGCACGGAGAAGAAGAGTCAGTGTGAATTCCAAAAGGATTGTCATAATAATAAAAAAAGTGGGGTTTCTTATGACGAGGCTTGGTTGGATGAGTTACTACTTGCTGATTTTCACCAATGTCGTTCTCTTGCGGCTTTCCTTAAAAATTTTCACATAGATCAAGGAACGAAAAAGAACTGAAAATTTGTCCCTTTCAAGGTCCCTCCTACTGCTATATTTGTCAAAGACAGGATGTTTAGCCTGATCTACGGTTTATGAAGGAATAATCCAAGAAGAAATTCCACGAGCAGTCTCGCAAAGGTGACTAGGAGACACAGATTATGAAGCTGAAGTGATTTTCTTGATTAAATCTGTACTAAATTGGTCCAATGACTGGCACGTTACATTTGGTTTGAATTAATTTTGTTAAATAAGTCTTACTTCTTCATTTGTACTTGTCGTTAGGCAATAGACATATTGGTCATTCTTCATAAAATTAATTAATTGTTTGTAAATATTATCTTTATTTTATATATTTCTTATTTCCCTTTGCTTAATATCCGCTACTCTTTCTCTTCGCTGCTTTGCAACATAAGCTTAGGAATTATATCTGCCAAGCAGTCTATTCTTCTTTTTTTGGTTGCTTTTTGGTTTTTTCTCAAATATGTGCAGATTAAGATCGGAATTTTACCTGAGAAGAGATCAAGTAAAAATTGCAATGGTTGTAAAAAGCGTGAGGTTCACAGAAAATTTCCTTATCACTGACTAAGTGTCTAATTGGCAAAAGTTAAGTAATGTTCGACAAAATTTGACTATTAACTTGGTGGTAGGAAAATTACACATGTTCTTGTTGTAACGTCCCAGCTTTTTGGATAAAAAAATAAAAAAAAAGGAAGTCAGATTTTTGGGACCACACGTGCCTTCCAACTACCCCACCTACCCCACCCATTCCCACCACTCATTTTCACTTGTCTTTTCTCTCTTTGGCCGGTCACTCTCATTCTTGTTCTCCTTTTCTTTTTCATTTTTAGTCAACACAACACACAAACACACACTTCTCTCCCTCACCCTCTCACTGGTACATTCCTCATCATCACCTCTACCATTTTTTCCGGCAAAATTACTGGAAAATCCTCAAGAACATATCACAGCTTCACATAAGTTATTTGAGATAAAAGTTCTAATCTCTTTTGATGGGTATTATGTTCTTGTTTGAGATTATTTTACCCAAGCTTTAATAATGATTTTCATGTGATTTAAGAGCTTTGGAAATGATATTCATGTGTTTATATGTATGGGTTTTGGTCTTGGTGGATATATTTGATGAGTGAGTTCATGATTTTTACAATGATGGCTATCTAAGGCTTGTTATGGTGAAAATTTAGAGGTTTTGAGTATATGTGATAGATGGTGAATATAATTTTTATTGATTATTTGGAGCTAGATAAAGATTTAAATTGTTTGTCTTGGGGAAAATTATGATTTTGGTGTCATGGGTCACTTGATGATGTTATATAAATCTTGTGGGAAGTACTTATAAAGTGTGGAGGTTTTGATGTTAGACATGACACCTTGAATGATTTATGAGTATAAATGGGAGTCTATGCCTTGCAAATTGAATTATTTTGAGAAATTTTGGAAGTGGAATGCATTACATGTGAGGTTGAATACTAGACTTGCCTAATTAAGATCTTACTCGGCAATTCTTAATTTGTAGTTAGATACAATTTCAAGCTTTGTGCTCATTGTGATAGGTTTGCTTGATATTGTTTAGGTTCTAGCCAATCTCCCTTGGAGCTTGGAGAGTTAGACTTTTTGCAAGTTGTAAGGTAAGTAGCTTTTTAATGGGATTTTGAAAAATAATCATGTTGTGTAAATGTTGTTTTTGGGTTAGACACACTTTTGGAACAACCTATGGAAATTATATTTTCCTAAAAACTATTGTGTCGTAACCTTAATATATATATATATATATATATATATATATATATATATATATATATATATATATATTTATGAAAATGCATCATATTTGGTATTGCATTTGGGGAAATGCATGAATTATTGATATGAAAAAATGAGCATCTTTTATTTAATCTTTGATATGAAAATCTTGGATTTTATGGTATATTAGAAAATTTAAAGATGCTTATCTTGTCTTGTTATGTGAGAAATTGCTAGAAAATCTTTTGACAAGAATGAAGTTGAAAACCTTACAAACTTTGTAGAAGTTAGATTATTTAAGGTTTTTTGAAACTACTTTGATATGAACTATGTGTTTCAAAGTAATGTAACCTGTGAGTTTATGTGGTTTTAGCCCTATGCCATGTGTGATTTCCCGGTGATCACCCGATTTGGTTTTTGTAGTCTTTGTGACAACGGAATCAAATCCAGGTAAGTGCCTTTTCATTTTGGATGACGCGTTCTTCCTTGCTGTCCATGGGGGGAAAAGGTTCCTTGATTATGTGTGGGTGAGGTCACGCCCATGGGGCCAAGAGACCACATGCAAGAGAGGTCCTATTTGACGCGCTCTCTCTGCTGCCCATGGGGGGAGAGAAAAACATTGAGGGTATGGGTGAGGCTGCCGTCCATGGGGCCAAGAGTCCGCATACCAGAGAGGACAATATCATGCCGATTGTGAATGGGTGGATCCCCTGACCGGTTTATGTGGTAGTGTGGTACATTTGTGATAAATTACCGTATGTTAGATTTTATGGCTTTGGAAGTTATATTGCTAGTGCTCACAGATCATAATATATAATTTCAAGGTATTTACTTTGAGAAACTTTGTGTTTCATTATTCAATCATTCTTGTCATATCATATTATTATTTTTGAGAATGAAACTTGCATTTCCCCCACCCCTATTAATTATGGTACTTATTGGGCTTTAACTCATCCCAATCTTTTACAATCTTACAGATTAATTAGCTATATCATGGGAATGGAGCTTGCCTTGTCGATAGTGATTGGAATTTTATGTGAATTGGGAGACATACATTACTAATGGCTGGTGATTCGATCTAGTTGTTTTTAAGGGAGCTAGTAGTAGTTAATTTATTAGAAGTTGGGCTCTTGAGGTTTGTTAGCCCAAGAATTTTTGTTGGGATTGCATATTTTAGAGAACATTGGGACTTTCTGTTTAAATCATTTGGAGTTTTTGTAATATATTTATGTATCATGTGGAGACACAAAATTTTTAGTTATTGTTCGTAAATGTGTTATAGAGTTCTGACTTGTAACGTGGAGATTTTAGTATGATTGTATATTCTTATCCTATGGAAAAAGAAAGGAGCTTAAAGAGAGATCTCTAACAGTTTGAGTTGTCAAAAATAAAAAAAGGAGAAATCTACAGGTACCTTTGAGATGATTTCTCATGCTGTGGACCCTTTTGGGTTTGGGGCGTGACACTTGTCATGTGAAATGTACATACCTTGCTTAACCTCATTTAAGTGATTGTAAATAATCATTTAAGTGAATCTTGCAAAATTAGAGGTATTACTATTTTTTTCGCTTTTGGTTATTTATTTTCCATACCAGACTTAAGTGATTGTTGCTTTTAACAATCCATGCATTACCACCGATTTCATGGTATTACTATCCCTCTCTCTCTTTGTAATTGCTGTGTAGTGGCTTAAGATCATTGGAGATTGTTCATGACAATGATACAGTTTCATTGTTATTGACTCATTGCTTCGAGATTATAGTTCATTGCTTAGTCTGGTTTTTGTTTTGTTTTGTTTCACCTGCTCTAAATTGTTTTATTTTGTTAGATGTGATTTGATTTTATAGGATTGCTTGGTTAACAATAAAGATTTTGTTTGATAAATAGTAAAACTTTGGATAAATATTTTTATCAATTAAGCTAGGAACCCATAATATATAAATCCTTATTGCTAAATGCTAAGCTATCTTTTTTCCCCTTTCTTTTCTTTCTTTTAGGTACAATAGTTAGAACCTCAATTAATCCATGAATTATCCATCCAACCATCACTTCCAAGCATGAAATAAAGTATCGAACCATTTGCAATTAGCATTTATAGATTCCATACATTTTCAGGTTATAGATTAGACACTGATATCTTATTTGGAAAGAATGCTGGTTGCAAAACTCTTCTTGTGTTTTCAGGTAAATGGTTCTCTTCTTAGTATGATGAGTAGTTGAAACAATGAGGGTTTATAAATCATCTGTGATTTTGCTGATGCTCATGAAACTGCTGTGATTTGCAGGCGTAACTAGTCAATCTACTCTTCATGACCCTTCAAATAGTATTGAACCAGATTACTATACAAACAAACTTTCGGACATTTTGGAACTGCAGGGACTGTGAACCAACCATTGCACACACCAACATTCTCTCGGCCTATTTATATATGCTGGTCGCCTATCTTGTGGCAATCATTGTCATGATGCTTAGTACCATTTTCTTGTACTAGGGGGGTACTGTACTGGTAAAATGGTTCTCAATCCACACCACATTTATTTATGTGATGTTTTCAGTGGAATGGAGTGCTGAAATGGTTGGAGACCACACTGATAGTTATGACTCTTGATTCATTATACCAATAAATTTTCATTTTTAGTTAGATTTGTTCTAAAAAAAAAAGAGTTTTTTTTGGTAAAAAGGGATAACAACAAGAAGCTAAAGTACAGGAACAAGGCAGGAACATGTCACCGCCCAAAGCCTCAGCTGGGGGAGAAGGAAAGACTACAAAATCTGATGACAGAGCACGTCCAAGTCTAGCAAGAGCATCAACACTCCTATTAGTAGACATGGCAAAACGGGTCAGAATTTTCTGACCCGACCCGACCTGAAAAACTTGACCTTAACTCGATTTTTTTTTTTACCCGAAGCAAAACGGGTTGACCCACGACCTGACCCAGATTTTTGCGGGCCTACCCGACCCGACTCGTGACCCAAACCCGAACCGGAACCATTTTTTTTAAACTTTTTTTTTTTTTTGGGGGTAAAAAAGAGAGTAAAATTAAGACAATATTGGTTTAATTGTTTATTGTGAGCTTTAAGAAAACAATTGATACATTTACATAATCGTATGCAAATTAATTGAAAGATAAATGCATGTGGTTGAGCATTCAGTAATGAGTAAAGATTTTTAGATATCAAATAGCGAAGTACATGCCAAGATAATCAGTAGAGTTAAAAATATAGACTTAAAATTGTAGACATGTGTGAGAAACATTCACAAGTGTGAAAATAGTGAAGCCAAAATATCAAATTAGCATAAATTATGAATGCTTAGACCTATTTTTTAACAATTTATGTTCAAAATAAACGGCTTTTCAAAATAAATTACAATATTTCCTAGAGTATGTGTTGCTTAACAATTACATGATATTCATAAAAATGACCATGTATAAATAAGTAAACAATCAAACTTTAATGTATATCTCAAATTGAAATAGAGTGTCAACCACAATTGATAATAGATTATAAAATTAATTTTCAAAATTGTGAATTTCTTATATGTTTTTATTCTTTATCAAATGAGTTATCCAATAAGTCATTTGTAATTTTGTTTTATGTTTTGAGATGTTGATATTGTGTAGAAATAAAACTTGTGTATTTGTTTTACTTATCTTTGTGTTATTTTGTTTTAGATAGCAATGTTAGGATTTGTATAATTTTAAAATTATTGAATAAGTATTAATAAGTTAAGCGAGTTCATTCTTGATATAAGTTGTGAATTCAAAATAATGCATTTTACATTAAATAATCTGTTGCATAACTTCCCAAATGGCAAATACATGTTATTTCTTTAAAAAAAAAAATCATGTGAAAAATACGACCCGACCCAACCCGACCCGCAATCCGATTGACCTGAACTTGTTTTCAACCCGCTTAAAATGACATGTTTTTGACCCGTGACACGTTTGACCCGTAACTCGATTGACCCGACCCGAACCCGACCTGCCCGTTTTGCCATGTCTACCTATTAGCTTCTCTATATGCATGCTGGACAAGGGAATTAGGGACCACCTCTACTACAGTAACTAGCAATCATCCACCAAAGGCAACAAAACAAGGTGAACATCAACAAAGCTTATCTAGAATGGAGACCACTACCAGCGCATCTAATTCAGCAATAAGATGGGTTAGGCCAAGAGATAGAGCCAAAGCAAAACCATCCCTAAGAGCCCAAAGCTCAGCCAGACGCTAGAAGCACTCCCGATATTACAAGCATAACCACGTATCCAGATCCCATCTGAATTCCTAATCAGACCACCCCCCCCCCCCCCCACTTTCCCTGGGTTCCCCTCAGAAGAGTCATCAGAATTTAGCTTAAACCATCCCAGTGGCGGGGGACACCACTTGATTTGGATATTCACAAGATTTCTGTCAGGTTTAAGGCAAGCTAAAGCATGAAATTCAATCGCTTTACTAGTGCAGGACCTGATCTTAATATCTAAAAGAATTGGAGGGAGTCTAGGGATCGGAGTATAAAACAATCTTGTTCCTAAAGAGCCAAATCGATCAAATGGCAAAAGGAAATAAAAACTTAAACCATTCTGCTAGGGGAAGCCCAAAGGACGACATGGATGCATCAGTAATGCCAAAAAAGAAGAAAGAAGAAAGTTGTTAGATCCCTTTTGCTTGCCAAAACAGTTCTCTCTTCAACGAAAGTTGTAGCACAAGAGTTCATGCTATGTCTATAAGTTTTGTCTAGGATTTAGGGGTATTTTAGAACCATAAAAATGAGGAATTCAAATAGAAAAAGCCTCTTAAATAGTAGTATAGATACTCATCATATGCGTGCTCAGAAACTCTTTTATTTTTTGGGTAAAGGTTAATAATTTGCATTCTTTATAATTTGAGATTACTACATTTTCAAATCACAAAAATACTTAGGGGTGTGATAAGTATTATGTGTTTGTGAGTGAAATCTTTTTTTTATCACACCTCTAGGTTTTTATAATAAATGCAAATTATTAACCTTTATCCCAAAAAAATATAAGAGTCTCTAAGCACGCGTGTGAATGTGTGTTCAGAGGCTAGTATACTTTAACGAAGTACATTTTGTTCTATCAAACAAGAATACTGTATATTTCAAGAATTCATTTGATTGTTAATTGAGTTTTAATTCCCAAACAATCATATTCATTTTACTTTGTCAATAAAACTTTCTTTAGCATGTTTTTCCTACCTTAACACATGGGCTCAACGAAACAAAATGGTATAAAAAATCAAATTCTTCGAATAATTCATTTAATTATTAATTGAGTTTTAATTCCGAAACAAACATATTCATTTTACTTTGTCAATAAAACTTTCTTTAGCATGTTTTTCCTTCTTTAACACATGGGCTCAACGAAACAAAATGGTATAAAAAATCAAATTCTTGGAATAAACCTTCAATAATCTTTTGCACTATCTAAAAGTTTTCCATGTTTTATTGTATCATAATGTGTAGATTTGTTTTTTTTTTTTAATAAAATAAAAAGTATAATATTTTAAACTATAACCACAAATAGTTCAAGTATAGAATGTGTATCCTATTTCTGGAATTTGTAATTTTTTACCATCACTTTTTAAATCTTTTTCTTTTGTGCTTAATTTAGAGGATTTGAAAGGCTATGTATATAGGTTTGTAAATTGTAAGTGGAATTAGAAACTTATAAACAATTTTAAATTTCTAAATTTATCCTTTGGGTTTGTCTTATTCTTAAATCACTCTTTCAATTAAATAAATGTATTTTTAAAATTATAAAAAATTAAACAATCCAAAAAGGAAGAAAAATAAACTCCTTATTGCTCTCATCCAATTAAAAAGAGAAATGATATGTCTACAATATTTTTACAACAAATCCTAAGTGGCAAGTTGTTCTTGGTTGTTATTGTTAGGGCAAAAAAATAATCTCAGTGTTAGTTTCAAATTTGAACCAATAACAACTAACCACCTGTGATTTGTTGTAAAAATATTGTAGACGTATCATCTTCCAATTAAAAAGCAACATCAAGACTAATTTAGGCTTCAATTTAAACAATTTAACTTCAGTTCCTTTAAAAATCCTAGAAATTTTTTTAATATCAAGGGAAATACATCAGACATTAGCATACAAAATACTACTTCACATGGAACCTAAGTCTAAATAAGTAACATATACACAAAGAAGTTTTTTTTGTCAATTCCTTTTGTTCCCCTATTAGATAAGAAGGGACACAAAGAAGCTTGATACATTATTCTTCTATATTTTCCAAGTATTTCACCACCACCTTGTGTTTCCAGATTGGCTACCTCTTTGCCGGTGGTCATAAATATAATACCATTCTTTCTCATGTCAAAAAGTCAGGTAGATAGAACCCTCAAAGAACAATAAAGTAGTAATCTTTCTATGTACTTTTCATTTCTTTGACATCTCCTAAAAATATTGCAACCTCCACTATTCCTACATTAAAATGAAACATCAAAATATTTGCCTTTCTTTCTTAGAGGTTCTTCTATTTTTTTCCCCCTCTAAAGATTAATAATTTAAATACATCATAATTCGAAATTACTATATTTTCTAATCACAAAATTACCTAGGAGTGTGATGAAATTTATGTGTTTGAGGGTGAATTTTTTTTTTTCTTATAAATCTCATTACACTCCTAGGTAATTTTGTGAATAAAAAATGTAGTAATTTCAAATTATGATGAATTATAAATGTAAATTATTAACCTTTAAGGATAAAGTTTAGCTACAAAATTATTAATCTTTAAGGACAAAGTTTAGTTACAAAATTTGTTGTAGTCTTAGACTACAAACCTAGTCAATATCTTTTTATTGGAGGTGAATTTTGACAAATCCATCTTTGGATGACATCTTCTTCTTATATTCTCCATACTTGCAAAATTTCTAGTAAATTAAAGATTAAAAGCTATGTCATCAATAAATTGTTTAAATTAAGTTTTTGTAGGTTAAAATTATGCATAAAATATAAGTTTATAGATCATATAATAAATAATATCCGATTGATACAAAATTTGATACGTGTATTAAAAACATAAAGAACATGCAATTCAATGGTTAGATTTTCAAAATGTGTAGTAATGTTTATTTTATTAAATATAGCTGTAACTAAGTTTTGTGTTTTTTTTAATAGCAATTCAAACACAAACTCTCACTAACATATTTCCAAAAGTTTTCCCTTTTTATTTTTATATAGGAATTCAAACACAAACAAAATTTGACGAAAATTCAGTAAAAATATATTGTCTTTAACCCCACATAAATTTAAACTAATTTTTTTTTTCAAATCCTAAATTTTAGCCTCTTTTCTCTCTCTCTCTCTCTCTCTCTCTCTCTCTCTCTCTCTCTCTCTCTCTCTCTCTCTCTCTCTCTCTCTCTCTCTCTCTCTCTTTTAATGTTGTTTCTTTAAAATTTCAATCCTTACATTTTTTTTTTCTAAATCTCTTCTTCCCTATTTGAAAAGTATATTTTCTATTTGAATTTGGTTACTCCTTGCTCCTTAGTCCTTCCTTTCTTTTCTATTTTATTTTATTGTTTTTTTTTTTAAACTCAAATACTCTTAATTGTTCGGTTACTTTTTTTTTCTTTTAATCTTTTTTTTTAGGGAAGTATGTTGGGTTACCTAAAAAAAAAAAAAAGAAAAAAATGTCAAAAAAAAAAATTTCTCCTTTCAAAATCACGATTTTTTTTATTTTATTTTTTTTTATAAAAAAATCTCAAACAAAAATAATTAAATTTAAAATAAAGTGATAAACATCAATTAGTTATTGATAAGCTTCTCAGATTCAGATCCTCTAATATACGTTGATGCAGATGACAAAGGAATACAACAAACACTCAAATAGAGGTTTATACCAAAAGTGATTCCTTTTGGGCTTTATTATACATATAGACAACTTCAAAATAAAAGAGTGTTGAGTTAAAACTTAAAACTGAAAAGTTTGAAAATATCCCCCCCCTCCCAATAAAAAGGAAAAGATAAGGAAAAAAAGGAAAAGGAAAAGAAAAACATACACGCATTGGTGCAAAGGAACAAAAAAGAAGAAGGAAAAGATAAGGAAAAGAAGAAGAAGAAGGAAAACAGATTTTGAGGCATGTGATATTGAAGCCAGTCACGGGTAATAAGCAATAGTCAAATACCATGTTCATGCAATACAAAAAGGACTTGGTTTAGGTCCAGTGCATCTAGTATCTTGGGCTCGGTCGGATGATGACATGTGTCTCAGATGGTGACACGTGTCCAAAAATAGACACATGTCATCATTTCAACGAGTCCAAGATCTGCTGGACATTGGACCTAAGCTCGACCCATACCAAAACACCATTGTTTTTGCGGTATGATCAATTTGAATAATTTACAAGCTTTTTAATCTTGTTGGAATTATGGATAGTAATTCAAGCCAGAAATATGTTTTTGGGAAATTTTACACATCAAAAACTCCCTGTTGCAGTTTCAAGATAGAAGAATCCTTTCTAAAATTAAAAAAAGAAAAAGAAAAAGAAAATCTATTTACATCATGTATAGAAAGTAATTTATACAAGGAAAGGTTATAAACTAAATGCATAACATATTCCTATAGTAATTGCAGAGAACAAAGTCAGACATTGGGCATGGTCCTTGTGACCTCCCAACCAATAAAATGCTGTTATTTAAGCAAATGTGACATCATCTGGTAATTTTTATTTTATATTCCTTATGCTGATTAGGAAACTCATACATACATTTGCATAGATTACATCATCTCATTGGTTAGTGAGGACGACATCAACAGTCCTCCCAATATAAATAATAATTTCACGATATTAGGAGGCAAACCTGTCATGCTTTATCTATGGTAAATTAGCTCTTTTTTTTTTTTTTTTTGGTTGAGAAACCAGACTATTAAGCCTGGGCTTTTATTCAACTAAAAGGAATACATCAATGAACATCAAAGGAAACTAATGGGGCAATGTCCTCTGGTAAGGTTTCCAACCAGACCTGGGTACCCTAAATAGTTTTAGCTTTTTTGGCTAAAGAATCAGCCACAACATTACAATTTCTAGGCACATGAGTGAATAGAGAAAACTGAAAAGTTTCTGCTAGCATGCGAATATCATCTATAATGTGACCAAACGCTGAAGAGTCCGAAGTTCCTTCCGAAATGGCTTGAATTACCGTTGCTGAGTCTCCTTCGAAGATAACCTCCATAAGACCTATCTCCATGGCGAACTACACTACTCGTCGACAAGCTAGTGCTTCCAACTCTACCACTGTCTGAGCAAGGGGGACTGTCATGGATAATGCTCCAATAGCCTCACCACGCCAGTCCCTAATCACCACGCCTAGGCCTGCCAAGTTGTCTGATTGAAAACCGTTGCATCAAAGTTAGCTTTGAAGGTGTGGGCTTCTGGTGGACACCATTGCTGGGTCGGAAATGGTTATTGAGTGTCTGGGGTCAGGTCTTGAGCATCAAGGAACTCCTGGAGTAAGCTTCCAGCCGTTGGGCAAATTCTATTTAGTGGTTGAACGGGTAGACCGAGCCTGGATGCGTTGTGTTGATTCCACAAAAGCCAAGCAGTGATGATGAATATTTCCTTCCTATAATCTTCGTCGAACTGCATGAATGATTCCAAAAGATCTTGAAATCTGGCTGTTTGGGCATTGGCCGATTGATGAGCCCAAGATAGATTATTCCAAACTTCTTCAAGCTTCGGGCAAGACCACAAAGCATGTAAAGTATCCTCTGGTTGAGTCTGACATGCTTCACATGTATCCGATGTTGTTATGCTCCGATGTTGCAAGTTGGTCATTGTTGGTAATGACTCCAAACAGGCCCTCCATGCAAAGTGCCTTATTTTGTTAGGAACTCGCAGCTGCTAGAGGCTTCTCCAGAACACTTTTGTTGCACCAATGATGAAGTACCTGCATTATTAGTTGAATCACAAGATACTAACATCTTATACGCACTCTTAATTGTGAACATACTAGAGGGGGTAAGTCCCCAAATCACATGGTCAGGTGGGAGTCTAATGCTCAGTGGAATGCTGCAAATGATGGCTGCTTCGTGTGGCAGAAATAGCTGCTGCACTTCAGACAACTTCCACTCCCCAGTTTCGGTATTAATGAGAGTATTCACTCTAGCTCCAGGTTCCAAGGTTGAGATAGGAGAAATAACAATCCTATTAGCGAACACCGATAGCCACCTATCCTCCTTGATTCTCACTGAGGAGCCATTACCTACCCTCCATACCATCCCTTTTCTAATAATATCTCTTGCACCTAAAATGCTCTTCCACACATACGACCCACTAGTAGAATCTTTGGCTTCAAGAATCGAGCAATCAGGAAAAAATCGAGTTTTGAATACTCTGTGACAAAGGGAATCCGGATTGTGAATCATGTGCCAAACTTGTTTAGCCAACAATGAATCATTGAACTTCTCAATGTCTTTGAAACCCATGCCTCCTTTCTCCTTCCCTTCGCACAATTTCTCCCATCTCACCCAATGTACCCTTCTTGTGTCTCCATTGTAACCCCACCAAAACTTCCGGATAAGGGATTCCAACTCCTTCACCAACCCCTTAGGAAGTTTGAAACAACTGATCATAATATATGTAGGAATAGCCTAGATAACTGATTTTATTAAGACTTCCCTACCTTTTTGTGAGAGGAGCTTCTCTTTCCAACCCCGTAGTTTCCTCCACACCCTTTCCTTTATATAGATAAAACTTTGTTTTTTTGCTTGACCCACTAAAGCTGGTAAGCCCAAATACTTTTCATCTTGGCGGATAGTTGGCACTCCTAGAATATGTTGAATTCGGTTTTGCAAGTGTTGCTGGGTATTGGTCTTCAAGAAAATGTTGGTCTTATCCCTGTTTATCTTCTCGCCTGAACCTCTCTCATATATTGAAAGTAAATCAAGAATTTTTAGACATTCCTCCTCCTTTGCCCGACAGAAGAGCACACTATCATCAGCAAAGAATAAGTGGGAAACTCTTGGGCCATTTCTACAAATAGACACCCCTCTGATATCACCATTTGATTTTGCCTTTTTGAAGAAACCCGTAATCCCATGGCACATAGAAGAAATAAATAAGGCGATAGTGGGTCAATTTGTATAAGTCCTCTTGATGGTTTTATATTACCCGCCGATAAGCCATTCAAAGAAGACAACATAAGACACTCAAGTCAAATAGGACATTATCAAACTCACCAGTTTTTTAGAGAAATCCAGCTTTCTCATAACTTTCTCCAGAAAAACCCATTCCACACGATCATAGGCCTTACTTATGTCAAGTTTTAAAGCCATAAACCCCAGTTTACCTTTTGTTTTTCTTTTAAGGTAGTGCAATGTTGCAAATGCCACCAATACATTATCAAGAATCAGTCTACCGGACAAAAAAGCACTTTGTGATTCAAAGATCACATGGGATAAAACCTGTTTCAATCGATTAACTAAAACCTTAGCAATCAATTTGTAAATGACATTGCATAGGCTAATCGGTTTGAAATCTGAGACTCTTTTTGGGTTCTTAATTTTTGGGATAAGAGAGATTAGCTCCTTGATTTAAGCATTTAGGTTGACAATTTGGCTTTTGTTTGTTGCCATATTGGAATTGAGGCAGAGGCTACAAGTGTGCTTCATTACTTAAAACATCTTTCTTCTAATTTATTTGTGATATTTGAATTGCCAATTATGTTGCTCCTTATATGTTTTTGAAGTGACGTGTTTATACATTTTTTTTAAAAATATTATTCTCTATAGGATTAAACTAATTTTGATCTCATTGATGCCCTTTAGACTTCATTGTGAAGCTTAGAAAGATTAATGGGTTTGAGACTTTCTGTGTCAAATTTCTTTACTCTCATAACTATAATACTATTCCATCTCCATATGTAAATGTTTTTTAGTTTTGATTTTTGGCTCAAATGGTTATGATTGGTATGAATAATTGTATTTGGTAAGTAATTAGCTTTTCCGATCTTATTGTCAAATTAGATGCATTTATGGTGATGACCTTAGTTTTTCATTTTGAATTTTGATGCTAGGATTCATGTGAGTAAAACAAAGTACTTGATGTAGTTGAGGTCTCAAAGAGGATATACATAGTTCTAAAAAGAAAATTCACCTTCTATCAATTTCAATGTCAAGTTTCTAAACTGCAAGTATGGGCACACAATCCAAACTCCGTATGAATTTGTAACAATGATTGTAGTTTGTCAACCAAATATGTTGTGAGAGATTGTAAAAGAAATTGAAATTTCAAATTAACTGTTAATTACAATTACATTTTTGGTCCTTTTTTTGTTTTTTTTATTAGTTATTTTAAACTGTTTTTGTTTATACTATTATATTTAATCTTATTCAATTGTCCTTTTGTTTGAGGCTTCCTGTTATAGAAAGCACACAAATTTGAAATTCATACTTAAATTTAAGACAATTGATAGGAAAAAAAATTCTATTGGTTTAAGTAATCATAAACTAGCCTCTGAGCAAGCGCTAACGCATGTGATTTGAGGCTCTTTTATTTTTTTGGGTAAGGGTTTGTAATTTACATCAATTATAATTTGAGATTACTACATTTTCCAATCAGAAAAAAACCTAGGGGTGTGATGAAAAATTATTCCACCACACATAATACTCATCATACCCCTAGGTTTTATTTATTTATTTTATTTTTATTATTAGAAAATATAGATGTGTTGTGTGTGTGTGTGTGTATATATATATATTTCCTAATGCATCTTAAGTATTGGTAATTTAAGCCAATATTACTCAGCTTTTGTTTCAGCATGTATTCCTAAAATGCTCTATGATCCCCAAGTGTGTTTAGTAAAGGTGAAAAACGTGGTTTATTCTGTGCTCAGCAGATCGTTTTATTTCATTTTGTAATTTGAATTATCAAATTTGCATAACTTCTTGCTTATCCTTACTTTGAATTATCATTTCTTGTTCCTGATTGTGTGTCTCTTAGTTTTCTTCAACTCCTACATTCAACTTGTGAATTCACAAAGCCTTTTTCAAACTCCTTTCCTTGAGATGATTGAAACCTTTTTGTAGCTAATAAGTGATGGGTTATACCATATAATATCCTTCAAGTAACTAACATTTGTTTGCAATATAAGGCGAAAGTCAACATTCTTTGTTCTGTAGTGAGAGTACATAATTGAGCTTTGCATATCAAAACCTTATTAAAGAGTGGGTATGCTGGATGGAAATTCAACACCTTTTAAAATTTTGTCAACTTTTCTGTTTTAATATGCCCTGCTCAGTATTTAATTGATTCATTATTCTTCCTTCAGTATTTTGGTTTCCTATGTTGGTGCAAATTTGATTCTTGTAATCTTTTGGTAATCTTCTGGAAGAAGATAGATAACCCCTAAGTAGTGGAGAATCTATGTTTTGCATAGGCTTAGATTTCTAACAATGGGGGGATGAGGTCCAATATATATGTATTTTAGTCCTGTCTCACGTAACCCCTTTAGAGATGTTAAAGGCATTCCTAGAATCTGTATTTATACCTACACACACATATATATCTATATATAGATTCTCCACGTACTGGAAGAAAGAAAAAAAAGTTATTTGTGTTTTGTATTTAGCTTAATAGTTTGTTAATTAAAAAAAAAAAAAACATTTAGAACTTTCATTGTTACGTTTGAAATTTGTATCCCATTGTGAAATCCTCTTATAGAAATATGACATTGTAACATGTTCTCTTTTGTTTACCTTAGTGACATTGCTATTACGTTATTTGTTGATTACTTAATTATTGCTATTATTTATACTTATTTACATTAATTAGCATAAATATCTTAGCATGTTTAGTTTTGTTATTAATTTGACACATTATAATTAAATATAAATGTTATTACGCCGGTATGTATAATTATTATTTGTTGTTTCTCACCCTACTTCACCTTAATTGTTATTTGAATAAGTAAAAGTTATGTTTTAGTCCAACCGGGTATAGTATTTCTCTCATATTCCTCATAAGTTAAATTGGAAAGCATGCAGAACTGTTTTGGAATGCAACCAAGAGAGGTGATCAGGTTCTTGCTTCTATCAGAATTTGTAGTAGTGAAGTTTACGGCACTGTAATCTATTCAAATACTCCTCAAGATACAGGTCTTACTGTCTTTTTTTCCTATCTTCTTTGACATTAATCAACAACATATCATACACAAACTTGACACATATATATAAACCATCTAAGACTAGGAGCATTAGATTTTCATTCAAAGGTTTGTTGGTTTTAGACAATTTTCCATCATCCTATCATATTCGATCTAAAAATTATTGTTATTTTCTTATCTACATGACTGCATGCTTTTTAATTTCAAGATGGAAAATAATTTTGCTTAATGACCCACTTGCTAAAAATAACCTCTTTTATGGACTTATGATCAAAATGTGAGATTTATAAACAGACTTGATGAATCATTGTCACATTTAGTCTAATGCATGAACTAACATTATTACATATTCTCCATTGAAAGAAAGAAAAAAAAGAGTTATTTGTGTTTTGAAATTAGCTTAATGGTTTGTTAATTTTTATTTAAAAAAAAACATTTAGAACTTTCATTTTTACATTTGAAATTTGTATCCCATTGTGAAATCCTGTTATAGGAATATGACATTGTAACATGTTCTCTTTTGTTTTACATCAGTGACATTGCTATTACATTATTTGTTGGTTACTTAATTACTGCTATTTTTTTTTTTTTTGATTATCAACTTGTACCATAACTTTCATTAATCAGGACAAACGTCCAAAGCAATTACATCATTCAATAATTGATTCTCAATACAGGGTGGGGAATCCTCAATCCAGATTAAATAGTCATTTACATTCTTAGACTCCCTAGCAAGTAGATGAGCAGGTTTGTATTGTTCCTTCTGTTTGTGTGGACTGCCTTCCAAGAGCAGAACATCTGCAAGTACTTTCTAGCGCCTTCAACTATCTTCAAAATTGGAGTGGGAGCCTCCACTCCTTTCAAGGCTTGGATCACCAATCAGGCGTCACCTTCAACTACAATATTCTTCAACCCCAAGTCCCATGCGAGGAGGATCCCGACTTGACCGCCTTAGCTTCGCCTCTAAAGCCCGCAAAGGAAACAACACTTTTTACTCATTGCCCCCATGAGCTGCCCCTTGTTATTTTCGATAACCACCCCGATTCCACACGTGCCTTGTTCCCTAAATACAGCAGAGCGTCCACATTCACCTTATACCAGTCCTGCAAAGGAGGGGACCAACGTTTGTATTTAGGCATAGGTTTAGGCACTGCCTTTAGAAGGTAAGGCGGACCGGACTTCCTCCCTATATCTCCTTGCCTCTTTCGTGATGGATTTGCCTTGTTTGCTAACTCCCCATGTCTAACATTATTCCGGTTGTCCATAAGGACCAGGCCACAATAGCAAACAACTCCCAATCTTTGTCTCCCTGGGATTCCAGCAATAACCAAACAACATCAATGAACTCCACAAAGATGTTCTCGGGTTATCAATTTTAAACCCCTGACCCCTTCCACACTTCTTTCGCTATTATGCAATTCCACAAACAATGTCCGAGGTTTCACTCTCACCACAAAAGTCACAAAGCAATCATCCTTCATAATCTTCCTATGCACCAAGCACTTCTTAGTGGGGAGGATACCCCTACATGCTCTCCATAAGAAATGCTTTATTTTGTTTGGACATTGAAGACCCCGGATGGTCTTCCAGATTGTTGACATCCTGGATTTGTCCGAGCACTCAGGATTTGCCTCGCCCTTACAAGCTTCCAAACCGCATTTAACCGCTGTCCTGTAAGCACTCTTTCTTGTGAAGCTTCCATTTGGTGTCTCGGCCCACACTAAGGAATCTGCCAAGTTCATCGAACTAAGGGGGATACTCAGAATTTCTTCCGCTTCATGAGGGATAAAAGTTTGCTGGACTAGTGTAGTTTTCCATTCCCCTCTCTCTTGGCTGATAAGAGATGCAACTCTTTCCCCCCGCACCGAACCAGCTCTTGTGGTCATTACCTTGCCTGAAGTCGTTGAAGGCAGCCACCTTGCATCCCATATCTCAATGCTTCTTCCATCACCCACTACCCACCTTGAACCCTCCTTGATGATATTTTTTGCCGCCATTATACTCCTCCATATATATGACGGCTTTTTCCCTAGTTGGGCTTCCATGAAGGAAGAGTCCGAAAAGTACTTAGCCTTTAGAACTCTATGAGCCAAAGAGTTGGGATTTTGATGAAGCCTCCAACCTTGCTTGGCGAGAAGTGCTAAATTAAAAGCTTTTAGGTCCCCGAACCCCATTCCGCCATCCACCTTAGGTTTGCATAAATTTTTCCAAGACACCCATGCCATCTTCTTTTCCCTTCCCCGTTGACCCCACCAAAAGCCCCCCATCATTGAGTTGAGTTCTGAACACGGTGAGTCCGGAAGCTTAAAAACGTTCATGGTGTATGTTGGGGTAGCTTGTGCCACGGCTTTAATTAATACTTCCCTTCCAGCATTAGACAAAAGCTTCCCTTTCCACCCCGCTATCTTTCTCCCAACTTGATCTTTTATGCGATTGAAAGCTTTTTTCTTCGCCCTTCCAATTAGTGGGGGTAATCCCAAGTACTTTTCATGGTGTTGTATTATTTGAGCCCCAAAAATTCCTTTTGCAAACTCCTTCATTTCATCTTTCGTGTTCCGGCTAAAGAACAATGAAGTTTTGTCCCTGTTAAGCTTTTGCCCCGATTCTTCCTCATACACTTCAAAGACCTTAGCCACTTGCTCACATTCATCCACTGTGGCTCTACAAAATATGATGCTGTCATCCGCAAAGAATAGATGAGAAATTCTTGGAGCTTGTCTTGCAGCCACCACACCTCTGATCAGCCCCTCTCTTTCTTTCTTTTTGATCATTGCTGACAAACCTTCACCACACAACAAGAACAAATACGGGGAGATTGGATCCCCTTGTCGGAGGCCCCTTGAGGGGGTGATCGATCCTTTTGGCTCGCCATTGATTAGAACCGAAAAGCTTACGGAGGTTACGCACATCATAATCATAGATATCCACCTAGCTCCAAATCCCATTTTCTTCATCATTGACTCAAGATATGCCCACTCAACCCTATCGTACGCCTTACTCATATCAAGTTTAATTGCCATTAGCCCTTCCTTCCCCTTCCTTCTCTGATTGATAGAATGCATAGATTCAAAGGCTACTATTACATTGTCCGTTATCATTCTTCCCGGAACAAATGCACTTTGGGCTTCATCTATAACCCCATGTAGAACTTTTTTCAGCCTGTTCGCAAGGACCTTGGACATGATTTTATAAATCACGTTGCAAAGGCTGATTGGGCGAAATTCCATTATCTTTTGGGGGTTTTTTGTTTTGGGAATTAGGCATATGTATGTTTTATTGATATCCTTCGGCATAACCCCCGAGTTAAGGGCCTGCAGCACACAATTTGTAAATGAAGGGCCAACAATATCCCAGTATTTTTGATAAAAGATAGGGGACATACCATCCGGACCCGGTGCCTTAGTAGGATGCATTTGTTGAAGAGCATGCCAGACCTCCACCGCCTTAAATTCCTTTTGGAGCTCATCATTCATTTCAGGAGTCACCCTCTCATCCATTGCCTCTAGACTTTCATCAAAACTGTTCGGTTGATTGGAAGCGTAAATATCCTTAAAGTAGTCTAGGATTAGCTTCTCGGTTGTCTCCTGGTCTTCATGCCAAACCCCCAAATCATCCATCAGACCCCCAATTCTATTCTTTTGTCTTCTTTGGCTAGCAGTAGCATGAAAAAACTTGGAATTTTTGTCACCATATTGCAGCCATGAGACCCTTGACCTTTGTTTCCACATAACTTCTTCTCTGGTATGCAGCTCGTTAATCTCCTTTTTTAGGGTCCGGATTTCCTCTGCCGTTTCATGGAGAAGGTTGAGAGACTCGAGCTGTTGAAGGCGGTTTTGTTTCTGCTTTATACCTTTGTAGACATTCCCAAAGCTATTTTGATTCCCCGCTTTGAGAGCGATTTCTCGCATCTTTCTAAACGTTCTTGCACTGGCAGAGTCGAATCCTCTCTGTAAGGGTCCCATGCTAATTCAACAATCTCCTTGCACTCATCCACCCGAGTCCACATTTCTTCAAAAAAGAAACGTTTCTTTCCTCTCCGTTGGTGATTGTCCTTATTCAGAAACAGAGCAAGGAGGCAATGATCCGAAGGCGACATAGCTACATGGTGAACTTTTGCTTCTGGGAACATTACGGACCAAGCCTCATTTGCAACCATCCTATCCAATCGAATAATAGTTCGTTGATCACCGAACCTACCATTGCTCCAAGTAAACCTTGGTCCCACAAAACCCAAATCAATTAGGCCACATTTGCTCAACACTTCTCTGAATGCATCCATTTGTGCCGCATCCCTATCCTTCCAGCCCAACTTCTCATTAGGGTGCACAATCTCATTAAAATCACCACACACCAGCCATGGCATTTCACATTGTATATTAAGTGTTTCAAGTAATTTCCAGGATGTGTACCTTTTACCGGTGTCGGGGTGTCCGTAGAAGCCGGTTACTCTCCAAGGGCCGCCACTTCAAAGACCGTGAACCACCACATCAATGTGAGAATGAGAGCAACTCTTGAATCTAATGTCCGTTCCTTCCTTCCATAGAAGAGCCAACCCGCCGCCGCCGCCGTCGCTAGGCACAATGATCCCCCGAGTGAAGCCCAATTTATTTCGAAAACCTTTCATCTTGTCTACATTTGCTTTTGTTTCAACTAAAAAGACCAAAACGGGATTTCTCTTTTTCACCTCATCGGTGAGCGTTCGAACCGCCGGCGAAGTCCCCAAACCCCGACAGGTTCAAGCCAAGTATATTCATTGAGCTGGGCGGTGCTGCAACGCAGCCACCGCCACACCGCCAACCATTTGCATTTCTTCATCCAGAGCATTCTCCGGATGCTTCTTTCCTTTTGCTTTTTTGTGCATTTCACGTTTTGGTCCAGCTCTGTTAGAGGTGATTCACCTTTTCTTTTTTGGCTTATTGAAACACTCACCGCGTTGGGCTGCACTCCTTAGTTTGTCTAGCTAGGCGCTTCCAATGCCCACTTTTTGGGCCCAATATTTCAAGTCCATCCTTTCTCCCGGTCGTAAGTCATTGCTAATGGGCTGGACTCATTCTCGGCCCAACACTTGTTTTCTTTGTCTGCACTGACCCGTCCCTTTTATTTCTTGTTTTTGTTTGCTTCCTTCTTCATACTTTACATTAGCCACGTCATGCAGCACTTCCTCCCATTGCATCTTATCTTCCATATCTTTTGCATTAACCATGCCCGTCCGAGAATCCTTCCCACTTTTGGTTATCTTGCCTTCAAACTTTTCCTTTGGAGAGTCAACCTTGCCATTTTCATGAACCAACTCCACCTTTTGATAAGACACTCCTATATGCCCTACATCTCCATGCTCAACCAGGCTGTTGCGTGTTTCATCCTTCTGCCCAAAAGCTTGTTCACTCACGTGCTACCTACCTACTACCGGACTCTCCTTGATCGGGTTTTGACACGTGTTTGTGTTTCCGTCCCGGTTTCCCTGGTGCTCATCTCTTCTTTCCGGCATGGTTTCTTCACCCATCCTACCAAAGTCTCTCCCCGAGCTTCTTCCCGGCTCCCCTCTCACCCACGCACCATATTGCTTCCTTTCTTCATCACCATGATTTCCTCCATCCTTTCTTTCGGGACAGTCTTTTTCCCCATGATCTAACCTTCCACACTGGTAGCAAAAGTTTGGTAACCTTTCATACTTGAAGAAAATCCATCCGCCTTCCCCTCCTTCAATTGAAATTTTCTTCCCCCTTATGAGCTGTGTTGTGGCATTAAAACGTATTCTAACTCTTAGAAATTTCCCCCCATTTGTACACCTTTCTCTGGGACATCGACTTCTAGGACCTTTCCAATCTTCGCCCCAATCTCATACCCGGACTCTCTAGTCATGCATTTCAGGGGAAGATTAAAGATTTGAACCCAAAATGGAGTCCATTTAAGCTTTATCTCCTTTGGAACCAGCTCACCTTCAAACTCTTGCATCAGAATCAGTTGTTTCTCATAGCTCCACGGGCACATCTCCATTACTTTTTTCTTATCCCTTCCATCGCCAAACTCCACAGAAAAAAAGATCCTCTCCGATTTCGGATATTTGCATTCCTTTGCTTGGTTTCCATAACATTCTCATATTCTTCTTTAGGGCCTCCGAATAAATGATTCGTTGGGTAAGAATCTTCATAACCACACGCTTTTTCCCAAGTTCCTTCGCAGCCCTTGTGCTATTACTTCCTAGCTTAATATTTTCATCTTCTCGCTTTCAAGAATCGTTAACTTTTTCCACAGTTCCTCAAGTTCCTCCGCCATCAATATTCCACAGCCCCCACTCTCTTTCCAACAGAGAGGAGGGTACCAAGACCGGCCTCACCGCAGGGGAGGTCACAACACTCTGCGGTCAAAACGCAGGACACCACACCGCTTCTACACGCCCGGAAGCATGAGAGCACTCAAAACGCTGCCCTAATTACTGCTATTATTGTTTTGTTAGATGGTTCAATTGTTGAATTATTATTATTATTCTATTATAGGTTAAAGCATCTTGCTATCTAATTTATGTTGGTTTCATAGCTTAAGCAAACAACAATCTTATCTGGATGAATCTCTCAATGATTATGTGGAGCAAAAAACGATTTGAATTTTGCCAACAAGCGAAGGAAGATCACATGTTGAATTGAATTGGAGAGACGAATCGGCAAATTTGTGTCTAAAAGCAGCTACCACCATGTGATTTTAGAAATTTAATTAGATAACCGAATAATTTTTAATTCTTATATTGTTTGGATTTGTAGTGTTTCACCCATAAATAAGTAATTAAGTTTTCATGATTGATGGTGTCACAAATCATCCAAGTCCATAACTCGTCCATATGTCTCATCCAACGAAAGAAGCTACAGTAGGCGCAAAGAAAGTTCCAAGCGTTCTAGCGAACCTCGTCTATATATGGACGATGAATACCTCATGGAATCTACACCATTTACGCAGGGCAAGCCTTCCAAGATGGTCTCGTCCATCTTTCACTAAAGATGGACGAGTTCATCGTGGAAGTCTCGTCCATCTTTACTAAGGATGGACGAGCTCATCGGCCCGTCCAACCCAGGTAACCTCCACGGCGGTTATGGAAGTTACCCTCAATTCTCCGGACTCCTCGACATTGGGAACGGTTACTAAACAGATAACCGTTCCACACACACTATATAAGGCTTCTTCGATGAAGGGTAAGGGGATTGAGACAATTTCATTTTGAGAGAATATTTATTCCTTATAGAAAGTTCAAAAGTAACTAACTTCATCATCGGAGGATTTTTGGCGGTCACCACCGGTCCCCTCTCGATTTAGTGTTCTTTGTATTACAGGAGATAGCCCAAAGATCATCTCTCGAGTCTTGTCAACCCACCGATATCCAAGGAATTATTAGTTGGCGCCGTCTGTGGGAAGAGATTGTTTCAAAGTTTACTTCTTCGTGACAAAGGGTTGATGGTTTGGACTAGATCAAGGGCTACTAGCCCAGGCCATCGGGGAAGCAGCAACCCGCATCGCGATCGCCGATCTGTGCGGTCATGCAATCATCTGCCCAACATGCACAATCTATGGCAGACGCTATGGCGGAGTTGACTCGCCAAAACTAAGAATTACGAATGGAGATTAATATGAGGAGGCAAACACATGAAGAACGTGAAGGAGGACAAACACAGAGTCATGGCGGAAGAGAGAATACCGAAGTTGGAAGTCGGTTTAGAGGCACCACTTTACAAACGGTACCACACTTGAAGGAAGAAATGGACCAAATGAAGAGAGTTATGGAGGAAATGAAGGAGAATATGAAAAGGGCGAATCCGATAGAAGATTTGGTTCACAGGACTGATTCTCCCTTTACGGCTTCCATCAACGGTCACCCCCTACCATTAAAGTTCAAGTTGCCTTCTCTGGATTCATATGATGGAACACGTGACCCGTTTGATCACATAGCCACTTTCAAGGCCACCATGCATCTTCAAGGGGTGCCTGATGAGATAATGTGTAGAGCCTTCCCTACCACCCTTAAGGGTTCAATTGCGAGTTTGGTTTAGCAAAATACCTTCAAATTTGGTAAGTTCTTTTGAAGAGTTGAGCAAGTTGTTTGTTAACAATTTCATTGGGGGACAAAGGCACAAGCGTTCCTCGTCCAGTTTGTTGACAATAGAGCAGGGAGAGAATGAGAGCCTTCGGTCATTTATCACCCGTTTCAACAGAGAAGCTCTCGGTGTGGATGAAGCAGATGATAAGCTTCTACTGGCAGCCTTCCATAACGGGGTGAATTCGGATCTGTTTATACACAAGCTCTATGAAAAAGAGCCCCGATCCATGGCGAACTCGTCCAT
This sequence comes from Quercus dentata, assembly GCA_028216015.1. Lineage (NCBI taxonomy): Eukaryota > Viridiplantae > Streptophyta > Magnoliopsida > Fagales > Fagaceae > Quercus > Quercus dentata. The sequence continues at coordinate 75,358,640 of CP116448.1, forward strand.
TCGGCTCAGAATTTTATGAATGCAGAAGATGCAATCATTGCTAAGAAGAGGAAGAGGTCCGAGAGAATGGACACAAATCCCGATCGCCATCACGAGCAAGGTACTCGTCCAAAGAAGGGACGGACGGAGGAAAAGAGAGATCGAGAAAGTAAGAAGCCAGGCCCTTGAGACGGAACCAGCAATATACCCCTTTAAAAGCCCCGCTTGAGCAAGTCCTTATGCAAATCAAGGATGATCCTTCCCTGAAATGGCTGGAGAAAATGAAGGAGGATCCCAACAAGCGCAACGGGAACAAGTATTGTCGCTTCCATAGGGATCATGGTCATGACACGGACGAGTGTTTTGACTTAAAGCAACAAATTGAAAATCTCATAAGGCAAGGGAAGTTGAGGGGTTTCCTTGGACGAGACCAGAGGGATGAGAAACAGAAGGGAAAGATGGAAGAATCATCGCGACCACCACTCGGGGAGATAAGAGTCATCATTGGGGGAAGTTCAACTGGCCATTCGTCCAAGTCCAAGAAAGCATACTTGAAGGTAGTACAGAGCGTCCAACTTTCTGGACGATCACCGAGAGCAAGGTCCACGGACGAGCGGGCAATCACTTTCACGGACGAGGATCTTGTGAATTCATCACCCTTATGATGATGCTCTCGTCATCTCCTTACTAATTGCAAACTACACAACCAGAAGAGTGCTTGTGGACAATGGAAGCTCAGCAGACATTTTATATTATCTAGCTTTTCAGCAGATGAGATTAGGACAAGACGGCTCCGTCCAGTGAACTCCCCCCTAGTAGGTTTTGGTGGGATGAAGGTGCAACCAGTGGGTACTATTTCCTTATCCGTGGTAGTGGGGGCATATCCACGACAAATCACCAAGGATGTGAACTTCCTTGTGGTAGATTGTCCATCCTCCTACAATGCCATAATTGGGAGACCAACTTTGAATAGTTGGAAAGCCGTTACCTCTACTTACCACTTATCAGTCAAGTTTCCAACAGAACACGGGGTAGGACAGGTATAAGGTGATCAACGGCGAAAGAAGAGAATGTTACTTGGCCATGTTGGCCATGGATGAACAAGTTCAAGCAATGAATATTGAAGAAAAGAAGGTTGTAGCAGAGCCTCATCAAGCATTGGAAGATATTTCCTTGGATGAAGATAACCCCGAGAGGTGTACAGGGGTTGGAGCAGATTTAGAAGAGAAGATTAAAAAGGACCTCGTCCAATTTTTGAAGAAAAACATCGATGTGTTTGCGTGGAGTCACGAGGATATGCCGGGTATAGACCTTAGTGTCATTACCCACCGTTTGAATGTATGTCCTTCCTCCAAGCCTGTGCGGCAAAAGAAGAGGGTGTTTGCCCCCGAGAGAGATAGTGCAATCAAGGACGAGGTCCAAAAGGCGATGGTAGCAAAGTTCATTCGTGAAGTGTACTACTCGAATTGGTTGGCCAATGTAGTAATGGTCAAAAAAGCAAATGGCAAGTGGAGAATGTGCGTGGACTTCACCGATCCGAACAAGGCTTGCCCTAAGGATAGTTATCCGCCACTGCACATTGACCAGTTAGTAGACTCAACTGCAGGCCACAAATTGCTTAACTTCCTGGATGCCTTTTCGGGATACAATCAGATAAGAATGGACGAGGCTGACTAAGAGAAGACATCTTTTGTCACCAGTCAAGGCTTATTCTGCTATAAGGTGATGCCATTTGGTTTAAAGAACATAGGGGCGACATATTAGAGGTTGGTCAACCACATGTTTCGTCCGCAGATTGGGCGGCATGTGGAAGTTTATGTAGATGACATGTTGGTGAAAAGTCGGGACGAAGGAAGGCATTTAGACGACCTGCAGGAGACATTTGAAACATTGAGGCAATATCACATGAAGCTGAATCCTAGCAAATGTGCCTTTGGAGTATCATCAGGGAAATTCCTTGGCTTTATGGTATCCCACAGGGGAATTGAAGCGAATCCAGATAAAATTCAAGCAATATTGGACATGAAGCCACCGCAAAATACCAAGGAAATCCAATCCCTCCTTTGGACGAGTTCTTTGCGCTTAACAGGTTTGTCTATAAAGCTCTTGATAAATGTTTGCCATTTTTAAGGTTCTCAAAAAAGCATTGAATGGACCGATGAGTGTCGAGAGCTTTCGAAGATTTTAAGGTATACCTTACCATGGCACATTTGAGTCCATTAGTGGAAGGAGAGGAATTATATTTATACTTAGCGGTAACCCCGCATGCCGTGAGCTCGGCATTGATAAGAGAGGAAGATAAAGTGCAAAGACTGTGTACTATACAAGCAAGGCATTGAAAGGAGCGGAAGGACGGTATCCACAAATGGAGAAATTGGCCTTCGCACTAATCACCGCTTCAAGGAAACTAAGGCATTATTTCCAAGCACATGTCATTAATGTCATGACAGATCATCCGCTCAAGAAGGCAATGAATAGACTGGAAGCTGCGGGACGATTAATCCCGGTGGGGCTGTGGAGCTCAGTGAGTTCGATATTAGGTATCAACCAAGGCATGCCATAAAAGCTCAATCTCTAGCAGATTTTATTGCGGAGTTTACCCCAAGTCATAATGAGACAGAAGACGGTAAGAGATGGATCGTCCACGTAGATGGTTCGTCTACACGGCATGTAGGAGGAATTGGTGTGGTCTTGCAATCCCTGGAAGGAGATAAACTGAAACATAAAGTCCGTCTACGTGCCAAGCGACTAACAATGAAGTCGAATATGAAGCCCTCCTCAAAGGGCTAGAATTGGCTAAGTCTGTGGAAGCCAAGTCCATATGTGTCATGGGGGATTCTCAACTGATCATGGGACAAGTGAATGGGATGTATGAAGCGAAGGAAGAACGAATGAAAAAATACCTTGGTAGGGTGATGCGCCTTGTGAAAAGATTTGAAAAAGCTGACTTCATTCAAATCCTAAGGGAAGAGAACGTGGAAGGCGATACTATAGCGAAAGAAGCCTCAGCAGATGAATCATTAAAGAAGTCAGATGAAGTTCAATATATGCCAAGTATAGATGTTCGGAAGTACAACAGGTGGATAACGAGAGAAAATTGGATGACTCCCATTATATCATACTTGAAAGACGGACGACTACGAGAAGAGAAGGACAAGGCCAGGAAGGTGAGGGTGAGATCAGCTAGATATGTCCTTATGAATGAAGTGCTATACAAGAGAGGTTTCTCTCAACCTTACCTTAGATGCTTAGCTCCGGACGAAGCAAACTACGATCGAGAGAAGTTTATGAAGGGGCATGTGGCAATCACTCAGAGCCGATCACTTGTCCACAAGGTCGTCCGTGCGGGGGTATGTGCGGCCGAACATGCAAGCTAATGCTAAAGCATACGTTAAGGTCTGCGACCAGTGCCAGCGATTTAGCAACGTCCCCAGGCAACCATCGGAATACCTCACCCCAATGGTGGCACCGTGGCCTTTCGCACAATGGGGACTGGACATTTTGGGTCCCTTCCCTTTGGGAGTAAGGCAGATGAAGTTTTTAGTGGTTGGCATCAATTACTTCACCAAATGGGTGGAAGCAGAACCATTGGCAAATATCACACAACAAAATGTGAAAAACTTCGTGTGGAAGAACATTGTATGCAGATTTGGAGTGCCGAAGGTATTGGTGTCTGACAACGGACGACAATTTGACAATGCACTCTTCAAGGACTTTTGCTTACACTTTGGAATTCAGAACCATAACTCCTCGCTTGCACACCCCCAAGCCAACGGCCAGGCTGAAGTTGCAAACCGATCCTTGTTGAAAATCATCAAGACTCGGCTTGAGGGGGCAAAGGGAGTATGGGCGGATGAATTACCAGGAGTTTTATGGGCATACGGGACCACGGTGAGGACCCCTACGGGGAGACTCCTTTCAAGCTAGCCTATGGAAGCGATGCGGTCATACTGCAGAAGTACATATGGCTAATCACAGGGTGATGATGTATCAAGACAAGGATAATGAGGACCAGCTTCCTCTGAACCTCGATCTAATAGACGAGGTAAGGGCAAACGCAGAACACAGGGCAGCAAAGTATAAGAACCTCATGGCTAGGCAAGATGATGCGATGGTGAAGCCTAGGCGTTTCAACATAGGAGATCTCGTCCTGAGAAAGGTCTCTTTGTCAACCAAGAACCTAGCACATGGGAAGTTGGGCCCAAAGCGGGAAGGACCCTATAGAGTTATCAATTGTAAAAGGCAAGGATCCTACTACCTGGAGGCCCCGGACGGGGACAAAGTTGGAACATCCTTAGAATGTGGAGCACCTGAGGAGGTACTACCAAGAAGAGTGAACCTATGGACGAGACCGAGTCTTATCTGTCTACTAACGTACTACTATGTATGATGCTATTTGATACTACTATGTTTGGTGTTGCTTGTGTGTGAAGTTTGAAACTACGATCTTATTACTTATTATAGTTGTGTTATGGTTATGGACGAAGTCATGAAGTATGTATTTATTAAATAAAAAGGCATCGGTGTGCATGTGCCTTGTCCGTAAACAATATTTATGTTATGTACAAAATGTTGTGTGAATTTTCTCCATGATATTGTCGTCCAAGTCAATCCTCAAGAGGGTTGAAGAATCCAAGACGAACAAAATCTCTGGACGCAGAGATGTAACATCTAAATTTTCTTGAATAAAGCAAGGAAAAAACCACATCCACACTCGTCCAACTTATGGACGAGGCGAAGCCAACGGTAACAATCCAAACTCTGGACGAGAGAAAAAGTTGGCAAAATAAGTAAGATGGTATGTAAAATTAGTTTGCAAGTCTTAAGACGAATCAAGCTAATTAAAAATATTACCTGCTAAGACGAGTTAGACTACATGAAAAATATGTATTCTCGACATGGACGAGCTAAAGCTGGAGTTAAAATAGCTTAGCAACATTCGTCCATGCAAAGAAAATGAAATCACTTGTCCATGCAAAGAAAGTAAAACTTCATTCAAAGGGTGGACATCCTACGTCCAAAAACCCTTGATTAGTTTGAAAAGCAGAAATAGTTTACTTAAAAGACCCGTCCTAAAACCATGGATGAGTATAATGTATTCTTGTTACATAAAGAAGGTCCAAAAACAAAGGACCAAATATAAAACCAAGCAAAAAAGAAAACAAAGGCCACTAAGGTTAAAAGTCTCGTCCTAAGAAGGGGAGCATTCACAAAGAGCTCGTCCCGAGGAGGCCGAAAATCTTGGCGTCGTCTTCCACATTGACGTCATCGTGAGCCGATCCGGGAGAAGAGAGCTTGTGGCAGCAGCAAGGTTAAGCTTGATTGCGCTAAAGTCAACTTCAGGGAAGTTCTCAATAGCGTCTATTCTGAAATCTTCAAAACCAGCTGCATAATTGCGACCCAAAGTGTCTATATACGCTTTGGACGACTTGAACTCAGCCACGGCATCATCGTTCATCTTTTGCAAGTGATCAATGCGCGTATCCTTCTCCAATGCATCAGTCCTTAGCTCCTCAATCAGCTTGTTACGCTCTTTGACCTCGTCCTTAGCTTTTTCAGCAGCCCCAACCCATTTTTTACAGTCATCATTCACTGCTGAATCCTCGTCTCCAACAAGACTCTCGTCTTGTCGACTCTGTTACTGTCTAGACGCCGCTATAAACTTTGACATGGCCTATGAATAGACAAAGCAACATAGAATGATTAAGTGAGGAAAAGTTGCTAAATGAACAAGGACGAGAGATATTGACATACCTTAAAGAGGTCATGGACACCTGAATGCTCAAATTCCTTCAAGCCCATGTTATAGCACATGTTTATGTCCTCGTCCCGGACGGCTATTTGGAAACGTTCCCAAGCCGGATCTTCGTTCTCAACGATGTTCGTAGAACGCTGGGACGAGCCAAGCGTAGTAGACTTGGCCAAAGGAGTTAGGCGAGAGTCTTGGACGGAGTGGACTCAACGGGAGTGGACGAGTCCACATCGACTATCCGGATGGCGGCCGAGACCGAGGAGGTTTGGACTTGACCACCTTGGACGAGCCCTGCTTAACCCTTTTGTCTCTACGACTCGGGAGCCCTTCCAAGTCAATGTTCTTTGGCAAGAACTTCCTTTTGTCCCCAGCCGTTGGACGTGTCGACCCTCTTAACGATCTGTGCTTGACCCTCAGGACGTTTCCCCTCTCTTGCAATTTCCTTCCCTTTGTTCTCTTTCATTGTTGACATTCCTAAGACGAGATGAACAAATTAGGAATGTATACATAAAAAAAAGAAAAAGAAAAGGAGGTTTAGCTAAAAACTTACTTTTTCGCACAGTAACTTCGTGGGCGATAGCTTCGTCTAAAGGCTCAGGACCTAAACCCCACTTGACTAGACGTCTAAGCGTGACAAGAGAACGAAAGCTCTGTACGTATGTAGACGAGCCCCGTGGACACGGTCACGGTGAAATTTGCTCAAGGACGGACGTTTGGCAGCTACAACACAATGAACAAACAAAGGTTAGAAATTGTAAATGTACCAAATAGAAGTAAGAATAAAAATAAATAAGGGGAAGGGACGTACTTTCTGGATGAAGGTTCCCTAGGTCCCCAGTGTAAGGGGGAAAGGGATCCCCGCTTAACGTCCACGGGGTTCCCCGCCCGTAAGCCTCGAAACAAAAATGAACTCCGTCTTCCACTTCCTATCGACGAAGCTAGGGACTTAATCAACCTACAATCATTCCCCTAGTAGTAAAAGCGATAAAAACCCTTAGATTGACTTATGGCGGAAGGTTTATAACAATAAAGGAACTCGTCCCTTTGTAAGAAGAGGACGGTCCCTACCAAAAACTTCCCTCCACAAAATTTGCATGGAGATAACTAATCTCCATGCATTAGGATTGAATTGACAAACACCTAAACCTAACTTGACTAATAACTCTCTAGCAAAGGCATTTAAAGGAAACCTAAGGCCACCTAAGAAGTAAGATTCATAGACGCCTATTCCAAAACGGGGTTCACAACACCACTCTCCACGGACGGGCAGCCTAGGGTTAAACTAAATGGGGATTTGATACAGGATTTAAGACTACATAACCTTTGTTCGTCCGTCTTAGAATGGACGCCTACAGCGCAACTAAAGACGGTTTCTATCTCGTCCGTAGGATTGGACGGAGAACCAGCTTAAGAGCCAGAAGCTCTCCTAAGCTGTTCTTGGACGACCTCAATAGGGAACCCGGGGGCCCCGGATGAGTAATTCTCGTCCGTGTTTCCTCCATTATCATCACTAGCACTACTAGAACTAGACCTATCACTAGTATCCTCACAAGACTCGTCTATAGCCTTATTAAGGCTATCGGTGGACGAGGATGCAAATGAACATCTCTAACAAGAAACTTAGAACCTAAAGACAAGGAGAAGAAGAGTACCCGACTCTAGACGGAAGAAGACTCTAGACGCAGAGGAACTCCTAGACGAGGATCTAGACGATGGATGTCAAGGAAGAAAATCTCTGGAATGAGGAAGGGTTAGGGAGGCATTCCACTATTTATAGGATCTTGACTTGGGTATTCGAAACGACCCAACCAATACGAAAGCGACACGTGGCATCTACCTCGGAAAAATAAATCGACGGAATCGATCGCTAATAAAAAGAATGACATGTGGTGCAGTAATTATTAACCAATTATATATATGTCCAAGGACGTCCAACCCTTTGGACGACTCACATGGACGAGGGGGCAACTGATGGTGTCATAAATCATCCAAGTCCATAACTCGTCCATATGTCTCGTCCAACGAAAGAAGCTACGAGAGGCGCAGAGAAAGTTCCAAGCGTTCTAGCGAACCTCGTCTATATATGGACGAGGAATACCTCATGGAATCTACACCATTTACGCAGGGCAAGCCTTCCAAGATGGTCTCGTCCATCTTTCACTAAAGATGGACGAGTTCATCGTGGAAGTCTCGTCCATCTTTACTAAGGATGGACGAGTTCACCGGCCCGTCCAACCCAGGTAACCTCCACGGCGGTTATGGAAGTTACCCTCAATTCTCCGGACTCCTCGACATTGGGAACGGTTACTAAACAGATAACCGTTCCACACACACTATATAAGGCTTCTTCGATGAAGGGTAATGGGATTCAGACAATTTCATTTTGAGAGAATATTTATTCCTTACAGAAAGTTCAAAAGTAACTAACTTCATCATCGGAGGATTTTTGGCCGGTCACCACCGGTCCCCTCCGATTCAGTGTTCTTTGTATTACAGGAGATAGCCCAAAGATCATCGCTCGAGTCTTGTCAACCCATTGATATCCAAGGAATTATCGGTGATTATTATTGAAATTTGTTTGGCGATTTCAACAAATGTATAACATAGTTTATGTATATTCATTTCACTAATACAATTAACATGAAACTATATATGTCACAATCACATATCATGTGGGGTAAAATTAGTGATAATTTATATAATATATAAAAATTGAAATGTAGTATTTATTGCAGTTGAGCTCTTGTTGCGTTACCTTATATCGTCATTGACTACATAATTAATATTTTTGTTATTTAGTTTTTATTCCTATTTTTTTTTTACAAAAATATAAATAGATTATTGACTTTATACATTCGTCTTAAGACTGTTTTAACATTATATATAATTTTGCCTTAACATATTTATCTACTTTAATTTATAATTTATTTATTTTTATTTCTATTTGGTTTACAAAAAATATAAATAGATTATTGACTTTACACATTCATTTTGAATGGTTTTAACATTACATATAATTTTGCCTTTACATATTCATCTATTTTAATTTTTATAACTAAATAATGAAATCAATGAAGAATCAAAAACCAAAAATAATGTCTATACATATCTATACTATATATAATAATGGAAATTTTGTAATAACCAGAAATTTTCTTTTTAGTTCAATATTTCATCCCCTTCAATAAATTTTTTTTTCTTAATTTTCATTTGATTTCCTTTAGATATTTAAAATTTTTTTCCTCTATATCTTCTTAAATTTTACGGTTTCACTTTGTTTAGCTTTTCATTTTACTTCTATCCTTCCTCTTCCATCTTAATTTTCATATCCACCTCTCTCCCTTATTCCTTCCAAATTGTCCCTGACAAAAAGGTCAATACTCTCTCATTTTCTCCAATTTTGTTTCTCTTTTGGTGGATTTTATTTATTTATTGTTTCAACCATTTTTTTTTCTACTAATGGTTTTTATTTATTTATTTATTATTGTTGATTTAATTGCCACATCACATGTGTTTATCATTTTGGTATTTGTATCGACTTATATGCATATTTAGGTAGTTTGGTATTCTAATCATAAGTTCTTTTTCTTTTTCCCATTGGTTTGATTTGATATGGACTAATAATTAGTTGTTTTGCAAGTTAAAATTTGATTTTTTTTTTTAATTGTGATCAATTTAGATGTTAAACTATATGAGACTTTATTAATTTTTGTTTATTTTGTAACCCTTTGGGTGGAAAAAGTACACTTAAAAATTGTATTAGAAGTACTTTATAATGTCATTTATTCAAAGAAAAGTAAAGGTTAGTCAAACAAGAATAATCGGTGGGTGGCATATTTTAGCTTTTGCAATTGTATTTTAATTATTATTATTTTATAACAATGTGTGTATATATATAGAAATTTAATTATTAAATTTTGCTAATAATTGTTTATCTGATAATATGTTTATATATATAAACATGACTTGCAATATAATAATTTAACAAGCAATTGAATGGATGATTAGAATTTGTGAAATACCACCCATTGGGTTTTTCATCATTCGTATACTATATCTTTTCCTTTGTCTAGATTTACAAATTATTCATATCACGTGTTTTCTAGAAAGCGATTCTTTGGATTTTTTTTTTCTTATATAAAACCAAACTACTTCTAAACCATGTTTAATGATGGGGGGGTGAGATGGGCTTGTTATAAAAACAAGTCCATGAACCATTGAACCATGTTGATTATATTAATTTTAAGCGTGCCATTTATTAATTAAAAAAAAAAAAGGAAGAAGGTTTTATTAAGGATAAGATTGATTTTTTTTTTTTTTTTGGAAAAAAACCAATCTCAAATTATAAGATTGGTTTTATTAAAATTAGAATTCAATTTTGCACTATGTGTTTAAATTTATGTAGAGACCATATTATAATTATCAACTTAAATTTGTGCCATATGTCCATGTAAAGAGAGACACATGTCACATTTTAAGGGAGATGGATAAGAGGTTATGAGAGAGAGAGAGAGAGAGAGAGAGAGAGAGGAAAAACTACTATTTTTATTATTTAAATTTAGGTAAAATTTAGGAATTATTAAATAAAAATGTTACATATTTAACCTTATTATTTAAATTGAATTTGTGGTATTTTAAGAATCTAAAATAAGGATCCCAAATAGGGGAAGTCCCTTAAATAGTACTAGTATATGAGGTTAAGTGAATTAAAAAAAAAGGAGAAAAATTTTGAGCTTTAATTTAAAGAGATTAAATTTAATAAGGATATGGTGTAAAACTCGAATTTTATTTCTCCAATTCCAACATACCACATCATCATATTACATATTAAAAAATAGGCACAACCATACTCAATCAATTTTAATACCTATTTGAAAATCTAACTTAATTGGGAATTTATTGAGATGTTATTATGTGTGGTAGGATGTATTAATTTATAAGTAACTAGTCGCTAACCCGTGCGATGCACGAGAAAGCTATGAAAATGAGATCAACTCTAAAATTAGAATCATTTTGCAAGTTAGACTACAAAATTAGGTAAAAGAATTAATTTCATGTTACAATCTAGTTTTCTATTGGTAGTAGAATCACTTGCATGATCAAATTTGGTCTCAATGGATTAAGTGCAAATCCTTCATCTAGACATTCAATTATTAGGATAAATGATGTGTTTTTGATAGGTAAAAATTAAGATAAAAAACAATTACACATATACACAGAACAAAAAAGAAAATTGTTTACCAAAGAACCTCAAATATGTAAAATTTGCCAAAAAGATACATCACATATTAATGCATAAACACGGCTACATAACATTTGAATAATACAAGTGCAGCAACATTAGAAGCAACCTTTAGCCTTCTTCACTATTTCAAGTGGCTCCTAAGCAATGTCATATTTACTTCTCAATTCTATTCATCATTCTACAATATAAAAGTCACAATCAACACGTATGCATCTCATAAAATCCATAAGCAAGTTTTTGTTTTTTGTTTTTTAATTTTCCTTCACCCTTCAATATGATGTAGCAAGAACCTTTGAGAATGAAACTACAACATACTTCAAATAATGATGAAATTGCCCATTTCCGTAATTTGACTCTCTTCGCTACAAATAAGAGGACTCTTAATGTTGAAAGAACTTCCTCTTCTTTTAGTGGGTAAAACAATAAGATCAAAAGTATTATGTGTAACAAATATTATCATATTAAAGTGAAAATAAATTGGTTAAGCAGAGATATTCAATTTGAACACGGATGTACCTACATCTTCTGCATCATCAAGAATCAATACAGCATTTTCTTGGCCAAGCAAGATATCAAGACCCTTTTGATATTATTGGGTGCCTTGCTTACATGAAATCACTTTAGCACTTAAGTACTCTCCTAGAGGATCAAGTAGCTTAGCCATTTACAATGCATAGTGCCGATAGGTGATCACTCATTGTATAAATGTACATCTCAAACATTTCACTTTCTTCTTTTAAAAATGTGTGAATAAAGGGCCTTAGCTTCGTTAAAAGCAGAGGAAGTTCATTAAATTTTTAAATTTTTTTTTTTTTTATGTTCATTAATTCTAGACTCTCCCATGTCTTTGAAAGTTTTACTTACCTTTGGTTAGAAATCTGGACACTCTATTGACAAATTGAAATCACTCAAATAAAACTCTCACCAACAGATTTAGAACCTAACAGTAATCATTCATGTTGACCTCCAAAAGTTCTACAACATGACAAGTTACAATGGTATATAGCCAAGCTTATTAGAGATGATCATACAAACAAAGATGGAATGTCACCATGATACCTGAAAACAAAGATATACAAAATGCTAAGCACACTACGAAAGTACAATAAAATATAAAGGTAACTGAAATACCTTGCAAATCTGTTTTTTATTTTAAATTGTAAGGTTGAATTTATTCAACCATCTAATTGGCTTTATTCCGTGCCAAATTTGCTTGTAATTCAGCATTTAGTAACCCTGTATTTAGGTGGGATTGTTGTAAGGGTAGTGAGTGAGATAGAGTGAAGAATTGCTCAAGAGTGTGCAAGAAAACAGAGTGTCGCGGCTGGGTCTCGCGGCTGGACTCGCGGCTTCAACCCGCGAGAACCGCACACGTGCCAAGCATGCTTTGGAAGGTGAACAGTCATGCTAGCTGGAGCACTACTGAGGACAAAACAGGACAATCTGGCCATACGGTTATCTCATGTTGGAACTCGCGATCGAGTCAAGCCGCGAGGTCAAGCCGCGAGCCACCCTGTTTTGGAAAACCCGACGTTTCACATTCCCCTTCACTCCAAAGTATAAATACCCTTTTAACCCACGATTGAAAGAGAGCTTCCAGAGAGAATTTTGAGAGAGAAACCCTAAAGAAAAACCAGATTGCCTCACCCACAATCTCTACCTTAGAGTCTCATCAAATTCCCTCACTCTCTTCCTCTCCATTGACAAATCCTTGAGAGGCCTTATAACCAAACCTGGTTCTCACCATTATCATCTCGTGAGACAGGACGTTTGGAGTTCGGGAAGCGATTAGGAAGGAGCCAATCTTTATTGGTTGATGCTACGGTGTAGTAGCGGAATCCGGTAAGCTAGAGAAGAAAAAGGTTCGGCGCAACCTCGTTGGAGTAAGAAGCTTGGAGGGCTTGGGTGCACTTTGGGTAGATTAGGCTTGGAGGGTCTATTCTGTCCTTGTATCCCAACTATATTTTCTAGTGGATTGATTACCGCTTGGAGGGCGGCGGAGAGGTTTTTCGCCGAGGTCTTGGTTTCCTCTTCGATAACATATCCGGTGTTATCGCTGTGTTTGCATCTTCCTTCCTCTCTATCTCTGCCTTTACATTATCTGTTGTGGTTTAATTCGTTATGGAAGGTGAACAGTCATGCTAGCTGGAGCACTACAGGACAAAACAGGACAACTCGCCATACGGTTATCTCGCGACCTGGAACTCGCGATCGAGTCAAGCCGCGAGGTCAAGCCGCGAGCCACCCCTGTTTTGGAAAAACCGACGTTTCACATTCCCCTTCACTCCAGTATAAATACCCTTTTAACCCACGATTGAAAGAGAGCTTCGAGAGAGAATTTTGAGAGAGAAACCTAAAGAAAAACCAGATTGCCTCACCCACAATCTCTACCTTAGAGTCTCATCAAATTCCCTCACTCTCTTCCTCTCCATTGACAAATCCTTGAGAGGCCTTATAACCAAACCTGGTTCTCACCATTATCATCTCTGTGAGAGAGACGTTTGGAGTTCGGGAAGCGATTAGGAAGGAGCCAATCTTTATTGGTTGATGCTACGGTGTAGTAGCGGAATCCGGTAAGCTAGAGAAGAAAAAGGTTCGGCGCAACCTCGTTGGAGCAAGAAGCTTGGAGGGCTTAGGTGCCTTTGGGTAGATTAGGCTTGGAGGGTCTATTGCTGTCCTTGTATCCCAACTATATTTTCTAGTGGATTGATTACCGCTTGGAGGGCGGCGGAGAGGTTTTTCGCCGAGGTCTTGGTTTCCTCTTCGATAACATATCGGTGTTATCGCATTTTGTGTTTGCATCTTCCTTCCTCTCTATCTCTGCCTTTACATTATCTGTTGTGGTTTAATTCGTTATGGCTTAGATAGTTGTTTAACCAATTCCATAATATAGCATATGTTAAGTTTCCGCACATTAATTGTTTGACATATTGCTTGTGTTGGTTAAGTTGGTTTTTTGGGGTCTAAACGTTCAAAAGTGTTTTTGTACACGTTTTTGAACTTTCATAAATATTCTTCTTCGTTGGCATATGATCTATATCAAGAACCAAGTATAGCTTCTTATGGTGTAATAAATCTGCTTATTTCATATTGACAATTTTAGCATTGTGAAGCCATAGTCCCAGCAAATAATGTTTAAGCTTAAATGAATTACTATTTAAAAAAGAAAAAAAAAGTTCATCACTATACTTTATGATTCTATAATTCTTGAATAGGAATAGATTTATAAGTTCAAAATTGGTTTACATTGCCTTCCATTCTGCAGAGAAGGATAACCAAAATTCATAACTCCTCCAAATAGTCTTATCTCAAAGAAGGTTACCTCATGAAAGTAACCCAATGCCACACCAGATTTGGCCAGAAACCTTTGCCCACAAAATGTACATGTTGTCATCTTGCAATTCTTGAAATCTTCAAACTTCAAACTGGTCATCCAAATATCTCTTTTTATTACCCAAATAAATAAATAAATAAAAATAGATTGGTTAAACTCCATTCGTTCCAACAAAAATACCTTCATTCAGTTCCTTTAATGTAACAGTTCCTCATGCGAAGAGCCATCCCAAAGCTATAATAAAACCATGCAAAAGAATTATATTGATATCCGTAATCGTAAGGCATAAACTACATCTTCTTATATGAATTTATAAGTAGCAGCAAGTAAAAAAAAAATATAAAGAAGAAATCATATAGATTAAAGAGGAAATTCAAAGTCCATAGTTCATCCGGATTAATCCAACATCATTCAAAGCAAAAACCTTCCTCTAATAGAGGGAAAAAGAAAAACAAAAAGTCCACCATGAAGCAAAATTGATGAAAATCTTCAATTGAGTAGTCAAAATTCTATGGGAAGTGAAGCAGAAAATCTGAACCACAAATGAGAGGATAACAACCTCAACTTAAAACACAAAATTCCTATATCAAAACCAATTCACCCACAATACCCAAACCTAAATCACATTTAACGCTCAATAAAGGGACAAGAAAAAAACTTTACCTACAGCGGTTCCAGCCATCCGATGGTGGTGCTAGACTGGTGGTAACAACCTTCTAAACTCTCTCCGCACCCTTACGAAGTCTCGGGAAAAAGCACAATACAGTAGCTTGACAGTGTGAACATCAAAGGGAAGGAAAAAGAAATTGAGCCACCCAAATTACACAAACAAACTCTCACTTAGAAGATTAAGAAAGAAAATCCCAAGTATTACAATTGAAAGGGGAAAACGCAAGAAATTAGTTTTACCAGTAGTGGTTTTGCAGGCTGATCGGTGGTGGCAGGCTAGTAAAGGCAGGACTCTGTTCTTTATCTTTGCCGGCTGGAGAAGGTGGAGTCATTGAGTTGTGGGAGAAGAGGACCGACGGTGGTCCGGGTTTTGGTTTTTAATTATATTGGGAAGAGTATTTGGTTTGAGAAAGGGGATTATATATATTTAATAAAAAGAAATAAATCAGATTTAAAAATTATAAAAAAATGCTAACCCGTGCGATGTATGGAATAGTTAAATAAAAAGATAATTAATCAACCTCACAGTAAAAGAAAAGGCTAAAAGAACCAATAAGAGACTACTTTGTCCATCAAGTAATCAACCCAAGTGGCATCGTAGCTCATAAACAAAAGTCATTGTTGCATTTCATGGCTGCATACTTGCTAATAACTTATTGATGACAAATATAGAGAGGGAACTAATGTAAGTCATCAATGGAATTTGAGTCAGCATCTCATTGCAAATGGAATATAGCTCTATATTAAAACTAAAAGTAAAAGTTCAATCATTATTTTTCTCTAAAACGTTATCAAAAACTATAAGTAATTTACATCAGTTTCAAATAAAAATCACTTGAAGAATCAACTACTTTGAATCATTATTTGAAAGAGGAGCGACATAAAAACTTAAATAAGTCTCAAAGATGAAGTTCTTTGAACATATTTCAGCACCAATTTCCTAGTTCAGCTCTATGTATGGCAACCAATTATCTTAGTCACTTATAATTTTCATCCACCTCCCTAGATCAATAAACTATATATCTACTAATCTACCTACCCTAACTTCAAATATTGAATACAAAGAAAGAGCCAAAATTTCTCAAACAGATTGTGTAGTGTATATAAACTTAAATTGTTCTATTGCCTCTTATTCATGAAAATAATATAGAAGAAATAGAAAAAAAATTGTTAAAAATGAATGCTTCATAGCTTCCACCATACTTGTACTTACACATACTAATCGTTATTTTCGAAAACTTGTAAAACGAATGAATGTACATGCCTAGATTTAGCTGCAAAACCCGAAACACCAAACCAAACCTCTATAGATAGTGTAGCACAAGATGTAGCATCAATATTATCCTAGCAATCCAATTATCTATTTGATCCATTGGTTGTAGTGGTGGGCCATTGAATTTGTGAATATCTGTAGAGTCCTTACTAATCTCTTAATAAATTTAAAATATGATTGGATTCGTCATGATTTCAACCATTTTGCTGCATTACTTTTTCTAAGTGTAAAATGTGACAAACCTTGTAATGCATGGGTTATATTGCCGCTATAACATTATATTTTAAAATGAATATGATTTGCATTTAATCTTTTAATACTTGGACTAAATTGATCTCTTAGTTGCTTAACTATACATTATATCTGATTACAACTAACCTAATGAATATTTACATTTGCTAAATTATATGTTATAATTTGATTACAACCTCCTTAGTTTAGTTGAATTGAAAATAGTCAAAACACTAAAAATTCTACAAATTTAAAGTATATGCACCCCAAAAAATTAGAAAGCAAGCAATCAACACCAATCCAATCAAATATGGTGATGAAAAGTTCATTCAAGCATTTCTTTGAACACTTTCGGGGAGTTGAGAAACCAAAGGGAAAAAAAGAGTTTCTTAGAATTGAGAAACCAACTAATATAATTAAAAAGATTTTCAGTTTTTGAAGATCATAAGCTATTGAAGATTTATCATACAAACTAATGCTCCCAGGCTAATCTACCAAAATAAACGCAAATCTAAACCCTAAATTGAAATACCAAAACCTAAATCATATTTTTACCAACAACTTTTTAAAAAAATTAAAAACTTTACCGGTAATGTTTTCGGAGGTATAATGGTGGCTTGAAGCCGTAAAGCGGAGGGAAACAGGCTGACAATGGAAAAATCCCTCAGATTTCTCTCTCTACACCTAATGTTTGCTGTTTTGTATTTTGAATGAAGTCTATAGAGGAGCATTCATAATAAGGGCAAAGCTGCAGAGACAGAATGTTTGAGGAAACAATGGAGAGAGTATTAAAAAGAAATTAAAAACTCTATTGCTAATGCTTTTGGAGTAATACTGTTTTGAACAAAATGTGCAACCATACCAGCGGTTTTAAGTTTGCAACAATAACATTGAAACAAAATAGAAATACCCATTTAAGAAAAATAAAATGGTTCCTTTAATAGGCCTAGTGAAAAGGTATAATTTTCAGTTTTTTTAAATGTAATCAAATTGCTTGGACATTCAATTGTAGATAAATATTATGCAATGGATTTTAAATTCTCCAATGTACTACCTAGGGCCATATCTTCAGTGTTATGACATACAATCATGTATCAATCACCCCTTCAACCCTGTTATTCATCTATTTAGTTTAATTAATAAGAAACCTTCTTAATCCTTTTCCTGGTAACAATGAAAAATAACCCACTATTTGCACAAAATATACTTCAAAAATAGATATGGAAGAAGTAAAAACATAGCTCTACCTTTTCAATTATGCACTTTGCTATTTTTGGAATTTGTAGATAGCTTCTAAACTTTATGGACTTGGTCCTTTGATGTGCATGGTAGAAAGCAAAAAATAAAAGTCAGTAGTAGGGTGATAGCTATGGATCTTAGCTTCCATGGTTATACCAAAATTAAAAATACAAACCTTAGCATAACTAAAAAATAAGGATCAAACAAAACCCCTCAAAAATGTAGATGCTACTCTTAAAATCAAATAAAGAAGTAATAAAAACAATGAAAGTATTGAGATGAAACAATTAAACTAAACATAAAACCAAGCTTGAGTTAACAATTACCTAAATATTAGTCATCTTAATCACAAGCATTCCACCATAAAAATATATCTTGTCAAAGGAAAAAATTTATAGAACAGAGAGTCTAAATTTGAAGAGAGATAGAGATAGACCTGGTGAGGCCAAGTGGCCAATGATGACAACTGAAAAGGAAGCCATACCCTCTGGCACAGATGGACCTGTGGTAGGATTCGCTTAACGGTAGGGACTAAGGCAACCATTCAAGTGGGATTGTTTTGCCTCGGGTGTTGGGTGCTTCTCTGATTTCAATCAAAATATAGCCATGAATAAGAAAATATTCTTAAAGCCAAACTTGAATTTCTCTACAAACTCATCCCAAACTCAAATTAGCTACCAAAAATAAAAATAAAAATTCGATAGGGGTAGAAACCCAGGTGCCGACAGGGTTGTGGGAGAGAAAATTGAGTGAAGAGGGGCAGAGTATATATTCAACAGAGTCCTAATTAAATTTGTTTATAGTTACTGATTTCTAAACCAATTTGATTACCAAAACTTATCTACAAAAATAAATGAAAAAAACACTGATTTCTAACCAAACTTAGTTACCTTTGGGCCGGTTTTGACGGGTGGATTGGGGCTAATGGTGTATCGCCGACCGACATAGTTGATGGGCCGGTTTCAATGGGTTGGGTTGGGGTGCATTGTTCTCAGTGGCGTTTGTGGGTTGTTGAGGTTGCATGTTGGTGGTTTGTGGCTTGCGGTTGTTGGTGGGTCTGTGGTGGTTTGTGGGTTTGTGGCTTGCGGTTGTTGGTGGGTCTGCAGTGGTTTGTGGCTTACGGTTGTGGGTGGGTCTGCATTTTGGAGGGAGTAGAAAGGGCATTTTGGAGGGAGTAGAAGGGGATTGGCCAAAAACAATCTCTGTTGATTTGTGGGTATAGTGGGTATGGTGGTTTTGATTGAGGAATCTGTGTTTTTGGTGGTAGAAGTGGTGTTCTTTGGATGGAAGGTGGGTTTTGCCGTGGCTCTAAGGAAGGAGATATGGTGGGTATGGTGGGTTTTGATGGTGTTCTTTGTGGGTACGGTGGGTATGGTGGGTTTTGATGGAGGAATTTGTGTTTTTGATGGAAGAAGTGGTGTGTCTTTGGATGGAAGGTGGGTTGCCGTGGGACTGAGGGAGTGTTGGGGGAGAAAAGTTTATCGGTTTTTAGAAAAGTTTTATTTTGCTTTTTTTTTATTTTATTTTATTTGATTTTAATATTGTGCTAATGTGGAAAATTGTGGAAGCTCCAAAAGTTTCGGTTATATATATATATATAGATTAAAAAGTTGATGTGGTAGTCTCTTATTGAATGGTGTAAAATGTACACCACATCCTTACCAAATTTGGACTCTAATTTATTTACAATTGAACCATGTTGATTAGATTAATTTTAAGCACGCCATTTATAAAAAGAATAAAAAAGAAGAAAGAAGGTTTTATTAAGGATAAGATTGATTTAGGTGTATTGTTTATGTTTAATCTAGATTTAAAGAAATTTTCTTTAAAAAAAAAAGAAAAAAGAAAAAAGGAAAAAGAAA
This sequence comes from Quercus dentata, assembly GCA_028216015.1. Lineage (NCBI taxonomy): Eukaryota > Viridiplantae > Streptophyta > Magnoliopsida > Fagales > Fagaceae > Quercus > Quercus dentata. Next base: position 75,378,224 of record CP116448.1, read on the forward strand.
GACACATGTCATGGAGAAAGTATTTTGTATCAAATAATGATACAATGTCATCTATATCAAAACTCAATAAAATGGGTTCTAGTTAGTTCAACTGGTAAAGTCTCTGATGGTTGTATAAGAGATCTGTGGTTCAATCCCCGCCTACACCAAAAATTGATTGCTGTCTTGGTCTGATGATAAAGAGTTATTATCAGGAGCAAATGCCATAAGATGAAACTCTCTCCAAAAAAAAAAAAAAAATTTCAATAAATAAAAAACATGTGTATAAAAATAACTATCTACTAACACGTGTCTTTTATTTGTTAGTAAAACAATTATTTTTTGCTGTCGTGTTTCACCCTTATTGAATTTAGGTACCTATCATTTGATACCAAATACATACCTGATGCCATTAGCTAATTCATAGGTTGACTGAGATCACATCAATTCTGAATCTTATTCACAATATCAATATCAATATCACATAGCTTTCGCAAAAAAGAAACCCTAGATCCCCAGATCATCCCTCCCACGACGACTAGATAGAGTACCCTCATTCTCATCTCTCATCACGCACACAACTTTCCTTCATTAGTTTGTTCCGAATTATGTCTCGCTCGTTTGCTGATGCTGAAGAGAATTTTCCCAGATTGTTCTTGGTGTTAGTGGAAGATGAATTGGCCGTAAGGTAGGTTTTCTTCCGCAATAGTGTATTGATATTGAATTTCATGCCTTAATTTAGGCTTGTGCGGAGGGGTTTCCCCAATGTTCAATTACAAGGCTTTATGCCATTGTAATCATATGTAAACTAAGAGGATTCAATTACAAGGCTTAATGAAAGATTTTGTTGATATTAATTACCTTTGATTGTTTACATGGCATCGTTTTCTGTGATTAGTGCTTACAATATTCTTCTTGAGGTGTCACTAATAAAGAAATATGCTTATACATTATAATAAAGCAGAAGCATCTAGCGAGGCTCTGCCATAATTTAGGCTTGTGCGGAGGGGTTTCCCCAATGTTCAATTACAAGGCTTTATGCCATTGTAATCATATGTAAACTAAGAGGATTCAATTACAAGGCTTAATGAAAGATTTTGTTGATATTAATTACCTTTGATTGTTTACATGGCATCGTTTTCTGTGATTAGTGCTTACAATATTCTTCTTGAGGTGTCACTAATAAAGAAATATGCTTATACATTATAATAAAGCAGAAGCATCTAGCGAGGCTCTGCCATGATTTTGAGCTGTTTGTGAAATTTCTAGTATACCATACATTTTTGCTCGGTATGAATGTGCATTTTATGTCTTCGCTGCGTTTTCCTGCGCCTCCAGGTCCTGGGCCAGGTTCCGTTTTTCTTTGACCCACAAATAAATGGCGATGGCACATAGTATTGAAGAAATCCCAAACATCACTAGACTGTTGTAGATCTCAACCGCTTTGTTTATCTGTATTAGGTTAGCAGTGACCGCAAGGTTTGCTGCCCATCTAACCACAGAACCGCAGCCTCCACCGATCGTCAGGTACCACGGTGGATACATTTCCACTTGTAGGAGCCAGGGCGCTGCCCCCAAGGGCTCGTATATGACCATATACATTACTAGGAGAAAAAGGCCTGCTGAGTTGACGACCATGTTGTTCAAACCAATCCTTATAAAGTAACAAACAAGACCCAAAACCGACAGATTTAGACCTAGTGCTATGTAGCAGACCATCATTAAGTTCTTCTTTCTGAATGTGCATAGTAATTTGAGACAGAGTGACTGAGCGATTACTTCGAACACCAGCGTTGTAATAGGCTCTAATGAGGTCGGTATTTTGCATGCTTCCATCATGATAGGCTTTAAGAAGAGGACGAGTTGATGACCGCATAACTGGCTTGCCGCTTGAGTGGTGACACCTGCTAACAAGGCACTTCTAAAATTGGACTTTTCCTTTATTGTGGATAGCAAGTGTCCCAGTGTTTCCTCTTTTGAAGGGGAGGCAACAGCTTTTAATTCGTAGAATCGGTCGTGTACTTGTAGATGAGTTTCTTCTATTGAGAGCCAAGCTTCCATGAGATTGCCCTAAAAAGGAAAAAAGAAGAAAAAAGTTAATTACATTGAAGATTCACACATATACAGCCTCCAAAATAGAGGTTTTATTTAAATGTTTGTTTCGTTTAAGTGTGTATGCAATCCAAAAAAATAAAGACCATACCTTTTGCATAAGGTAATGTGGAGTGTCATGTAAGAACCCCACAATAAGATTTTGCGTAAATACCATTAGGATTAAGGCGAGGACTAGAAAAAGAACCGATTCCAAGTCTATAAAGCTGGTGCTGTAAGTTCCCATCCCAAGGCCTATGTTGATTGCTGTTATCATCAATGGCCTCCTTTTGGGAGGGGCTTTCTCCGCACAATAAATTGGAACAACTACAGTCTGAACGCCGGACACTAGGGCTAGCAACCCCGGACCTATGTAAGCCTTAAAGGGGTGAGTCCCCATTCCAGTGAATGGTATAGCACAGAGGAGTAAATTGTCGCAAATCCCCAGTGTCATTCTGCGGCCACAGACTTCTGACAATAGCACTCCCATAACAGCTCCTCCAAATGTGGAGGCGCCTTTGATTAAATCAGAAAATTCTGGGGAAAAAACTTGCACAAAGCCCGTTAAAACATTCTGCATAAGTCCTCGGATTAGGGCCGTGAAAACTAGGATTATTAGGTTTTTTGTTTCTTTTTTAATCATGTTTTGGAAATTGGTATAGGTCCTAGATGAAGATATATAGTAGAAGATGAAGATGATAATATACTAGCCTTGTATACATATCTCTTTAGCGGTGGGATTCATACTCTCGTTGTATAAACAAATATACAACAGTACCCTAGTTACATAACCCATTAAAAATTTAAGTGGGCTCAAATTGTAACAAAAACAAAAAGACGCGCTTTCCGCTAATCACACTCATCCATTTTAGGGGCGTCTGTTATTTATTTATTTTTAACTTCTTAACAGCATTAACATGGATGGTGCAAAAATAAAATTACTGGTATTGGGTGTTTTGTAAGGTGAATTAGTAAAATAGATAAAATAGTTTTTTGTGGTACTAAATTGCTAAATTTTTTGCACCACTAATGCTGATGCTCTAACCCCCACACACACCCTCCAATGGGCCTAAAAACGCACAAAACTTTAACAATCAAACACCAAATTAATGCAATGTAGTGTTCCTGCCATGAAAATGGTTTTTTGTTTGTTCGGTTATGGCAATATTAATTAGCAAAATTGCTAATAACCAATTTTATAGCAAAAGTAGAAAAGACAGTAAGCTTATATTTATAATCCCCATTATCAAAAAAACAAAACATGGGCTATTTGACATGTACATGTGGTGAGTACAACATTTTTTGTTTACAATAGTTATTGACCCGTGCTTCGCACGATTTTTTCTTTAATTTATTAATTTATAAATATTATAAGTAGATATGTTATAAGAAAATTATTCTTCATTTAAAAGAAATTATTATTATTATCTATACTATTATTTAAGGGGCTTCTCCTGTGTGGATTCCTCATTTTTTAGTTCAAAAATGCCCCTAGACCCCTATGTTTAAGTAGAGACAAAACTAAAGGATAATCAGGTAAAAATGCAACTCTAACTCCCACTAAAAAATAGGACCATTCTTCTATTAATTTTCAAATTAATTTATTCACTTATAAATTAAATTTTCAAAATAAAAATTATACATATATATAAAATCTATATTATCTATCTATACTATTATTTAAGGGGTTTCCCCTATTTGGATTCTTCATTTTTTAGTTCAAAAATACCCCTACACCCCTACGTTTAAAGATAGATAAAACTAAAGGACAATTCGGTAAAAATTCAACTCTAACTCCCACTCCCACTAAAAAATAGGACCACTCTTCTATTAATTTTCCAAATAAAAATTATATATATATAAAATAAAAAAACACAAAATTTTTTTTTCTACAAAATAGGACCACTAAAAAAAAAAAAAAAAAAAGCCTCACGCGCGAAGCGCATGTGATGAGGCTAGTTATTATCTATTAGAAAATTTTCCTCTTTGGATTGGACTTTTATGTAATTCAAAAATATCCCTAAAACTTATGTTTAATAGGGGAAAAAAAAATTGAGGACAACCCAGTAAAAATGTATCTCAAACTCCACTTAAAATGCCTACAAAATAGGACCTAGTAGTCCATGTTTTCAAAACAAAATTACTTTAAAATTAAAAAAAAAAAAGCAAAGTAATGACACTAGTGAAAAGAATGTCTCATCATTAAATTAATAAATTAAAAGTTATATTATTTTATTGTGTTGGTGGTGGTAGTGGTTGATGTTTATTATACCAGATATATTATTTTATCGTGTTAAATTCTAAAATAAAACTACTGATGTTGAGTGTTTTGTAAAATGAGGTTGTTAAATAGATAAAGTATTTTTTTTGTTGTGCCAAATTGCTAATTTTTGGCACTACCAATGCTGATGCTCTTAGTCAACATTTAGCAGTGGAAAATGCTATTTTCACAAAAAAGTCCACAACTTTTGCTACTCGTGAATTGTCACGTGGTGAGTTGTGAGTAAAATAGTGGGTCTATACTTTCACCATTTATAGCTTGCCACATGAAAGTTGTGGCAAAAGTTGAATTTTTTTTTTTTTTTTTTTTTTTTGTGTCTCTAGCATCATTGTTCTCTTTATTCACTTTAGCAACTTTTAGGAGCAATCAATTGTGGACATGGTTTATGAAGTCATTTTTTCTTTTATGAAAAAAATAAAACATAAAGAGATGTCAAAAATGGGCATTATTCACTCTTCTTTAAAGGGAGAGGGGTTGGTGTGGTTTGAACCACAAGAGGTGTTGGAATCAATGGGGTATCCCTCAAATCCCATCATTAAATTTTAATTGACAAGTAAATTAATGATATGGAGCATTTATTTATGCCTAACCTAAATTAAGGGCAAGACTTATGTGCTGTTCTTTAGGTTCCTTTCTTAAGATTTTGCCACGTGGCTTTTTTTCTTATGGGATGAAAAAATATTTTTAAGTTAAGTAGTCATATGGTTGAATTTTAAGGAATATCACCTAAGATACTGTAAGTTTTGTCCATTAAATAATGCAATCCAATCCAAAATATAGTTATAAAACTACATCGACCACCTTCAAAAAAACATTAAAAAAAAATGTATAGAACATTGAATTGTTATGTAACCTAAACTAAGTAACCCTATCCAACCATATAGTTACAAAAATTGTACCAACATTAAATCATCTCCTAAGTACTCCTATTAATTATGTAAATTATTGATGATGTCATAAAAAAAAAATCAAATCAACAAATGCTAGTGCTACTAATGTAACAATTTTCACTGCAAATTTTATAATCTTTGAGTTGATAGATAGGTTATTATTAATTCTCTTATGAGCACATCATAGACACTATATTATTAGTATTATTTATTATCCACATTAATAACTTTACCACCTCATACATTTTTTGTAATTTGACACCACAAAAAGCGGTGTCAGATTCAGATACCGATCCCATAAACCCCAACAGTAAGCCCAACAATGAAAACATAATAAAGAGAGAGATGGTGGATTTAAAGAATGGTAGCGAAATCCTGTGCATACAAAGGTTCTTCACCTACGACCACTCCTGGAAATGGTTCCATTATCTTAACAATCACATTCCTTGGACCAGACCCGCCATTCGTGTCTTTGGTCTTGTGCTGCATAATGGAATTGGAGGCAGTCTATTGATATATGTTGATTTGAAATTTGATTGAAATCCAATTTAACAATGTTGAATCGAACTAGAATAAAATATACCAATCAACATTTATTAGATTTGAAAATGATGCCGAAAGAAGTGGTTCGATCCTTGTATTTTTCTTTGTTGAATTTGAAAGTTCAATGAATTAGGATCCTAATGCATGTATAAACAAACAGTCCAATAGGACTAGGAGTAAGAATTTCAATAATCCTTATGATGTGTTTGAATGATAGGATTTTGACACAAGGATTTGGATTTTGGTAATTAAAATCCAAATACCTTGTTTGAATAATTTAAAAAGGGTCAAGGATTTCTATTTGGCAAAACTACTAAGGATTTTAAACCTTAAAATCCTTGAATTTGAAATAACTTGTACACCCATTGAATTTTAGAAATTCATTAGAAATACTTCAATATTTATAGATTTGGAATTATGACTTTTCAAATCCATCACTTTAAAATTCAAAAATCCAAATTCAAGTATCAAAATACAACCTAGATGTGTGATGTGTGATGTGACTTGTCTAAATAACTTAATGGGTCATGTGATTAAAGTACACATTCTGAAGTTTTAGAACATGTTTACCACACCTGACAAATTTTTTAGAGGTAAAAAATTAGTTAGTGATTAAATAAAAGTTGTGCCTCAAATTGTTATGTGACATCCTAGTGTCACAGTGTGGGTTGGTCTTCTTATCAGGCTGAATTTTCTGGTTTTATATGCAACGCCATAATGGGAGGCACATTTCTTGGCTGAATAATTTGATTTAATCACACTTAGTAGGACTTACTGAATTGATCATGTATGATGTGAGGTGACAAGCAATGCTTCCTCAATTGTGGGTTCTTGATATACTTGGACATCCTTGCTCAATTGTGGGTTCTCTATATTTGTTTCTGTAGTAGCCTAGAGACACATGTTATGTTGCAAGTTCAGGATTGCTAGAGTTGATTTACAGTGGGTATCAGCCACATGCCTATTCTTGGGATGATTATCCTGCACTTATGGTCCGTTTGGATTGAGAGAGAGGGAGTAGAGTAGATTTACCATAAAATTAACTTATTTTTAGCCAACTCTACTTTACTTCCCTCCACTCCTCGTCCTTCCTCCCTCCGTCCAAACAGGCCATTAAGGATATCTTGGGTGCGGTAAGAATAATTTAGTATAAATATTCTTATAATCAGCACTACAAGATATCTTTATTAGTATTCTCAGAAGAACCCTGTGTGTATGTTAAAATACTTAGTATTCTAAAAAAAAAAAAAAAAAAAATCTTTATTAGTGCAATACAGTTGTATTTGTATTGGAAGTTGATGCCTTCGCTAATTTGTGAAGACACATAAAGCTCTTCCTGGGATTTGTTTCAATAGCTTACATTTTTTTTTTTTTTTTTTTTTTTTGATATAAGATAGAAATTCTCCTGGAGATTTGAATCCAGTCCTTACTCCCACATCCTACAAGTATTTATACTTGTGGAAGTGACCATTGTATCAAGGGTGTGCAGTAATTCAATAGCTTACTCTTAAATAGGTATAAAGGTGGAAATGACCATGTTGGTTGGCATTCTGATGATGAGAAGCTTTATGTTTACAACTGTCCTTTGGTTCTAGTGTCAAAAAGGCATGATGAAGAACCTCCAAGCAAGCGATTGAAGAAGAGCCGCCATGCTGATCAGTGCACAATCAAACTTAAGCATGGATCACTGTTGATGATGAGAGGCAACACTCAACGGGATTGTATACACTCAGTGCCTAAGCGTGCAAAAGTAGACACAACTTGTATTAACCTCACTTCAGACATGTTCTTTGATTATGTTACCAAGAGTATGGTTTTTCTTTGGGCTTTATTTGTTGTATTGATTTCTGGCCAGCTTTTGCAGAACCTTCTGTTACAAGGTACCTTGTATTCTGTTAGGAGATAGAATGTATAGTCTTTCTGAGAACTTGATATGGGCATTAAAGGTTCAGAATGCTTGCAGCTTTTGGTTTTGCAACATACATCTCTGTAAAGGCATCACTAAAAGTTTAAAAGTTCGAGGATGCATGTAGCTTTTGGTTTGGTGACATGCATCTCTGTAAACATCACAAATAATTTTCTAATTTTTCTCTGTGGCTAGTGTTGCTAAGTTAGCTTTATGGATGTACGTTTTTGGACCCCTTAAATACAACCAGATTAGCCTAGTTATTTAGCCAAGTAATTAACTTAGTCAAATTATCAAATCTAGGTTAACACACATATATCATATTATTGTAAAGTATGGAAAATAAAGAACACAACAATATGATAACCCAAGAAAACTAAACTGGTAAAAAACTTGGGGAGGATTTAACCCAGCTATCCTCAAGGAAAAAAGCAAATCCACTATGAAAGAATTGAAATTTGTACAATAGAATTTAGACCACTAACATTTTATTGCTACCTTGAGTAGAAAATTTACTACCATGACCCCATGATAGCTCCGAGTCCACGGACTACTTTTTTCTTTGGCCTTTGCAAAACACAAACACCCACGTTTGTGACTTTGAGATCACACTCAAAGGTTTAGCAACACAAACTCTCCTATTTGTGACTTCAAGACCACCCCTTGAAAGTTTAGATCATCAGCACCTTTGATGACTAGAGAAGGCAGCAACTTCTACAACACCGGATTTTGAGATTCTTTAAATAATAATACTGGTAGAAGATTTGAGAGAGTTTTTTAAGAACAAAACCCTAAATACAAAAGAGGCACACTCTTCTTTCTCTAAAAAGCCTTTATAAAACATGCTTTGAGTTTCCTTTATATCTTGGGAGAAGTAGATCATGTTAGGTTCTAAAGATTATGATTTTATGTATTTAGAACTCTAATGTGTAATGTTGGCAAACCATGATCAAAACAATATGTTTAGAAGTGTTTAAAGTTAGCTCAAAGTTGTGTGTCAATGTAAAGTTGGAATCGAGTTTAAAGCAAGAAGCACTGTGGCTTTCGGCCTGGCTCAATCGATCGAAGCTTAGGCTCGACCGATCAAAGCTCGGGCAGATTGCTTTTCTGTAGATTTGTCCAACTTAGCCCTCTTTGTTTTAAAACGTTTTTAGGGTTTTTTATTTGTCCTAAGTATAAAAGGCAAACCCTAGCCACGTTTTAGTGTTGCTCATATTGCGGTTTGTGTAAATCTCTTGTGAGATCTAGAGGAGCTTTCCTTTACACAAGCTTAGGGTTTTCAAGGAGGAGATAATTTCTGCACCTTGATGATCAATTCAGTTGCTGCTATTGAAGTTTAAAGAATACACAAGCGGGTGTGCTTGTAGCTGGTGGGAATCCAAGAAAGAAGGAGTCCGTGGATTCGGAGCTTGCACGTGGTCGTGCCAGTAAGTTCTACTGATTGGTAGCAATAAGAAGTCGAGCGTGGGGGCTTGTAAGTCTTATTGTATGAATTTCGATTCTTTCAAGATAGTGGATTCAAGTTTACCTTGAGGATAGTTAGGTCAAATCATCCCCAGGTTTTTACCGGTTTGGTTTCCTTGGTGATCATATCTTGTGTTATTTATTTTCCGCTGCTTTGCATGATTTGATCTTTATTATTGTGATAACCTAGACTTGTTTAATTGGACTTAGTAACAACTTGGCTAATTACCTAGGTTTAATCAATTATTTAAGGGGTCTAAAAAGCGACAAGTGGTATCGAGAGCGAGTTGCTCTTTTGTTTTAGATCTTTTGATCTAAAAAGTCGATCCTTGACCCCTGTTGTCATGGATAATTTGAAGTGTCTTTCTGATCATATTTCTGCTCATGCTTTTGTTGATTTTATTGATGCCTGTGAAACTCTTCGTAAGGAATTATTGAAATCTATGAAAACTGCTAAGAAATTTAAAGAAGAGTTAAAATTGGCTAATCTTGAAAAAGAGGAATTGATTGTTAGATTAGATGAATCTAATAAAAATAATGAATTTTTGAGAAATCAAATTTCCTCTCAAGATGAGAAGATGAAAAGCTTGGAACAAGAGTTAGTTGAATCTAAAATTCAAAATTTGACTTGTACCAAGTCTGTTGTTAATAACTGAAGTGTTTCTGTTTCTCTTAAGCCTAAAACTGAAAAAGTTTATATCCCTCCTTTTAAAAGGAATAATAAAGAAAAGGCTTGTTTTGCTAGGTTAGACAAAAGTAAAAGTTCTGATGTAGACGCTGAAGTTTCTAAACCTAAGTCTAAACCTACTGTTAGAGAGCACAATAAATCTGTTTTTGTGCATACCTGTCACCTTTGTGGTGTTGTTGGTCATATTAGACCAAATTGTTCTTTGTTGAGGCAAAAACCAAAATCTGAGACTAGATTTGTTGTTAGGAATACTGATGTTCCTAAATTTGTTCCTGTTTGTCACTTTTGTGGTGTCTCCGATCACATTCGTCCTAATTGTCATAAACTAAAATTTAAGCATTCTATGTTTCAGTCTAGGATTTGTGATGATATTTCTCCTGCCATAAGTCCATATAAATTGTTTCATATTCTTTTGAAAAATTTGAGCTTGTTGGCTTGTGAAAGGAATTTGTAGGATTTTAGTCTTTCTCGGAAGATTGGTGTAATCCCTTAAATACACTTTGCTTCTCATGGATTTTCACCTACAAAGCCGAAGACTCGTGCTATATGGGTGAGAAAAGATTCTCCAAGGTGAGTGTTGCTAACTTGTCACTGATTTAATTCTTTCAATTAATTGTGGACATGTTTTGTTTCTGTTTTTGGTCGTGTTTTTTTAGGTTGTTTTTTATTAAAAAAAAATCCAAAAACATTGAAAAAATTTCAAAAAAAAAAGACAAAAATATTTTATTTTGTGTCTAGTTTTTTTTCTTGAGGATTACATGAGTTATGATATCTCTCTCTTGATTTAGAACATACTTGACATTGTGGAGAAACTTGAATAGTATGTGTTATATAAGTGCTAAGCTATTTTTAATTTTATGTGAGTATGTACTAGTTTGTACATGTACTCAAGGGTTAATTAAGAAATTGATATTTCTTGTTTGTGTACCCTCTATAGCTTAGTTAAGCAATGTCATGCATTGCATTTGCATTGTTCATTTAGCATAATGTGTGCTTTTAGTTTTTGGTCATAAATTTTTTTACCAAAAAGTTTTTTTTTTTGTGTTTTGTAATTCACATCTTGGATTTATAATCAAGGATTGGTCATATTATCTTTACATAACAAGTTTATGTACCTTGTTTAGTCTTGATGAGCTTACTTATTGCACTTTACTAGTTGAAGTTTTGTAGTGCATGTTGTGTGAGAAAGATGTTTATGGTTTTGATCACTTTGTTTTGATCTTGAAGTCACATGTCTTTGACTGTCGGACTTGAACCTTTAGAGAAAGACATAAATAACCATCTCATCACTGTTCACTAGCCAATCATGAATACCTTAGTGCATATCATAAGATTTTGTGCTCGAGAAAGTGTCGCACATGCACAAAAAGAACATAAGGTGAAGCCTCGGTTTAATTGCTTAATACTTAAAATTGGTGTGTACTATCAGGCTTGATGCCAAAATCACATGACTTAAAATTGGTGTGTATATTATGAGGCATAAATTTAAGAAACTTACATGATTGCAAGCTTATGATCTAGGAGATGTGGGAGTTATATGATGTAACTCTTTAGGTGATAGTCTCTTTTAAATTCAATGTGATGAATTTTGTAGACTTTGTGATTGATTGCTATTCACATATTACCTCACATGTATCTCAAGTTTTTGCTAGTTGCACACACTACACAAGTTACTCTTTGCTAAACTTGGTACATTATATTGTGTGTGATCTTGTTGTGACCATCCAAGATTAAAGTTCCTTGATTTTGATGCAAAATGTGCTTAATGTTTGAGTTTTTGAGGACAATTGGTTGAAAAAACTTGTTTTTGGAAGATCTGGGTTGAATTCAAGTGTTTTTTTTTTAACTTTTAATCTCATACTCATGCATTTTATTCATAATATTTGTGCTTTGAAGAGTTTTTGCATTAAATTGCTCTGTTTTTCAAAAAATTGATTTTTCCATGCATCATTTATGTTTAGGATTCACATGTATTGCATTGATTTTTTGTATCCATCTTGCAGTTTTGCAGTCATATCTCTCATTGTTTTCACACATAACATGCATGCACTTTGCTACATTGGGTACTCAACTTGATCAAAAAATTGATTGATTAATTTTTGAGCTATGTACTTTCTAGTATATGCTATTTTTATATGTGAATTGTAAAAAAATATTTTTCTTAAGAGATATGATGGATAATCAATGTACAAATATTTTCTCTACTCATGCAACTGTTTATGGGTCACATAGTGCCATGTTTGCATTTTATTGAAAGAGAGAATATTTTTTCTTCATGTGTATCCTCAATTTAGTTTTTTTTTTTAAAACTTGGTTTGTGTCTTTTTATTTATCCCCAACCTTTTTATTTTTCCCCAAAATTGTTTTTCCCAAAACTTGTTTTGTTTTTCCTATTTTTATAGGGGGAGAAGCTTGCTTTTTAACCTTTGTTGTTCATAGGGGGAGTTGTCTCTATTTCTTATAGAGTTGAATTGTTTTATGTTCCCTTCTTTCTCTATTTTCTCTATGTTCCCTTCTTTCTCTATTTTCTCTTACTCTGTTGCGTATGTTTTCTGTCAACTCTTTGTTTGAATTGTCTTTGTCAATGCGTGACAAAAAGGGGAGAGATTTAGATGAAAGGTGTGGAAAATACAAGAATGTTCTGTTTAGGGGGAGTTAACATTGAGTAACATTGTTTTTGATGTATCTAATTTAGGGGGAGAGTTAGATTGCATATTTGTTGATTTCTTGTTTTTGTTTTTCTGTCACATATGTGGTTATGCATTTTGTTTAGTGTTTTAGGAAATATACAGGTTGATTCAATTGAGTTCTTGTCTACACTTGCAACTGATGGATAGTAGTTAGGATTGAATTTGGTTTATGAGCATTATTTTGTAAAGGGCTTTTCATTTTGTAAACTTTGAGCTTCTAAGTTGTGTTTTGTCACGGATTGCCAAAGGGGGAGTTGTTAGGTTCTAAAGATTATGATTTTATGTATTTAGAACTCTAATGTGTAATGTTGGCAAACCATGATCAAAATAATGTGTTTAGAAGTGTTTAAAGTTAGCTCAAAGTTGTGTGTCAATGTAAAGTTGGAATTGAGTTAAAGCAGGAAGCACTGTGGCTTTCGGCCTGGCTCGATCGATCGAAACTTAGGCTCAACCGATCGAAGCTCGGGCAGATTGCTTTTCTGCAGATTCGTCCAACTCAGCCCTATTTGTTTTAAAACATTTTTAGGGTTTCTTATTTGTCCTAAGTATAAAAGGCAAACCCTAGTCACGTTTTAGTGTTGCTTATATTGCGGTTTATGTAAATCTCTTGTGAGATTTAGAGGAGCTTTCCTTTACACAAACTTAGGGTTTTCAAGGAGGAGATAATTTCGACACCTTGATGATCAATTCAGTTGCTGCCATTGAAGTTTAAAGAATACACAAGCGGGTGTGCTTGTAGCTGGTGGGAATCCAAGAAAGAAGGAGTCCGTGGATTCGGAGCTTGCACGTGGTCGTGTCGGTAAGTTCTACTGGTTGGTAGCAATAAGAAGTTGAGTGTGGAGGCTTGTAAGTCTTATTGTATGAACTTCGATTCTTTCAAGATAGTGGATTCAAGTTTACCTTGAGGATAGCTAGGTCAAATCCTCCCCAGGTTTTTACCGGTTTGGTTTCCTGGGTGATCATATCTTATATTATTTATTTTCCATTTGCTTTGCTTGATTTGATCTTTATTATTGTGATAACCTAGACTTGTTTAATTAGACTTAGTAACAACTTGGCTAATTACCTAGGTTTAATCAATTATTTAAGGGGTCTAAAAACTAACAGATCAGAAACGCTAACCTTAATGGGCTTAAACTACTGTTTGGGTTTAATTAAAATTCTGCAAATACGACTTTCGATCGGTCGAGCTTGTCTTTCAATCGGTCGAACCAGGCAGATTATGAAATCTTTTTCCTGTAGCTTGTATGTTATTGAATCTTGACTTGAATCATCTTGAGCATTGTCTGATAATACCTATAGACTCTAAGATCTATATCTAGACAAGTTTGTATTTACGATTTGCTAGTTTGTTCTAAACATTTAGAACATAACAATGGATAATGGCTTGAAATGTCTCTCATATGAAGCAATTGCTAATTTTGTGAATTCGACATTCATGTTTTCATCGATTCTACTTCCCCTGCTGGCTGCTGGTTGCCATGGTTTATACTAAAATGCTCAATTTTCAGCAATCCAGCAACACACATTAGCCACAGGATATGCCTCCTGTTGTTCCATTTGTTGCCACCAGATCACTATTTCTCTTGTTCCCTTAACCAATGCCCTTCTATTGTTCCCAATTGCCTATCCTTTCTCCATTTCTCCACTACTCCCATCTGTCTAAGCTTGCTAATGAATTTTGTCGCCCTTTTACGTTATTATGGTAAGCATTTAACAAGTCTTTGGGTCTAGACAAGTAACTTGTAATGCTGGCCTACTAGCAGTGTTCCAGGGAACTCCTATACCTTATAAACCGTCTAGCCCACCAGGGTAAGTGAACCTCTTTTAGGTTCTTGAAGAAGGCTCTGAAATCATGCATTGGAAACATCATACAGTGAGTGCTTTTATTTGCCAATGATCAAGAAATGTGTAGGTTTGTTGAATCACAGTCCCCGATGGCAAAAATTATTGTGGAAGATCAAAGTATGCCAAAAATAACAATGCAGAATGGAGCTTCTATAGTCTGAAATGCCATTAGACAGTAGTGACGATAGAGGTGTATAGGTTGATGACTTGATGAGGTGTATAGGCTGATGACTTGATGAGGTGCATAGGCTGATGAGTGCAGACCACATTTGGTATGACAATTATGGTGTTGGAGCTCTGGCATAGTGTCCAGTCTCGACAATTAGACAGTAGTGATGATAGAGGTGCATAGATCGATGTGTGGAAACCTCATGTGGGGAGAATGAGCTTACGCCATGCGGTACATTTTTTTCCGTTTATATTTTTATTATTTAAGCTTCCTTCTCAGCAAAGTTTGAATTTATATTAAAGTATTAGTTTATTAAATTAGTTAATGGAGTTAATAGATATATTAATTGTTTATAGTTGTGCATTAATTATTTATGTTAAAGGAATATATACAATTATTTTTATAAATTTTATATAAGAAACTATTATTATTTGGAATAATAATAAGTAGTAATTACACTCCACCCCAAATTTGAAGAGATAAAACACTTTCCCCCTTGACATCCTACTAGCCAAACTTTGTTAAATTAATATTAAAAATGTTGTGTACTAACCTACCATTTACTTAAGGCTAGGTTTTCAAAATTATCTTAATTCATAATTAAAAATCATTGTTTTAAAATTTTAACTAAAGTGTATTTTAAAATATTAAGTGTGAATTTTGCTTATTATTTTTTCCCCCTTTTTCAACGAATCATGGAGAGATTTTCTATTGTATGTGTTTGGTACTTGATAAATTTTGTATTTTTATTCTATATTTATCAGTTATTTTTTTTTACTAAAAATGGTTAAACTTTTGTAAAATGATTTTTATAAAAATTTAGAATATTTCATTACTAATATAAACAAAAGGGACAGTGGCAACTCTAGGGATTTTTTTGAGGGTGGTCATTAATAAACTTAAATTATATAAAATCTAATAAAAAGAGAATTTCATACATTGACAAAAATACACACACACACACACACACACACACACACACACACACACACACACAAATACATAAAATCTTACAATTTCCTTTTACAAATTAATTTTTTTATTATATATTTTGAAATCGTTACATGATAGTCTTATTATCAATGTTGCAAACTACATTTCTTCAAAGATTTAGTTAAATAAAATTTTTCTTGGACCTTTTCTTTTTATTTGTAAGGACTTAATATATTGTTAAGGGGACCAAAGTTTAAGAACAACATTTGGCTTCAAACTTTATTGTAGTCACTCTCACTAAATGAATTAATATTGTTACATATTTTGAAAATCTAATCGATAAATTGCATGTTCTCTATATTCTTAAAACACGTTAAAATTTCATGTCAATTGGATATTATTTGCCATTTGATCTATAAAATTATTTTTTATGTATAATTTTAGAGTACAAAAATTTGAAATTTAAATATTTGATTGACGGCATAACTAGTGATCTTTTATTTTTTTTGATTTGTTACAAGTATAGAGGATTTAAGAAGAAAATGTAATTAAATAGTGGATTTGTTAAAATTCACATTCAATAAAAAAAATATTGAATAGAGTAGAGTTGTAGCCTTAGTCTACAACCGTGCTTGTTGCCAAATTTTGTCCAAAATTTAATTATGTTGGGCCTAAAAAAAATCTAAGGTGGTCACAAAGTTTTTAAAGATAAAAAAATAAAAAAATTTAAAATTTATAAATAATAATTGTTTTTTTTTTCCAGGTCGGGGTGGTCACGAGACCACCCCGAACTCTATGTAGAGCTGCCCCTGTCAAGAGAGGGAAGTTTTTTTTTCCCCTTTAGGTTTTGGGTGGAGTTTCATTCTTTCAAACCTCAAGAGAGGGAAGTGTAATTACCTATAATAATAATAATAATAATAATAATAATAACATTCTTCCCATATTTAGTTGCTTTGACAACAATTGGCACAAAAGTCTTAAAAAAATATTTATCAATTTACTAAAACTAATCTTAACCATTTAGATTTCCTAACTTCTTTAAGTGACATATAATATATATATATATAATCAAAATTGTAGTATTTACTTTATGTAGTTAAAAAGATTACTAATAGGATAAATACATTTATTTTATTATATTAATTATTTTATGTGATTTATTAATTATTTAAGTATAATAAAATTTTGATATTATTTTTCTAAGATTTATGTCGGAAAAATTTAATTTGAAATACGGTATTCTTGCTCAAATTTAGTTGTTGCAATAGTTGAAACAAAGTCTAACAAAAGAGTGAGAAAAGAAAAATTAATGACATAAGCAAAACATGCATTTTTTATTGAAGAATGTCAAAAATTGTTTTTTATTTATTATTATTTTTTATTTTATGAAAATAATATTTGCATTATTGAGTAGGCGTGAAACATGCTTATATATCAATCATTATATCTTGCAAATTTTAAAATTTTAAACACACGTAGTATGATCAAATCATTAAACTACGTTGTTTTATTTATAAAATAAAACACTAAATATTACAATTTTTTGCAAAAAAATTATTAAAATATTGGAAGAAACTAATAATATATGCACCATATATTGGGTAGGAACTCGAATAATTTGTTTGTAAAGTTTGAATTAAGATGTTCTTTTTTTTCTTTGTTGAGCTAAAAAACTATCAACATAGATTAAGATAGATACTCCAATGAGTCTATCAATTTATAGTTGCATAATAAGATGCCAACTTATACTCTATGTGCTCCAAACCAGAGGATGACAAGTAGTGAGGAAACTTGGATTTTAGTCTAGGGGGGAATTTAAAAACACTGTTAAAAGTGAAATTAATTTTAAAAATATTAATCAATAATAATAACAAAATAAATAAACGATTTTAAGAAAATATGAATATATTTCATATAATTAAAATAAATAAACAAAAAATAACCGATTCATAGTCATAGCTACTACAAATTTTACAAATTGATGCGGTAAAATGTGATTAGTGTTACTTAAACAATATGATGGATGTATGTTTGAAATTATTTTTTTTGTGATTGGTGACATGCCAATTTGTAAAACATAAGTAATAAAATTTGTAATATTTTTAGCATAATTAACAATAAAACGCTATGAAATGTATCATAGTGAAAATGGTGAAAAAATGATATTAAATAATAATAAAAATACAAAAATAGGTGCAAAATGTGGGATAGACAAAAGCTACTTATAAGAATAGTATTGAAATTGGTGAAAAGGTTATATGATTTGGTCTTTGAGAATAACTTCTTCTTTTCTTTTTCAAGTGTTAGAGTCACTTTCAAGTGGGAGTTTTTTTTTTTCCCTATGCTAGTGAGTAACTATTTTAGAGTAGACTATATATGCAAAGAAATTTTAGGAGTCAGGGGGTAGGTGCCCCCCTCTCTTCCCCCTCTAGCTTCATCCCTGATGACAAGGGAGTTGGAGAAAGGTTATTGTGAGAGAGAGGAGATGGAAGCATGAAGTTGTTGAAATCTGAAGAGAAAGTGGGGAGAAGAGAGGTAGGGTTAATTTTTATTCAAAGTCTAAAATGATGCAGTATAATGTGTGGGATTCACCCCAAGACTAGGCCAAGCTTTTAGGTTGTCTAAGTAGGTTGGGATAGGTCATTGCGCTCCTGCCACCTTTTGCCAAAGTAGGCTAATGGGCAAATCCCCTCCTGCTGCAATGGTGTGGGGCGTAATAAGTGTGAATGCAAAGATTATATATATATATATAGGTGTGAATGCAAGAAAATTTGGAAGAGTGGGTGTGATATTTGTTTTTCCCTAGCCATACACGTACCCCACCCCTAAAGTCAATTTGACTTATGTTTATTTTGCTGCATCTGAAGTCCAGCAGCTCACTTTCCTCTTTCTCTACTCCTTTCTCCCCTTTCTTTGTTCTTCTTTCCTCTTCCCTTCTTGCACGGCAACATCTCTCTTCCTTTTTCACCAAAAATTCTAGTTTCTTTAAAGAAGGAATTAAACAATTAGCCTTAAGGTTTCATCTTCAAAGTGTGTGGGTAAGTAATTAAACCTCATCTGATTTTGTGTATTTGGATTGTATAATTGTTTGCTTACTTTCCCTCTTTGTTCTCTGCTCTGTTTTTGGAAGTTGAAGTGGTGTTTCTGTTTTAGTGATTTGAAGGTTTGATGATTTTATGGTTTATTTAATGTTTAATAACATATTTTAGTATGTTAACTATAGGTATAAAAATACCCAAATTAAATTAAGACCTATTGCTATTTGTTGATGATTTTGTAAGATTATGTACTGAAGCTGTCTCTGTGACAGATTTGATGTTTACTACAAGAAAATTCTATATTAAATCGTATTTTGTGAATTTGGATGCTAGGGAAAATTCCTATGAAACCTAAGACACTTATGGTTGTTATTGAATTGGTCTCACAGCATTTGGATGAACATAAAAATAATGGTTTAATTTATAAGTCGCATGAATTTCTGACAGGACAGATTTGAGTATGCTGTCTTGCGTGATTTTTAGTAAATCATGGGTTTATTATTTGACTCCGAAATTTTTATAGTATATACTGGACATATAGGGGAGTATTTCTGTAAAATTTCATGACAATTGGATGTGTTTGAGCAGCCCGTTTGTATTTTACAAATGGAGCCTATGCTGCTGGAATAGAACAGTGAATAGTAAGGGACATGCCTAATTTTGTGGATTTAATTATCAAGTTAGGGTGAATGTTTTGAGCTATAATTTGATATGCTTATCTTTTGGTATGTTTCGATCATAGATTAATTTTGTGTAACTTGTTTTGAGGTTTAGTACCCAAAGGAAGGGGTTGTAAACCATGGGATGGTTGTATGTATGAAGCTATTTTGCCCGACGTGTTGTATGTTATCATATGAATCTATATAGTTACATGATCATGCTTAAAAGATTTTATATTTGTGCATGCATTATTGCCCTGACCTTAAAGCACCTTTTGAAATAAAGTTAGCTCTTTTAGAGATATGGGATTAATATAAGAATATTGGTTTCTCTAGGATTTTGTACTTGTTGTTGATGAATGTATTTTTGTTTGTGGGAACCTCGTCGAGGTGGGATTAGGACTTCCTTGATTCTAAGAGATAGGCTTTGAGATGAATGTGAAGTTTATGGTAAAGAATTATGGATAGTAATAAGCTTTGATTTATGGTTTAGGTGTTACCAGTATCCAAGTCTAAGCTCCTTCGACTTTAGGCTCTCGGTTTCTCTGCTTTCGGGTAAGGGATAAGTTATATGAGCATTTGGTAAGTCATGAGGTTATTTCAAAGTATATTATGCATTAAAATGTTTTTGGATTAGAGATATGGCATGTAATCATTATTCTGACAAAGTTATGTTCGTGAGCTTTCGAAAACTTATGTATATGATTTAAGCATATTGAAACTATTATTGATTCCACGAACATGATGTTTAATGAAAAGAATGGAAATGTTATTATTATGAAATGTTATGCAAAATAAGAAGTTTCAGTATGATGTAAAAGTATGAAATGTTTTCGGGTTATGTCCTCTGATAATTTGAACTCAGCCAGTAGGGGTTAATTATTGGCTTTCCATGGAAAAATGTTATTTGTTTGGCCATTTAAAGTAGAGGAAATGGGGCTGCCCGTAACTCTAGGCCATTTAAAGTAGAGGAAATGGGGTTGCCCGTAACTCTAATCTGATTAAGGCCTTTTCCCCAATGTGTACGGACGGCGGGGAGGAACAAAACCTGGAGGGGATGTGCCATCAGGCCTCCCAAAGGGGACAATATCATACACACGGGGGCACCCAAATGTGATGAGGCCTTCTCTGTACTGACTTATCGGACATGGACTAACCAATATGTTATGAACAACTATGTTATGTTATAAATCATGAGAGAATTCTTTTGTTTAAATGCATTATGAAAAGTTAAAAGCTCTCAAGAAAATAAGAAGTTTCTGATGAAAAGAAAGCTGTTCATAAAAGATAAAAGTTTTTGAAGTTCATTTATGCTATAAAGGTAAAGTTTTCGATAAAAGTACAAGTTTATGTTTAAAAGTATTAGATATCTGTTTTTATGAAACTTTAAGTTTTCTGATCATGAAAGTTATAGTATTCTATGAGAAGAGGTTTATAAAGAAAGGTTTTCTTATTGGGTCAAGATGTTTCTAGTTTAATACAAAGTTGCCGAATAATTGATTTACGTTAAAATGATTATTTTTGTAATGAGAATATATGTGGTGACTTTGTAGAAAATGAAAGAAATTTAATCCAAAAGGTTTGGTAATGTTAACCTAATAAGAAAAGGAGAACAATTATTTTCTATGAAGAGCGTATAAGCTATTATGAATAGTATAAAATACTATGCATGAAAAGATGTTCTCTGTTCAAATATTCATAGAACGAAATGATCGATTTACATGCATCCTTATTGAATTCTCATATATCTTACCGTTCTTGAGTGTGTGTAGCTCACCCCCTTCCACTCTTTCGGTTAGCGCAGGTTTATTTTGGAGCAGAGGGAGCCTTAGTCGAGTTTTGGGAAGGAGCTAGTTTTAGTTTTATATGCATAGATCCTAAATTAGCAATTTGATGTTTAGTTTTGTTGTATTGTGTATCTTAGGATCTAAAGAAAGTTGTGTACCTTAAAGTATTAAGAGATGCATTATATGAAAGTGTGGAAATTAAATGATTGGTGGATTATGTTATATTTTGAGTACAGTATAGATGCTCCGACTATCAAGTGAAAAATGATATCAAAAAGTAAAGAAACAAGAAAATTATTCTGAAATGAAAAAGAGAAGCTTTTGCAAAAGTTTGTAAAAGTTAAGTTGGTTCTTGTTAATATCGGGTTTAGGCTTGATATTAGCATGCCGGTCATGGTCACAAATCCGGGTAACCGGGTTTGGGGCGTGACATAAGGTCCTACCATGTGGCGCTCTAATTTTACATTTAGCATTTTTAACCTTTTTTTATTAAGTCTTTTTTATTGTTACCCAATAGATTATAGTAACTTCCTTTTACTATTATATAAAATATGGGCTGCTCTTAACAATTAAACCAAATGTTATTCTCTACAAAATGGGCTACATTTTAAAACTAAACCAAACCTTACAAAAAACCCAAGCCCAATTATTACTTTACATATTATGAGCCACGATAGATCAAAGCCTACATGTAGATCAAACTCTTCCTACGTGTAGATCAAAGCCAAAACTTCTATCCACTTACAAACTCTCTTTTGCCTCTCCCATGTGCAGATGATACTTCTAGAAAATCTCATTCTCATGAAAGCATGTCTTCATTTTTTTCTCAATTTTAATACAATATGTTTTTGTTTACTAATAATGTTCTCTTTGTCATCGACCAGTGAAACAAAAATATATATAAATCTTGAGAGAAGTTGCTGAAATAATTGATGGGTGCATATTTTTAAAATTATTAATGAAAAATTCTAATAAATAACATATACTATCTCACAAAATACCATTTACATAATATTTTCCATAAAAAAATTCAATGACAAGAATGGTCAAAAACATGATTCTATACAAGAAAGATAAAAAATACATGCAAAAAAATTTTCATACGAGGATTTATCTTTAAAGAATATAAAGACAAATGAAAATATCGAATGCATTGAATGGGATCCTACGAAATAGATTTATTAATCATTTCAAATTATACTCATCCTTTACATGAAAAAATAATAATACATCATACTATTTACATTACAAAAAAAAAAAAAAAAATATTAACTTCAAAGTTCATTGCAGGATGTGAACTACTATGGTATTGCAACAAGCAACATTGATACAACAACAGGTTGGTATTACGTTTCATGCGTGCTTTACGGAAGGAAGGTTAAACCACGATTAGGATCATTTTGATATGCAAAATGTGAAATAAAAACAAATCCCCATATCCCAAGGTTAAAGGCACTCACATTAACTACATACTATCCAAATATTTATAATATATTCATCTCATACATGATTCAAATTGAAGTTTTTGATGTAACTAACAAAACAACTTTTGTGATATTTGATCGATATCTTGAGAAAGTCCTAAATAAATCTATAAAAGATCTTACTGAAAAACAAACTGAGGTACAATTTATTTAAATTATTAAATTATTGTAAAACTTTTGATCATAATATATATTAAATATATTCCTCATATGCATATTGACATTGGAGAAGGAATCCCACATGATCTGAAGAAAATTTTAGGAAGAAAATGCATTTTCCTACTTCGTTTGAATGGATTCGATCTAAATGATGGTTTTGAAAATTACACAGTTGTTAAGATTTTTGATGCACCTTCAAATGACAAAAAGGTATGAAAGAAAAAAACATACACAATCCAATATGCTATATTAACTCTTTTGCTACACTATTCCTTATAAACTTACAAAAAAATATAAAATCATTTACAAAAAACAGTCACGTCATTAAAATTTAATATGAATGCAGATACCTACGCAAAATCTTAGCGACAACAAATTCACAAGTCCAAATTTTGTAAAATCCAGTTAGGAATATTCCAATGCTAATTCATTAGTGATGCAACAAAAGGAAAAAATGATGAAATCTCAAAATTGAACAAATTAGGATGGACCAAACTTCAAACATTGAGGATGAAGAAACAGATGATGATAATATATTCCTTAACAAGATTTACAAGTATCACCATACTATGAATCTCTTTATTTCATCACAAAATAAATATCAATAATATGGAATGAATTAACATGCTTTTATCAAATTTTATTATACAATGTTACTCCAAAGTTTTTTTTTTTTTTTTTTTTTTAATTGCTCATTACTTGAACAGAATATTTATAATGGATTTGTGTGTGCAATTTATAATTATTGCTTCTTATGATGAACTCATTACTAACAAAGTTTTATAACAAATATGCTATAATATATGTACAATATTCTCCAAAAAAAATTTACATAAACTATTGTAACATTATCTGTGCATCCCACGGCAACTTACTAGTTTAGACTAAAAGTCATGTCCTTTCCACTAAGTTACAAGTACAAAGTTGAAATACTTTGCATTTATTAATAATTTAATACAAATTTAAAATACTTTGCATATATTAAGCTAGAAGTATAAGCTTGAAATACTTTGCAGATATTAATAATTTAATAAATATAAGTTGGTTTCAGTTCGGTCTAGTTTAATATTTTTTGAAGTCGAGATGGAACTGAAAAATAAAAAATCCGAACTGAACATATCCAATTTCCTGGCATAGATGAATACTAGTAAGGTTTTGAAAGGTTGTATCGAAAAACAAAGGTTGGATTATTTATTTAAAGTTGAGGAAACAACAACAAATACCCACTTCTGTTGTATTTTGATTTATAAAGATCCAAAAAGGGTTCTGTTGTATTTTGATTTATAAAGATCCAAAAAGGGTTGGTAGTTCTCATTTCTAATGAGTTCTACCATTGCATGGACTATCGCTATGATGGTATCCTGTCTCGATACATGGCCAAAGGTGATTTTGGTTAAGCTTTTTTCTTTTAAACCTTTTAAAAAAGTGACGATTTGGAATTGTTGCTCAAAGAATGCAATGCAAAAATGCACATTACTTTCATATTTACAAGAATAAAAATGACATGATTTCAAAATTTTACCAAATACCCTATAGTCATGTTTTCAAACAGTCAACATGATTTTGAGCCAAAAAGCTCTAACCAAATGGCACACAAGTAACCTTCAACCTCGATTAATTTACTATATTCACCCTTTAAGTTTACCTTTGACTAATCCCCCATATAACCACACTTCCAACTAGTCCCAACCAAAGTCTCACTTGCTGGTTACTGTCTTGCGGGAGTATGCCACACACAGATTCCTCCTTAACTACTAGGATTGTTAGATTCCTACTTTCAGCTGTTAGAGAAAAAGTGCGAGATTCAGATTCTACACAGCTGTTTTATTAAGGAATAATTTTAGTACCACACATTTTTATATATACTTTATTAAGTGAGAAGGATTAGCATCTAAAATCGCATGGAGCCACATAATGTTCCACTGATCCACTCTTTAAAACAGCCTGGAGACTAGGTCACGCTCACATGAGGCCTGTAGTGTGTATCTGACCCATTTTCTCTTATTTAATTCCAACATGTTCACCATTCTCCTTTGTTACCTAGTCATTAACCCCATAACTCTAGCAATTTCCACCCTGGATTTCAATCTTTTGACAATTTTTTGTGGTCCCACAGTTGCCACTTCATACTTTTGTGATTCCATCTAATGACGACTACTCCATAAGCAAGCAAATATTATTCGGTGCACCCAATCCCCAATCCCCATGACACATTGACACTAATAGCTCCCCCCCAAAATCTAATTATAGTTTCCTACAAGGTTAAGAAAAATATTAAAATAAAATTACTCACTTGCACTAAACTAAATTACCTTGCCACTATAGTTTTTTATGCAAAAATAGCATTTTCCCCCTTCTAAGAGCATTCATAATGGGAATGACATATGCCATATGTAGGGAAAATTTAGCATAAAAGCTCAAAACCCTCCACACATCCAGACTTGTAAAAACCAATTATTGCAAAAAATTTGCAATAGTGCTATAGTGCAATTCTAAAGGTAGAATTGCAATGTAACATACAATATACGTGGCGGTACAAACAAATCATCAATTAAACTAAGTATGCAGCGGAAATTAAATTGACATGGTGATTTGTTTAGGAATGGGGAAAACCTACATGGCTAAAACCCCACCTAGGCGATTTTCAGGTCACCACTCCCGAGAATTCACTATTATTGAAACAAGCAGTTACAAGTAAAAGAATCCCAGTACCTTATACCAACCTACAGTTGAACCCTTACCCCAATACCCAATTGGACTTGTTCTGTAGTGACAATCTTTCCTTTTTAATGCACAGTTCCCAGTACGTGACTAACCAATATATGCGTGGATCCTAATATGCGGCGTAATCACCAACTTAAGAAAGATGTTGGCTAAAAAGTTCTTGAGTTCATCAACATGATGAAGATCAAGAAGCTCATTGGTCACAAAACCCTAAGGTGTACAAGCACAGCAGCTTTTTCAAGAAAAAGATGAACTAGGACATATGTCTACGGTTCACAATGTGCTTGTGAAAAACTTTTGCATTGAGTTGCATCCACTGTGATGACCCTTAAAAAAATCCTTATATATGTTTAGGGTTGTGAGAAAAGAAATCCTAAACACATACTCACGAATTGGATTGAAATTAGTTCTGAAAAACTGAATTTCATAGACCTAAACATGAGATAAGGTATCTATCAAGCTACCCGTCGAGTTTTGGGCTTCACAACTTTTTAAACCTCAATAGATGCTAGTTGTCGAGTTTTAAAATCCTACACTTTCTCACTTGATTCTTGGACATACTTGCATGGCTTTAACACTTGAACTTGAAACCTTATTTTTTGAAGCATTAAATACATCTTAAATCTACCAAATTACAAGTAAAGTGCATTTTGTCAAAGAATTAGCCAATTATATAAAATATTGACATATGTTCCTAACATTGAATCACATATGTCCTAACAATCTCCCCTTTTGGCAATCCGTGACAAAATCACAACAAACAAATGAACATATGAGAGAAGTCATAAATCACTTAACTCATACTCACTTATCGAATACAATAAAATCTATCCTAACACAAACTCTTGAAAAAATTTGCAAGAAGAGAGTTTATGGCAAGAAGACTTTGACAACCTGTATTTCTGAAACACTTTAAAACAAAACTCATCACAACATCTTAGTGTGAAACAAAAATAATAGATTGTATACAAGATATAAGAAGCATGTGTATAAAGAAAGAAAAAAAAAACAACACATGATGAGAAAGGTGAAAGAACTGTAATAACAACCTCAATGTATATATATCATCAACAAGTACAAGGTTTGTTATCACAAAGTGATCACAAGATCAAAGGTTCATGAACAATGTATCTAAAAAAAAGAAAAGAAAAAGATACAAAAGTCCTCACTACATCTCTCAAAATATGAAGTTGTCTCACAAAAGCGAGATGAGAGTTTGTCTTTGGACACTATCCTCAGACACTCATAGCCAGGGTAGTTAGGATGCGCTACCCTAGGGAAGTGTAGTAACTCGGAGACAATCTGCGAAGTAACTACAATGTGTGTACCTCAAACGCGAGAGAAGAAATGAGGTACTGAAGTATTGATTCCGTGCATATTGGAGTAAAACTCTTGTATGATCACGGAGGGACAAGTGACCGGGATGTCACAAAGTGACTCCCAACCCTTCTTGTGAATGACGGTGGGTAGGTCGATGTCGAAAAAGTCTGACAGAATGACATGGTGTTTCGAATGAATGCCTCATCTACAAAAGTTCTCCGAGAAGTCCTTTCGGGCATTCTCATCACAGAACCGAACAGAAGATGGTGTAGGGTTAGAGGAAGAAGATGCCCTAGAACGTAGAGGGTTCTGGGACAGAGTAGATTTGCATTTAGGTGCCATAGAAGCATACTAACGCAAGAACGGAGAGAGAGAGAGAGAGAGAGAGAGAGAGAGAGAGAGAGAGAGAGAGAGAATCAGAAAAGTACCAACACAGTAGTATATAAGAATATAAGAAAAAGAAGGTATGTATGCATGAAAATGCATGAGCATATGACGTGCAAATTTAAAAACATCATAGGCTCAGCCCAATCTAAACCTAACAGCGCACAATCATTGCAACAAAGTAAACACACATCTAAAATGTATGAATTATTGTTATAATGAAAATGAGATGCAATGCATGATGATTTAAAAACATTTTCACATGAAACAATCCAAAAATTTTGTGAAAAACCCAACAATTTTGAAAAACCCAAAATTTTCAACACAAACCCAAAAGTTAGGTAAAAAATATGTGAAATGCATGATTAATGAGTGAAAAATAGAAATACTAAAAGCAAAAAATGCACATCGAAGAACACTTGGGTTGGAGGTTTGGAGAGAGAGAGAGAGGTTTTGGAAGGTGAAGAGTTAGATACTGTTGAGAGAGTTCGAGGAGAAGTGAATAGAATTCGCAAGGATCGTAAATATAGAAACAGTATAAATCTCGAGATGTGTTGAGAGGTGTCGAGAATTAAAAAGGCGCTTTTTAGCTGTTGAAGAGCTGTCCAAGATCTATCGAGAGGTAGTGAAGGAATCTCGATGGATCGAGAAAGCTGTTAAGAAGCTATCGAGCAAACAGAAGGTTTCTCGATGGATCGAAGTAGCTATTGAGAGGTATCGAGAATGCGATAAAAAGCAACTGAAGAGTCTCGATAGATAAGCTAGCTGTCAAGATTGCTTAAAAACAGTTTTTCAAGAGGATAAAAACACAGATATGAATGCAATCAAGCATGCTATACAACCAATGATCCAAACAACATTTTAAGTTCTCAAAAACATCTCTTAACAAAAAAATGTTAAGCATATGGATCCAAAACACACACACACTAAACATATCTAACCAATTTTATATTTCAAAAACAAGTTAAGATAGTTTAGTGAGCATACATTAACACAAGTATTTTTTGTGACGGACAAGTCACATTGTACCTGCACATGTATCAAGAGTAGTAAAATATATTGCGTGTTGTGTGTGAGAAACATCACAAGATTGCATAAGTGTTTACATGTTATGACGATTTGAGATATGAGAAAATTACTTTAACTCACACACAATTATAGCTGTTTGATGGGGACTATCACTTTCGAGGTACATCTTATAACTCCCACATCTCCTAAAATACACGCTTGCAATAATATATAAAGCATTTTGATTCTATTTTCTTTTATTTTTCTTTGCATATTTTTCTTTTAAGCAAACCATGCATGGACATATAAGAGATAGAAAAGAAATACTCAATTATATTAAGCATTTGACATTCCACTTTTGCTATGCTGAAGTATACAAATGTCATTTCATGATTGGCGGGCAACAGTGGTGAGATGATCATCTATGCTTTTCTCTTAGGATTTTCTAGTCCTTCCCGTCAAAAAGAGTGATACGAGTGTTAAATACAAGAGATCATTTAATCTTACTTATTACAAACACGAGCCACAAAGTTTACTTGCTTAGTTGTGCATAGAGATGCTAATTTAAGCTACAAAGATACAAAATTTAGAAAACTTTGTTTCAATGGCCATCCAAGGTACACAAGTACCAATGTACACAAACACACACTGTTTTTGTATTTTTCTGATTTTTCAATTTTTTTTATTTGAAAAACAAAGTAAAAAAAAAAAAAAACTGAAAAATAACCAACCAGAAACATGTTAGAAAAAGCAATGCATAAAACTAGACTGACTCAAAACAGTAAAGCAAAACACACAAGTAATGCAGAACAAAAAAAAAACATGAAGGGGAGAGAGAGAGAGAGAGAAAAAGTGACAGAATCACTTGGAGCCCTTTTCCTTCCACGTCTTGGAAAAACCTTTCCACTTGGTGAACTCTTGATTCGACAGTAAGGGAGAAGAGTTAAAACCGTTTAAGTTCGAAAGGAACATGAGTGCTTTGAGAAGATCTCCAAGGGGAGCAAAGGAGGGTGAAAATTGATTCTTGTTTCTCGACGTGATCATACTATTACTTTGTTGAGTGGCTAACCATTTGTAGCAATTAGGTCAAGTATGTCCAGCTGCGCCATAATGATAACAGAAATCTTGCTTTTTCTATCCGGGCTTTTGAGTATTTCCCTTCTTAACCCTATATTTCTTAATCTCTTTCTTATCAAGTTTAGGGGGTGTTTCTAAGATAGATTTATCCTTATCTATGTTCTCACTAGTTAATTCATTCTTAACATTATTGTTTTCAGTTTCAACATTATTTGCAAGAGGAACAAAAACAGTAGTACTAGTAGAAGCAATACTAGGGAAAGAGAAATCATACCCTAAACCGGTTCGATTGGAAGTTGATTTCTAAAAGCTGAGCATCTCATCAAGCTTAGCACTTGAAGTCCTTTCCAACTGAGCTCTGACTTGGAACAGTTTTGCCTCAAGTTTCTTGGTCTTCTCGGTTAAGAAATTATTCTTAAATCTCAGTGCTCCAATAGTTTGATTGGTTTCATCAAACTTTGTGGAGATTTCTTCTCGCTCAAGCTCCACATCACTAAGCTTCTTGGTGGCCAACCTATACAACTTCTCATGCTTTTCGGAAACCTTGTATAATTTTGCATAAGCTGTGTGGATGTTATCTTGTTCATCCATCTCTCAAACTTAGACTCCACCAATTCATCTTCTTTATCCACATCTTCAATAATCCCTTCAATAGGATTTAGAGTGGCAGTGAAGGCATTTAGGATTCCATCATCCTCATTATCGGAGTCATCCTCAAGCTTAGTGTCGCTCAAGGTAGCAGCAAGTGCCTTGCTTTTTCCGATGGTCTTGAGATAAGTAGGGCACTCTTGTTTCATATGATCGAAACCTTGACACCCAAAGCACTTTGGTCTTGAGGGAACAACAGTATGCGACCGCCATCCCTAGCATCATTTTTCCCTTTATCATGGCTCTTGAACTCTGAGGAACTAGATTGCCTTCGGTCCTTGTCGAAGCCCTTCCCATTGGCATTCTTCATGAACTTCTTGAATTTCCTTGTAATGTAGGACTTCATTTTAGAATCTTCATCGTTTGAAGACTCATCAGTATCATTGCTTTTGGCCTTCAAGGCCATGCTCTTGCTCTTACTTGATTTCCTGATCTTTGTCAAACCCAACACATAGGTGTGTAGATTGCCAATTAATTCTCTTAAAGGAATTTTGTTAATATCCTTTGATTCCTCAATCGCGGTGATCTTGGCATGGAATCTCTCGGGTAGAGATTTGAGTACCTTTCTCATAATCTTGGGTTCAGGAATGGTTTCCCCAAGATTAAATGCTGAGTTTACTATGTCCTTGAGCTTGGCATAGAACTCATCAAACGACTCATCCTCCTCCATCTTGATCTCTTCAAAGCTTGTAGTAAGCCTTTGAAGTTTTGAATCCTTGATAGCCTTGGTTCCTTCATAGGTTGTCCGGAGAATGGTCCATGCTTCCTTGACAGTTTCAGTAGAGGATATGCCAAGAATGTATTGACCCCTTGTGATAGATTAACCAATTAATTAGCTAAGTTGATTAATTAATCAGATTAACATACAATATACGTGACAGCACAAACAAATCACCAATTAAACTAAGTATGCAGTGGAAATTAAATTGACATGGTGATTTGTTTACTAATGGGGAAAATCTACACAACAAAATCTCCACTGGGTGATTTTCAGGTCACCACTCACGAGAATCCATTATTATCAAAATAAGCGGTTACAAGTAAAGGAATCCCAGTATCTTATACCAACTTATAGTTGAACCCTTACCCCAATACCCAATTAGACTTGTTCTGTAGTGACAATCTCTCATTTTCAATGCATGGCTCTCAGTACATGACTAACCAATAGATGCGTGGATCCGGTGATGCGACTTAATCACTAACTTGAGAAAGATGTTGCCTGAAAAGTTCTTGAGTTCATCAACATGATGAAGATCAAGAAGCTCCTTGGTTACAAAACTCTAAGGTGTACAAACACAATTGCTTCTTTAAGAAAAAGATGAACTAAGGCATATATCTTCGGTTCACAATATGCTTGTAAAAAGCTTTTGCATTGAGTTGCATCCGTTATGATGGCCCTTAAAAAAAATCCTTATATATGTTTAAGGTTGTGAA
Organism: Quercus dentata; assembly: GCA_028216015.1. Classification (NCBI taxonomy): domain Eukaryota; kingdom Viridiplantae; phylum Streptophyta; class Magnoliopsida; order Fagales; family Fagaceae; genus Quercus; species Quercus dentata. Next base: position 75,409,428 of record CP116448.1, read on the forward strand.
AAAAGAAAGTCTAAACACATACTCACAAATTGGATTGAAATCGGCTCGAAAATCTGAATTTCATAAACCTCAACAGATAGGATATCTATTGAGCTAGTCATCAAGCTTCGGGCTTCACAACTTTTTAAACATTGATAGATGTTAGTTGTCGAGTTTTAAAATCCTGCACTTTCTCACTTGATTCTTGGATATACTTGCATGGTTTTAACACTTGAACCTGAAACCTTATTTCTTGAAGCATTAAACACATCCTAGATCTACCCAATTACAAGTAAAATGCGTTTTGTCAAAAGATTAGCCAATGACATAAAATATTGGCATATGTTCCTAACATTGAATCACATATGTTCTAACATTCTAAAATGGAAAATTGAATTATCTTTTTGAAAACGCGAGAGCATCAAACTATGAACCATAAAAACTACCATTCCATTGAATCATTTTATGTCTCCTACACAATGAAGTAACCTTTTTAACTTTGACTAATTAGCATCTTTGACTGATTAATAAGCCTAATAATAACCACAAAGATGAAATAAGAATGAGGTTGCACCACTCATAACTTGACATCTAGTAAAGTAGTGAAAGAAGTTATTAAGGGGTTGTTTGGATTTGCTATTTCCATAACTCATAATTCTGTTTCCATCACCCATAACTCAAAAATGGTGGGATCCATGGCTAAGAAGTTCGTTTGGTTTTTGTTTCCAGTTTTTGTTTCCATCAATCAATTTTCAGATTTTTGAGTGATGAGTTATGAAAACTGAAAACACATTTTAAGTGTTTTTAATTTTCATAACTCTGTTTTCAATGGCATTTCCGTAATTAAAACTACATACTGGGTCCCACGGTTAGAGTCCAGCTGCAACTTTTGACCATTTTTTTTCTTCATTGGGTTCGATGAGTTTGGTTTCTTCATTTTTTTTTTCCTTTCACACTAGGTGGCTTCTTCTTCTTTTTTATTTTATTTTATTTTATTTTTTAAATTTTAAAAAAAATTTTATTTTTATTTTCCATTGTGTTCGGTGAGTTTGGGTACTGGAGGTTGAAGAAAAAAAAAAAAAAAGAGTAAAAACTATACCAAGTTACAGGTATGGGGCCCATAAACAGTTGAAAATTTTGAGTGATGACAAGTTAAGTGATGGTGCCAAACAAACTTTGTGTAGGGAGTTGGGTATTTTAAGTAATGAGTGATAAAAATTTAATGAGGAATGATGAGTGAGGAAAAAAAAAAAAAAAAAAATTCAAACGGGCCTAAGTGTTCCTATTGACTAGTTTGCCATATAATTCTCTATATAACCACTCTCCAAGTCCCATACAAAGGCATAAACACAGTGAGAGTGAGAGATTCTCTTGATCTCTCCAAATTCCCAGTTCTTGGTAGCGTTGAAAAAAAAAAAAAAAAAAAACCAAACAAACAGAGAAGAGAGAACTGTGGAATTTGATGGCAACCGCATTGTCTCAAAAGAAACTCCTAAAAGGCCTCGCTCACCGTTACTTCTTCCCTAGGCCTCTCAACACTGCCGCTTCCGCTTCATCCTCAGCTTCTTCTTCCATCTCCATCAACCTCACAGAGAAGCCTGAATCCATTCTCCAAAACCAACTTGCTGCATTATTCCCAAACACAAACAGAAACACAAACAACTCCTCCTACATCAACCTCCACAATGCTGAGAAGCTATTCTTATCTGTATCAACCACAAAGCTCCTACGAGCCACAGCCAACCTGCACTTGATGTCCATGGAGCCCATAGTGGATTTGGGAATGTGATTCATGAACTCCAAGCTCATGGACATGGAGGTTTTCAGAGATATCGTGTTGGATTTTATGAATTAAGCACACGTTTTACGAGCATTTTTTGTGCAGGAGAGAACGCTTTGGCCACTGAAAACACCGTGCGGAGCCTGAACAGTGGTGGCGCTGGACTTAGAGCCATGCTGGTTTATGCTGTGGAATATGCCAGTGACAACCAGTCCTGTGATCGAAACTTGGAAGCCTTCCTTGACACAGTTGAGATAGCCAAGTCTCTTCCGCCATCTTTTGTAAGCTATTTCCATGGGTTATTTTTAGGCAAAAACATTATTTTGGTTTCTCCATTTTGGGATTACAGTCAATTTGGTCCCTACATTTTACTAGCAGTTAATTTAGTTCATGTTATTTTTAACTTGCAATAAATTTAGTCTCTATCATTAACTCATTAGGAAAACGCTTACTTGGCAAACGTGGTGCACTATTGACACACTACACATCTACATGACAATTGAAATAATTAAAAAAAAAATTTATCATTTAAAAATGCCACGTGAACCTCTAAATGGAAAAAAAAAAAAAAAATTTATTTCTCAAATTTATATATAGAATTTTTTTTTTTAATCTCAAATTCATTCTTAGTCCTTGTTTGGTTGCAAGAAAATGGAGGAAAACAATTTATGACAACCATTGAAGCTTGGTCACATACACGTCTACATATACAACACACGATTGGAAAGACCCACAAGTTCCAAAATGAAAATTCCACAGCCCCAAATAAACCTTGATCGAAACCCACTAGCCACCAACACATTTTGCAGATCCAAAACCAACCGAGGAACCCATTTGTTGAGAGGAACTTGGTCAAGTACGAACCATCTTGGCTAGTAATTCCGGTGATTAGTGCTATTTTGTGTTGTGGGTTTGGAGGAGGAGGTTCTCCGTTGATTGTAGATCTGGATCTAGAATTGTTGTTCTTGTACAACATTGTTGTTAAGATCGTTTGATCTTAGTCTGAAGGAAAAATGTCCGGGAGAGAGGAGGAAAGAGGGGCTCTTGTGAATTGAAGGTGGTGATATGGGAGATTTAATAGTGGCTTGAAGAGTGGCTAAATGGTTCCTCAGTCGCTTGAGGTTTCTAAAACCAGCCTTGCAAATGTTATTAAACTTGAATTAGCAAGTCTTTGAAGGTTTGATAATTGGGTTTAAAAAAATAAAAATAAAAAACCTCAATCTAAACTAGACGGAAGCAACAAAGTTGAACCAGCCTTGCAGATGTTTTCACCAGTTTTTTTTTTTTTTTAAATATTTTTTCTATAAATTTATGAAATGATTTTTTTTTTTCCATTTAGATGTTTTTTTTATTATTATTATTATTATTTAAATGCTTCTTAAAAAAAATGCCAATGTGGCATTTTAAAAATGATAAATAAATTTTTTTATTATTATTTCAGTTGCCACATAGATGTGTAGTATGTCAATAGTGCACATCGTTTGCCAAGTAAGCATTTTTCGTTAGTGAGTTAACTATAGGGACTAAATTGATTGCAAGTTGAAAATAATAGAGACCAAATTGACTGCTACCAAAATATAGAGACCAAATTGACTATGACCTCAAAATATAGAGACTAAAATGGTGTTTTCGCCTTATTTTTATTGGGAAAATATTGATTCACACGTGTTGATGTACGTTCACTCTTTACACACATAATATCTATATTTTCACAACCTGTTTTTTGTATTTTTAAGAATGTTAGTTCACATTTAACACATGAGATTGATGATGTGTATGTGAATTGTATATGTGAAAGAATTTTCTAATTTTTTTATTAATTGATTTATATACCTTTTTTTCGTGTAATTGTTTCACTGCTTGAGATTACTTTGATGTGTATGTGAAGAGAAAGATGGTTGAGATTGAAATATGAAAGATCTTACTTTTCTTTTTTCTCGTTAACCATAATATATATGTTTTTGGAATTTATAATTTGGTTAGGTAAGGAGAAATTGTAATCCACTCTTGTAAAAAGAGAAGGATGTAACACATGGGGACACACGATAAGCATGTACGTTTAGGATACATGAATCTCAAGGTTTTCAGACCCGGACCGTTCATTGAACCGTAAAAGGGAGAGGTTCAAGGTTTTTGAAGTCGAACCGAGGTCAAACCGGGGTTGAATCGTGATAACGTCATAATTAATTTAATAATTAATTAAAACCTAAATATAGATATTAAATTTATAAAACTAACAAAATTGACAATATATCTATATATGTAAGGGAAATTTAATGATTTTCAAGCATATATTTAATAATTAAATAAGAAAGTTAATAAAATAAAATAATAACCATGAAAACATTAAAATTTATGATTAATTTTTGAAGTAAAGTTGAATATCTTTGAAGGATTTAAATTATAATTTTTTTTATTCATTGTAGGAGATGAATAATTTAATTAAGTAGAACAAAATTGTGTTAAGTTGTTTTTTTATAAAAAAAAAAAAAAAAAAAAAATTGCTAAGGGGTAGGACCACACGGTTCTCACTGGTTCATGCGGTCCAACCCCGATTTTAGTGGTTCATGGAATTAACAAAAAATCCGGTTCTTTATGCTTAAAAAATCGGTTTTCATCCCGATTCCCAATTTTCACGATCGACCTCCCGGTCCGGTCCGATTTTGAAAACTATGTACATGATATGAAATGAGGTTGGGACATGTTTGTCATGAATATATGTGCCCCAAGGCCCACGTACTTCTATGTCCGGAAAAAGCCAATCTTTAGTTGTGGACCCGTGGTACCGATTTACAACTTTTGATGCATTGATAGTAACAAAGATTAACCACAATTGTTAGTCTACTACGCAATAAAGTCTAGGCGTAAATATACTTTTGATCCCTAAATTTTGCACTTTTTTTACTTTGGTCTCTACATTTTTTACCATTTTTAGTCCCTAAACCAATTAAGGCGTGACATTTAAGTCCTTACCGTCAACCACCTAATGGGAAAAGCCGAGGTGGCGGATGGAACACCTTATTAGTTGACATGGCGATTAAAATATTATTAAAAAAAATATTATTTGCCATTTTTATATGCCATGTCAACATTTTAATTTTTTATAAAAAACCATTTCAGACAATTTAAACCAAAAAGGAAAATAAATTAAAAAACAAAATTAAGCTCAATCCCAAGACCTAGAAAAATTAAACTCAATCCCAAGACTTCTCAAACCTTGAAAAATTAAACTCAAATAAACCACTCCACAGATCTCAATCCCAAGACCCACAACGAGCTGCTACCCACGACCCCACGAACCCGGGTTCGCCCACAGCACCACGACCCCACACCGATGTCCACCGTGACAACTCAAAATCTCAGATCGACCACCACCAAAACCCAAATCACAACCTACACGTCACACTCATCAAAACCCGGACCCAAATAGTCACACTCCTCCTCCACAAATTAAAACCCAAACCCATAGATTGGCTTTGCCAACGATGGATCGAAGATGTTGGAGGTGGGAATGGCTTTGTCGGCATGAGGGAGATTTTTACCTTGGTGGATTGGGTACATGTAGAGCTTGAAGTGGGTGGAGGTGAGAGAAGAGAAGAAAAGGGAGAAAACTCACCGGACTAGCATCGAAGTGTGAGGTGGACCTACGTTGGAGTGTGGGTGGACGTTGGACCTTCGACGGAGTGTGGGGTGGAGCTGCGTCTCTCTATTGTCGGTGCATGGGGTTGGAGTTGGTGGGCTTGTGAGGCTAAGGGTTATGAGTTTTGGGGCAAGCGAGAGCGTAGGGAGAGAATAAGCTCGTTGAAGAAATGGAAGCAACAACAGGAGCCATTTTTAGTTTTGGCTCAAATGAAATGAAAGAAGCAAGAAAGAAATGTATTGGGAGTTTTTTAACCCAAATCCAGATCTACTCCAAACCCAGAAACAGCGCCATTGGATCTGCTCCAAACCCGGATCCGCTCCCGATAAGAACATAAAAAAGGGAAAAAAACCATTCAGATTTGGGTTGGTGTTTGTGTACAATTGATTTTTGTGGAAGAATTTGTGTACAAATTTTGGAATATTTTGGGTTTCTATTCTTTTGTTCTTGGGATTGAATATTCTGGGTTTGTTGTTCTTGTGTGTTCATGATCAAGATGAATTTGGAATAGGAATTTGATAATTTGAATGTGAAATTTATGAGCTTATGGGTTTCTAATCTTATTGTTCTTGTTCATGGATCCGAGATCTCTATTCATATGATTTTTTGTTTTTAATTCTGTTTGTAATTTTTTTATTTAGTTAAAATTAATTTTTTTTATTTAGATGCTGATGTGGCATTTTTTAATTCCAAAATAGATTTTTTTTTAATTATTATTTTAATGTGCTGTCAACCACGTCAGCTTTTTCTGTTAGTTGGGTGACGGTAATGACTTAAATGTCACGCGTTAATTGGTTTAGAGACTAAAAGTGGTAAAATAGAAATGACCCCAAAATGTAGGGACCAAAAGTGCATTTACGCCTAAAGTCTATAATAATTGCAATTACCATCCGACAATCTTGAACTAGGGAATATATGGATTGTAATGTTTCCATTCTTTGTTATAGATGAATGTGTTGAAAAGTAAGCTAAGTGTGGTGTGAGAGACCACGCCCCTGGCCCATTTTTATGAAGTTGGGCCAAATCCACGTGAATGGGTGGAGTCGTGTTATTGCCTCTCAAAATGGAGATTCGACTAGTTATATTTTTCCCTTTAGATTAAGGGTTTTATAATGGAGTCGCCATTTATTTAATTATTGGAATAAATAAGAAAACCAAAAATTGAAAAATTTCTCATTTTATTAATCAGTAATTGAATTTACATTGATCATAGGAAAACTACATGGTTTTGGTCCTAGATACAATCTAAGATAAAGTACATGGCTTTGTTTCCTAGTTACAATCTAAAAATCAAAATTACATGGATAAACATTTGATCTACTAACCCTTGATCTAAACTCGGAGGCTATGTTACAAGGTGGGAAGGTGTTAAGCACCCACCTTGCCCGGTGAAACCGATATTCTAGACTATGGTGGCCAACATTCATATTATATCATCCAATATGTCAAACAATTTATATGTTGAATTTAATGTGTGTGCATCTGATAAAACCTAATTCGATTTATTAAGCATTGCGTTTGGATTGAAAAATAAATTATAGTGAATGTGTGTGGATGGTGATAACCTAGATTCAAGGATTTGAAAGAATTATTAAACAAACATGTTTTTTATATTTTTGATGTGGATTTAAGATTAAATCTAGTGATATGCATGAATATATGATAAACAACCAAGAACATGTGAAAAACACATAAGAACAATTAAGAACATTCAAACATATTCAAGGGAATTATCATGCTTTAATCTTAAATTCTCATCATGGCAACATAAACAAACAGTTAGGGAAGGGGATTATACCTTCATGCAAGATCCATATGGTGGAAGAGGGGACTCTTGATGGAAGTTCTAAGGGTGGAGGAAAAGAAGAGTTCGGAGAGGGAGAGTGAGTCTCACTCAATACCTCGAGTCTTAGGAAGACTAAGATATGACAAGACTACTTAACTTCATTAGAACTCAAGAGAAGAAAAGAGAGGATGTTTTTTTTTTTTTTTTGTGTGTCTTGAAATGAAGGAGAGGGAGGATTTATATAATAGTAGTAGAGGAAATATGAATGGAAGGACATTTAATGAGGGTTGACAAAGAATCATGAACCTAAACCTCATTTTAGCCTTGGGGAAAATCTGGTGCATTAAATAGAGAGATTGATGGGAGTGAGGAACAAGCCAAAATTCGGTTTTCCCGTAGCTGCTGTAACAGCTTGTAGAGCCAATTTCGAAAAATCATATCTGACTCAATTCTGATCGGAATTGTCTCTTTTTTATGCTCAAATTGAAACCTCGGATGTCTAGTTTCTGGGAAAATTAACTTCATTCATAGATTCAAAATATTGTGAGAGATATCGATGAAATGGTGAGCAGAGGTCATTTATTAGAAAATGGTTTTGATGACAGTTAATATTAATAGGTCTCAAATTAGCTCCCAATTAACATTAAATGGCTTCAATCACTCCCATTTCAAACTTAATTAGTTCCAAATTTACTCTAATTAAAAGATAATTGCACAAATTATTCATTGAATAATTAATGTTTAACTATCTAGTTAATTAGGTGTGTGCAACCCTACCATATATAAAATGTATTCCTAACCAATCAAATTATGACACATCATCGATCTCAAATTGATTATACTTATAACCAATTGAAATCAATTGTTCATAATCACATATAGTCGGACTCAATTTGTGATATTGTATTTCAACCATTAAAACTTGATTTGATGATAACTTTCAATCCGGTGGTTTGATTAGGGCTTATGACCGATTAATTTGATCGTTACAACATCAATGTCATTTTGGTGAAGTGAGATTAAGGACTAGTGATCAAAATCAAGATGCATATTTCCAAGGCGAAATTACCTTTTTACCCTACAGGTGAAGTTAAATGCAAATTGCAAAATAAGGTGTCAACATATGAACATATCTATGATTACTACTAGAAGTCTATCTGAAAATTATCATCATAGGATGAAAATGGCTACCCTCTGAAAAACTCTTTTAAAATTAATACTGTAAAATTGTGCTAATGTTTACAATAAAATTTTGCACATACATAGGATATTTTGAAGTCAATATTTTTAAATTTTACTACTTTTCAGAGCAAACTGTAGAAATTTATGAGCTTGTCTCTAAAAGGTTTTACTTTCGTGCAGCGAGGCAATCATTGGGTTTGGATGTTATAGAAACTTTCATTGATGACTTGTCAAAAGGCTAGTTGGGATTTGTGTTTTTCATTACTTTCTTTGTCACTTTCTTGTGAAGTTTGGTATGAATAATTGACTGTTTTTTTCCCCTTTCAACAGGTGAGTTTTATAATTGTGAAACTATCTGCTATTTGTCCCATGAAGCTGCTTGAACGGGTTAGTGACTTGTTGAGATGGCGATACAAAGACTCTTCTTTCAATCTACCATGGAAACTAGATACCCTTCCCATTTTCTCTGATATTAGCCCTACGTATCACACCCTCAAAAAGCCAGAGCCATTAACATGAGAAGAAGAACATGATCTCCAACTAGGGCACCAGAGATTACTTAAAATATTCCAAAAGTGTCTAGATGCCAATGTCCCTTTGACAATTGATGCGGAACATACATCAGTTCAACCAGCCATTGATTACTTAACATATTCTTCAGCGATAATGTACAACAGATATGTTAACATTGTCATGTATGGAACAATCAAAGCTTACTTGAAAGATGCAAAAGAAAGATTGTTGCTAGCATCAATGGCTGCAGACAACATAGGAATCCCAATGGGTTTCAAATTGGTCAGAGGAGCTTATATGTCAAGTGAAAGAAAACTAGCTTCTTCCTTAGGTTTTGAATCTCCTTTTTACAAAAGCATACAAGAAACACATGCATGCTACAATGAATGTGCTTCTTTTATGATTGATAAGATTGCCAATTAATGGTCCTGGTGCACTTGTGATGTAGGACATCTCTAAATTTTATTATTATTTAATTTTAGTCTTTTAATGTAGTTTTTTTTTTTTTTTTTTTTTTTTTTTTTTTTGTGGTTATTTTAGGTTTAGGTTATTTATTTCCTTCTTTATAGGTGTTTTTAATGGTTTTTTAGTCAAATTAGGGTTTTATATGCTTTCGTAGTCACCCTAGAGTTTCTAGTTGCCCTAGGTTTTGTCTTCACTATTTAAATGCATTGAAGCCTTCAAAGGCAATTTAGTTTTCAGATTTATAAAAATACAGACTTTGTCTATTTCTTTACTACCAGAAACTAATAGTTTAGTTTTTATTCCATCAAGAGAGTATCGTGTGTGCTTTCTTCAGGCTTTCGTGACATCAGTTGGTATTAGAGCCTTGACTTACCATGGTTTGATGGCTAACCGGCAAGATGGTGACCACCACAACAATGACGGCGGTGTGAGCGTCAACAACTTAGTCCTCACTAGGGTTGAGTTCCTTAATTTTCGTAATGAGAATCACCAATTTTGTGAAACGAGTTGGCAAATTATAGGTGAAATCGAGCAAAAGATTGCTACTCTTCTTGCTAGGAAATCATCTCACAATAACAATGATCAATCTATTCAAAGACGCGCTCCTAAGTACAAGAAAATTTCATTCTTCGATGGAGATATGTGTACATTGGATTTTATTGATTGGCTTCTTGATTTGGAAGAGTATTTTAATTTTTGGTGATAAAGAAAAAGTGTGGCTTGCATCTAATAAATTGGACGATGAAGCAGAGGAATGGTGGGAAGACATTCAAATTGATATAAAGTAACGAGGTAATCATCCAATCCGCTCTTGGCAAAGAATGAAAAGAGTATTAATTGATATATGGATTCCTAATGACTACTATGATATACTAGATTATACAAGTGTTGATTATAAATCTGTATATTCATATGGAAAAACATTATGTTCAAAACATGAAAGGTCAACCACAAAATCAAAATTATCATAGCCAAGTCCATGTGTCAAGTAAAGGAAAGAGTTTGAGAAAAAGCAGCCTATTTCTAAAGAAAAATTTGAAGTGATTAAAAAAGATCAAGACTTGCAACATAGAATTGAAGGTTGAAGATACCACTTGTCAAAAATTTGATGAAGAGGTCAAAGAAACAAAGGTTGAGTTGATTGTAGATAATGACAGGAATGAAGAGATGGTAATTATTGAAAACATTGTGGAAGATTCAATTGAGGTCAAATATGATGATGAGTCCACAACTCACAATCCTCAGGTCTTAGTTGATTTGTTGAAGATGACTACACAATTTGTTGATTTTCTTGAAATAGAAAATTTTAATTTTATTATCAACCATTTGTTGATTGATGTTGCAAATAAATTGAAAGTAGATGAAAAGAAATTTTATGCTACACTTTATGAAGGATTCAAGTTTCAGAACCGGATCAAGTTATTAAAGCATTCAAAGTATTTGTTTATTTAGAGCGGAAGATTTCAAATTTCAAAGATGAATTTGAGGACGAGTTTGTTTCAAGTGGAGGGGGCTGATGTAGGACACGGTTTCTCTAAATTTTATAATTATTTAATTTTAATTTTTTATGTAATTTTTTGTTATTTTAGGTTTAGGTTATTTATTTCCTTCTTTGTAGGTGTTTTTAATGTTTTTTAGTCAAATCATAGTTTTATATGCTTTCGTAGCCACCTTAGGGTGTCTAGTTGCCCTAGGTTTTGTTTTCACTATTTAAACGCATTGTAGCCTCCAAAGGCAATTCAGTTTTCAGATTTATATAAATATAGACTTTGTCTATTCCTCTTTGGTGGATTCTAGAACCCTATCACTTTGTGGATTCAAGGGACCCCTCATAGATTTGGGGTTTATTTCCAGAAACTAACAGTTTAGTTTCTATTCCATGAAGAGAGTATTGTGTGTGCTTTCTTCGGACTTCCGTGACATCAACTTGTTCTTGCAACTCATAATGTCAAATCAGGTAAAGAATTTGTACTTTTAAATTTTAAGAAATGGCAATATAATGTACTCTTTTTTTGGCACATTGTATCTAATTTAAGGTTTTGATGATAAATAGGGAGAATAGCATTGGCAAAAGCACATGATTTAGGTATTGGAAGGGTAAGCCAAAAGCTAGAATTTGCACAATTATACGGAATGTCAGAACCACTTTCCTTTGGTTTGAGAAATGCAGGATTTCAAGTTAGTAAGTATTTGCCATTTGGCCCTGTGGAGATAGTTATACCATACCTTCTAAGGAGGGCTGAAGAGAATAGAGGGCATTTATCAGCTTCATCCCTTGACAGGCAACTCATGAGGTAAATTTTAGTACACTAAAATTTTATGGCAAAAAAGTTGGATATATTAATTGATTATAATGTTAATTAAGGTGGGGATGATTTTTTTTTTTTTTTTTGGCATGTAGGAAAGAATTGAAGAGGATGTTAGACTTTGAAAGTTTAGAACAATTGGCAAATCTTGAGCACAAACTTGTCTAGATATAGATCTTAGAGTCTATAGGATTTATTAATTATTAGACAATGACTAAGGTGCTGCAAGTCAGAATACAAGAAAAAGGAAGTTGTAGGTTCAGGAAATTCAAAACATGTCAGGTTCAACCAATTGAGAACAAGGCTCAATCGATCGAGATGTGATTTTTGCAAATTTTAATTTCGGCCCACTACTCATTAAGCCTAATAAGTGATTAGGGTTTTAGATCTATTTCACATAGTATTTAAAGGAAACTCTAAGGCATGTTTTGAGAAGACTTTGGAGGTGCTCTTTTGAGATCTAAAAGGTTTTGTACCTTCCCTTTTCAAAGTCATTAACGAAATTCCATCTATACATATTTAGAACAGGTAAATCTGAAGTTGCTACACAAGATCAACAACTGCTAATGATCTAAAACCTTTGAGAAAGATCTCAAAGTCACAAATGTGGGTGCTTGTGTATAATAGATTCAAGATAGAAGAGTTCATGGATTTGGAGCTGCATGTGGTCGTGTGAGTAAATACTACAAGAGGTAGAAGTAGATTTAGGGTTAAGTTTATTATAAAAATTTCCATTCTATCATAGTGAATCTTTTTACCTTATAGATTGTTTAGGTCAAATCCTCCCTAGGTTTTTTACCTTGAAACTAGATAGTTTCATTGGTTTTCTTGGGTAACTATATAGGAATGGCAACGGGTCGGGTTCGGGCCAGGTTTTTCCATATTCGAACCCGACCCGCGGGTCTGCTCTCAAAATCCGAACCCGGACCCGCCCCGTTGGGTCCCACGGGCCCCGCCCAGCCCATGCCACTTCAGGGCCCAAACTGTGGCCCAATAAAAAAAAAATGCCTGAAGCCCTAAACCTCCACAAACGGACCTAGATCAGAAACGCAAAAAAAAACCCCAAGATGCCAAGATCATGTTTATCAATCTAGATCAGAAACCCAAACCAAAAACCCCAAAATCATGTTCATCAACCTAGATCAGAAACCTAAAAACAAAAACCCTAAGATCATGTTCTTCAATCGGACAAGAGCAGCCACCAAAACCCCAAACACAAACACAAAAATTTCAGATTTTTTATTTTCCCTTTCAAAATCACAAACACAAACACAAATCCTAACATAAACTCAAACACAAAAATTTTAGATTTATACTTTCCCTTTTCAAAATCACAAACACAAACACAAACACAGAAATCACAAAAAAAGGAGTGAAGAACATATCATTGAGAAACAGGAATGGCAACGAACCCAAACCCTAATAGGAACCCAAACCAGATTCTCAAAAAAAAAAAAAAAAAAAAATTGGAACCCAAACCCTAACGATCCCAAAGGTCCCAAATCCTAACGAACCCAAACAAGAATGGCAAAAAAAAAAAAAAAAAAGAGAGAGAAGAACATATTAGGCGCAAGGAGGAGGGAGAATGGGAGCGATTAAGGGGGGAGGCGGTGAGGCGGTGAGTCCGTGAGTGTGGCTGTGCCGGTCGGTGAAAGTGACAGCTTGAGGAGTTGAGGCGACGGCGACAAGGTAGTGGCCATGTGGGCGTGGTCGTGGACTCGCTTGGAGATTTGAGAGAGAGTGGGTTCACCGGGTGTGGCTGTGTGTTGATGAGAATGAGAGAATGAGATAGGGTTAGGGTATTGAATAAGTTTATCTATATATATAAGGGTGTTTTAGTAATTAGGATATAATCGGGTTAGGCCGGGTCCGGGTTCGGGCCGGGTTTTTACCAAAACCCGGACCCGACCCGAACCTCCCGTTCGGTTTTTTTTTTTTTAAAAAAAAAAACCCAAACCCGACCCTATTCTTTATCGGATCGGGTAAAACCCGACCCATTAGGGTCGGATTGGGCGGGGTATCCGCAGGTCGGGCAAAAATTGCCATCCCTATAATTATATCTTTGTCTTATTTATTTTTCTGCACTGCATGATATGATTTATTACTGTTTAACCTAGATTTCATAATTAACGCAAGTAACTACTTGACTAATTCATTAAGTTAAACAATCTGTGTGTTCAGGTGTCTAAACAAACAAATAGAAGAGACTAAAAGCAACAGTTTTTTAAGGTGTGCAAGATGGCTATGAACAAGATCTAGCTCAACTAGTCGCCAATATTGTACAAATTTCAAATATTGTTATCATGGACATTAACTTATCTACATTAATGAAATTCGCATTGTATGATTTCTCTAGTGTGTGTTTCTAGTTATATTTGGTTGACACTTTCCAATAACGATCTTAATAGTGATCTGTTAGGTTCTAAGTACTTAGGAACTAATGTATTAGAACCCTAATTTGTATTGTATTGTTGGCAAACCATTATCAAAACAGGTTTTATAGTCTTGTATAGACTTGCTCAAAGTATGTGTTTTATGTAAAGTTGGAATCGACTTGTTGCAGAATTCATTGTGCAATTCGGTTTGGCTCGATTGATCGAAAATTAGGCTCGACCGATCAAAAGTCGGGCAGAATGTTTTTTCTACAGAATTTCCAACTCAGCCCTAAGCCCATATGACATGTAGGATTTTATGTTTACCCTAGGTATAAAAGGGAAACCCTAGCCACGTTTTTGAAGTTGCTCAATTTGCTGTGTGTGTGAATTTCTTGTGAGATCTAAGAGGTGATTGCCTTCACATATGCTTAGGATTATCAAGAAGGAGATTTCATTGAGAGCTTGATGACCATTCAGATTCTGCAATAAAAGCTAAAAGATACACAAACGGGAGTGCTTGTACTTTTTTGAAGAATCCAAGAAAGAAGGAGTCCGTGGTCTCGGAGCTGTCATGTGGTCGTGTTAGTAAGTTTTCTCTTGGTGGGTAGCAATAGGATGTTAGTGGTCTAAGTTGCTATTGTAAAACTTCGATTCTTTCATAATGGATTCAAGTTGACCTTGAGAATAGCTAGGTTAAATCCTCCCCAGGTTTTTTCTGATGTGGTTTCCTAGGTCATCATATTTTTGTGTTCTTTATATTTCGCACTTTACATTGATATGATTATATGATTGTGTATTAACCTAGATCTAAAATTTGGACTAAGTAATTACTTGGCTAATTAACTAGGTTAATCCAATTGTTTTTTAAGGAGTCTAAAAACGTACAAGTAGTATTAGAGCAGGTAGCTCTCTTGTTGTAGATCTTTTGATCTCTAAGCTAATCCTTGACCCCTGTTGTCATGGAACATGGACACTCTCTGGTTTTTCCTCCTCATTTTGATGGGAATAGTTATGCTTATTGGAAAGTAAGGATGAAAGCATTCCTGAAATCTATTGATGAGAGAGTCCGGAACTCCGTTGAATACGGATGGGAGAATCCCACTACTCCCGTGAGTGAGTGGCAAATTTCTCAGAAAGAAGCAGCTGCTTTTAATAACAAAGCTATGAATGTTATTTTTAATGTTGTTTCTATGGAGGAATTTAAGAGAATCTCTAATGTTGAGATTGCTCACACCGCTTGGAACATCTTCCAGACTGTGCATGAAGGCACAAAGGCGATTAAAATCAATAAGTTACAGCAATTAACAACTAGATTTGAAAACATTAGGATGTTTGATGATGAATCTTTTGATGAATTCTATGCTAAGCTTAATGATATTGTTAATTCTGCTTATAATCTAGGTGAAATCTATAATCAACCTAAAATTGTTAGGAAGATTCTCGGATCTTTAACTGAAGATTTTAGACCCAAAGTGACTGCCATCACTAAGAGCAAGGATGTAGACTTCATCTCTGTTGATGAACTTGTAGGATCCCTTTAGTCTTATGAGTTGGACCTACCCAAAACTAGCAAATCCAAATCAATGGCTCTTAAGTCAGTTGATGATGTTGATGTTGGTGGATTTGATGATGAGCTCTCTACTACAGAGATTGCTTACCTTGCCAAGAATTTTAGGAATTTCCTTAGAAACAACAACAGAAAGGCAAGAGGTACGAACACTGTTGAACCTAGAAACTTTAGGAATAATGATCCCACTAAGGTTAATAGCAATGAAAAACCTAGAGAAAAAGTAGGTCAATCTTCTAATAATTCTATGGGTTCTCAATGTTTTGGATGTCAAGGGTATGGTCATATGAAATTTGAATGTCCTACATACTTGAGGTCTAAGGGTAAGGCTATGGTTGTAATCGTTAGTGATGATGAAGTTTTTGATGATGAATCTAGGTGTGACGAGGATGGAAACTTCATTGATTTCACTATTACTGCTGTAGTCAATGAAAGCTTGTCCGTTGAAGAGAACCCTTCTGATGGGGAACTCTCTGAGGATGCAGATCTTCAAGAAACCTACAATAAACTTTGCAAAGTTGCTACAAAGGATGCTATGAGTGTTGAATTAGGCTTGAAGAAAATTGCATCTCTTGAGCTTGATAAGAAAATTTTGCTTGTTAACTTGTTTGATGTTTCTGAACTTTTGAATAATGTGAAGTCCGAGAACATGTTTTTGTTTGAAAAAATTAAGAAGTTGGAACATGATCTATCCGTTGCTAGAGAACAATCTGATAGGTCTTCAAGCTCCAAACTTGATCACATGCTGAGTGTTCAAAAGTCTCCCTTTGACAAAAATGGCTTAGGTTTTGTAGAAAGCATCTCTATGCCTGCACCCCATTCCACAAACTTTGTTCCTTCTTCTTCCTCTGAACCCCCTATGAGTGAGGTTGTGAGTAAAACTGCTAAACCCGTAGAAGTCACACCTCCTAGGAAGATTAGGGTTGATCAGAAAGAGTCTAAACCTAAGGAGTCTACCCTTTCTAAGGACAAGTTGCATGGTAAGTCTGCTTGAGTTTTTCATTTTTGTGGAAAGTCCGGGCACATTTATCCGAACTGTTTCAAATTGCAAAGTCGCTAAGAGAGCAAATAAACCAAAAGTACTTGTGCCTTAAGCACAAGATCCTATGGTACTTATTGGTGAATTGGTAAAAGCTCTAAACCTTTATACCAATCTTGGAGTTGGTAATCATTCTCATGTGAATAAGAACTCCAATGCTTGAGGTGCATCTAAAAAGTTTTGGATGCAAAAGGCTCAATCAAATTGAGTCTTTCTGACATGGTCCTTGTGCTTCTTTGCTCTACCCTTTGTGATCATTGTTATTTTTTATTTATTTTTTTGTTTCTAGGATTGTTTTTGTTTCTTCTTTTCAAAATAAAAAAATAATAAATAAATAAAAAAAGGAAAAGGAAAAAGGGAAGCAAATTATGTTTTGCATTTATTTTCTTGGCATTGAAAACAAGATTGGTCAATTTATTTTCATATAACATGTCTTTGTACCTTGTTTAGCTTGGATGAGCTTATTTATTGCACTTTACTAGTTGAAGTTTTGTAGTGCATGTTGTGTGAGAAGATGTTTATAGTTTTTGATCACATGATCTTGATCTTGAAGTCACATGTCTTTGACTGTCGAACTTGAACCTTTGGAGAAAGGCATAAATAACCATCAAACCACTGTTCACTAGCCAATCATGAACACCTTAGTGCATATCGTAAGTTTTTGTACTCAAGAAAGTGTAGCACATGCATAAAAAGAACATAAGGTGTAGCCTCGGTTTAATTGCTAAAATTGGTGTGTACATTATTGGAATTTAATTAAATCAATCAAATAAAAATGGTGTGTACATTATCCCGGCTATATTAATAAGTTTTTGCTAAATTAAAATTTGTGTGTACAATATGAGGCAAATCAAGAAACTTACATGATTGCAAGCTTATGATCTAGGATATGTGGGAGTTATATGATGTAATTCTTTAGGTGATCGTCTCTATCAAACTCTATGTGATGAATTTTGTAGACTTTGTGTTTGATTTTTATTCACGTTTCACCTCATATGTATCTCAAGCTTTTGCTAGTTGCACACACTACACAAGTTACTCTTTGCTAAACTTTGTATATGTTATTGTGTGTGTTTTTGGTTTGACCAACCAAGTTTGAAAATTCCTTGAGTTTTATGCAAAAACATATTTGATGGTTGAGATTTTAAGAGAATGGATTGAAAATCTTAATTTAGGGAAAACTAGGTTCAAAACATGTGTTTTTGAAAAGTATTTTATCTCATGCTCATGCATGTGATTCATAAAATTTAATGCTTTGAGGAGTTTTTGCATTATTTTGCTTTGTTTTTCAAAAAACTGATTTTTTCAGAATTTTGACCAATCGAAATTGTTTTTCGATCGATCGAAATTGCAATTAAAAATGTTTGTGAGTCTCTGTCTGTTTTGATCGGTGCTCAATTGGTGTTGGATCAATCGAAGCATTTTCGACCGATCGAATCTGTTTTTCTATCGATCGAAAATTGTGGAGAGAATTTTTTTTTTTTAAATTGTTCTTCACATGTTCAAACTCACTTTTTCCAAAGCTTTTCAACTTTTTCTCTCCCCATATGACTTGGTCAAGGCTCCAATCAATTTTTTTTGTCGTTTTCCTCCTTTCTTTTTGCAAGGTTTTTCTCTTCCAAGGTTGGTAAGACCTTTATACCCTTCCTTTTGCATTTATTTTCACTTTTCATGCATCAAATCATGCATTATTTGGGGATTTTCAAACCTATGCAATTTTGGGGTTTTTGTTGAATTAAGCCTTTTTCTTCACAATTGATCAATGGGTTTTTGTTGGGGGATGTTATAAACATGATCCTTGGTGTTTAATTTGATCAATGTGATGTATTGTGAGAAATTGAAAATTCTAGGGCTTGAAACTACCTGATTTGGGGATTTTGTTCAAATTGAGTTTAATTGATGAAATTTGCTTGTTGGATTGATTAGTTTGATCATTATAAACTATTTTCTAACTTGTGTGATGATCAATTGGTCAATTTATTACAAATTGAACAAGTGGTTTTTCAAAATTTTGGGGTTTTTGTTATAAACTCTATGCTCACGCCAATTTTGTGATTCTAAACTTAAATTGAACTTGTTGTTGTTTGCATTAGAGCATGCATCATGACATTTATCTGTTCATGCATTATATAGATTGTTTTCTATATATATATATATATATATATATATATATATATTTTTTTTTTTGTGCTAACTTGCGGTTTGCCCTTGGAATTTTTTTGTTGTTTTTGTTCTTTCTCTTGTGTCTTTGTCCTTACCCTAGCACCATGCCTAGGAAGACTAGAGCCCATAGGACTTCTTCCTTTTCTTTTGCTCCTTCCTCTGTGGGCAATTTGTTTCGGAGTGAGAAAAGCCAAGAGTTGTACGAGACACTAAACCTTAAGAGAAATATTTGGGCTGAGCGTAAGGTTTTGTTAGATGAATCAGATCCCGCCATTAGGGCCAACTTTGAGCATCGGGGCTGATTTCCATTTTTGGATGTTGATTATCCTCCTCCTGCTACCCCGATTAGAGAGTTCTACTTGAATCTCTCTATCCACGTCTATGATTCCAATACTTTAGTAAAGAGTTGGATACGAGGTGTAGAGTTCACTATTACTCCTCGTATAGTGGCTGATGCTCTTGCGGTACACGTGGTTCTGAACCTTGTTTATCCGTATGATGAGTCTCCTCCCCTAGATGACATAATGTCTTACATCACTGGTACTTCTATCCGGTGGGGTTCTGATCCTCGGATCACTTACGCTAAGCTCACCGAGACTACTTATCTTTTCTTTAGGATAGCGTGTCATTCCTTGTGGCCTATCTCTCATCCGCACACTATTCCTTTGGAGTGATGTGCATTTTTGTATGCTCTTGTTACGGATGCTCCTATTAGTTTTCCTCATCTTTTTCTTCGTCCTTTGAATGAAGTTCATAGGAGTTCCTCTATCGCTCATGCTCTTTTTCATCTTGTTTCATTCATAGGATTTTGTTGTTTTTAGGTTTAGATGACTTCCCCGCTTTTGAGCCTATACACATTATTGCCACCTTTCTTAGGCGGAGGGCTGCTCAGTTAAGACCGAGCTCTAAACGCCCTAAAGTTGAGCCTTTTGGTACCACACCCCTCCTCCTCCTTCCTCTCACATGTACTACTTACGGTGAGACGTTTTTGATCCTGTTGATGATGCTACCACTGCTGCCGTTCCTCCACCATCTACTTTGAATGATTTTGACATTCAACGTATGTTGGAGACTGTCATGATCGTTTAGGCGGCTCATGGTCAGCTTTTGGTGGACGTGCTTGATGAGATCCATGCTTTGATAGCTGATCTGGAGCATCTTCAATGTTCGCCTTCGCCACCTCCTTTTGATGATGGATTTTGAGTGTCCTTTGGCATTCTGTCACAAAAAGGGGGAGTCTACTTGTGTTTGTAGAGGAGATTTTTGTTTTAGGGGGATTTTTTTTTTTTTTATGTTTTGGAGCTTGTGGAGTTATTTAGATTGTATCTAGGTGCTTCACTGTGTATTTACATTTTTTTTTTTTGCTCTTGATGTATTTTTTGATAGGGGGAGATACATTGTTTTTGTTTATATGTTTCTTGTTTCATTGCTTATTGATTTATATTTATGAGTTATTTATGATATATGTCTTTGTTTTGTGTGTTGTGAAGTCAAGAATTTAGTTTTGTTTTACTTGTATTTTCCACACATGCGTTTATGCGTTTGTTGAGTATTTCAGGAAATATACGAGTTGATTGATTATCTTCTTTGTCTACACTTGCAATTGATGGATAGTAGTTAGGTTGAATTATTATGTAATGGGCATTATTTTTGTAAAGGGCTTTTACTTGTAACTTTGAGCATTATGTTTGTGTTTTTGCACGGATTGCCAAAGGGGGAGTTTGTTAGGTTCTAAGTACTTAGGAACTAATGTATTAGAACTCTAATTTGTATTGTTAGCAAACCATGATCAAAACAGGTTTTATAGTCTTGTTTAAACTTGCTCAAAGTATGTGTTTTATGTAAAGTTGGAATTGAGTTGTTGCAGAATTCATTGTGCAATTTAGTCTGGCTCGATCAATCGAGAATTAGGCTCGACCGATCGAAAGTCAGGTAGAATGTTTTTTTTGCAGAATTTCCAACTCAGCCCTAAGCCCATATAATGTGTAGGGTTTTATGTTTTACCCTAGGTATAAAAGGGAAACCCTAGCCATGTTTTTGAAGTTGCTCTATTTGCTGTGTGTGTGAATCTCTTGTGAGATCCGAGAGGTGGTTGCCTTCACACATGCTTAGTATTGTTAAGAAGGAGATTTCATTAAGAGCTTGATGATCATTCAGTTGCTGCAATAAAAGCTTAAAGATACACAAGCGGGATTGCTTGTACTTGCTGGATAATCCAAGAAAGAAGGAGTTCGTGGTCTCGGAGTCACATCACGTGGTCATGTCAGTAAGTTTTCTATTGGTGGGTAGCAATAGGATGTTAGTGGTCTAAGTCGCTATTGTAAAACTTCGATTCTTTCATAGTGGATTCAAGTTTACCTTGAGGATAACTAGGTTAAATTCTCCCTAGGTTTTTACCGGTGTGGTTTCTTGGGTCATCATATCTTTGTGTTCTTTATATTCTGCACTTTACATTGATATGATTATATGATTGTGTGTTAACCTAGATCTGAAATTTGGACTAAGTAATCACTTGGCTAATTAACTAGGTTAACCCAATTGTGTTTTAAGGGGTCTAAAAACATACATGATCCACTGATACAAATATATAAAACTTACATACTTAAGAATCTTGGTGACCACACTATACTTTTTTCATTCGACAACAAGGCGGATGTTGATTGAATCCTCTTGAGTAAACCATGGAGTTTCGGTAAACACCTAGTGGTAATGAAGTGTTATGATACAGACACACTTAAAGGTGACCTCAATTTTGACAAAGCAAGCTTTTGGGTCCAATTCCATGGCATACCTTTAAGGTACATGACACTGGATGCGGCTGTAAAAATAGGTGAAGTGATTGGTGAAGTGTCTCGACCAAAAGACTTCAAGGAAGCGGATGGTGGCAATTTCCTACGTCTAAAGGTAACCATTGACCTATCTCTCCCTCTATGTCGTGAACACCTTATTTCCTTAGAGAATGGTAAATAGATATGGGTCAGTTTCAAATATGAACAACTCCCGAACCTATGCTACTGGTGTGGGCATCTCACTCACAATGACATGGACTGTGAGATTTGGATTGAAAGCGAGGGGACTTTACAATCCGAGGGAAGACAATTTGGACCAGCGCTATGTGCTCTTGCTTTTGTTCCGACAAGGAAGATTGGATTGGTAGTCTTGGGCTTCTACTCGGCAAGGAAAAAAGCCGAGAACAATTCCACCCAACCACATAGGGAACACGGCAGCCCAAACTCTACCACGGTGAATCATGGTGAGGTAAAATCATCAAGCGGACGGAAAATTAATGAGGACAATGCTGCAATAAATTTGGGGAGTAACAACAAGGGGTGTAACAGAGGAATTGCATATACTCATCATAAAGAGTCAGTTCACGATGTCACGCAAGCGACAATTATGGACTTTACTCACAAAGCCGTTTTGGAACAAAAATGGAAAGATATTGATATCCAATTAAAAGAGCTTGATGTTGAGCTATCCAAGTTAGAAAATACAGGAGCGAAGACTTCTCTACCATCCAATCCTGAGTCACGTGCCTCATTAATTCCTCCAATCCCATCTCAACCTTCTGACTCACGTGACAAACAAGCCACGGCTAGGGTTCCTCCCGAACCATCTCTTCTACGCGTACTCCCAACATGGACTCGCAAAGCTTGGCTAGCTTGATTACATTGAAAATCCTAGTCTTGAGCAGATCACTGGAAAGAAAAGGGAGGCGACAACAATCGAAAATCATGCGGTCCCTCTTTGTAACACCCCAACCTAATTGTATAATTAATTTAATGGGTTTATATGCATGTCATTTTCTTAATTACTTTTAAGTGCATGAAGCTTTGATATTGTGATATTATAGAACATATATGCTTTTTTAATGTGATGGATATAACTTTATAAAGGTAAGGATATATATATATATATATATTTATATTTATATATATGTATATGCAAAGTGATATTATTTTTGTAGAAAAGTGTGAGTGTGAATGCAAGAAAGTTGGAAAAGTGGGTGGTGAGATTTTTCCTAAGCTCCACACGTATTCCACGCAAAGTCCCCATCTCTTATCCCTTTTTGCTGCCCAAAAAATCTTCTCCTTATCCTATTTTCTTGGCTGCATCAGACCAGAAAGTCCAGCCCTCTTTCTCTACTCCTTTTTCTTTGTTTTTGCTTTTCTCCTCTCTTTGCTCTTACACGGCAGCCTTCCCTCCCTCACCAAAACAAAATATCCCTCTCTAAAGAAGAAATTAAAAGGTTAACACAAAAATTTCAGCTTCAAAGTTTGGGCGTAAGTAATCAAAACTTCATTTGTTTATTCTACTTCTTTATCCTCTATCTTGATTTTAGAGGGTGAACTATGATTCTGTTTTAGTGATTTAAAATTTTGATGATATTGTGATCAATTGAATGCTTATTAACATATTTTAATATGTATACTATAGGTATAAAAATACCCAAATGAAATTAAGACCTATTGATATTTGTTGATGATTTTGTAAGAATGTGTCTTGAAGTTTCTCTGTGACAGATTTGATGTTTACAACAAGGAAAATATATATTAAATCATATTTTGTGAATTAGGATGCTAGGAGTAGTTTTTATGAATTCTAAGACACACATGGTTGTTATAGAAGTGGTCTCACAGCATTTGGATGAACATAAAAATAATGGTTTAATTTGTAAGTTGCAAGAAATTCTGCCGGGACAAATTTGAGTATCTTGTCTTGTGTGATAGTAAATCATGGGTTTATGCTTTGACTCCGAAATTTTTATGGTATATACTGGACATACAGGGGAGTAGTTCTGTAAAATTTCATGACAATTGGGTGTGTGTGTGGACAGTCCATTTATATTTTACAAATGGAGCATATTTCTTTGAAATGAGCAATGAACAACATATGCTACACCTGATTTTGTGGATTTAATTCTCAAGTTAGGGTGTATGTTTTGAGCTATAATTTAATATGCTCATCCTTTGGTATGTTTGGAGCATATATAAAATTTATGAATTGGTTTCTCTATGGTTTGGGTGCATAATGTGTTTGATGATTGTATCATATGCTTTGGGGAACTTTATATGATGGGAATTAAGATTTTCTTGAGTTTGAGAGTTAGGTGGTGATTGAGGTATAAGTTTATATATTAGGAAGAGTTTGTCTGTAATAAGTTTTGATTTTTCATTTAGGTGGCGAGAACGAGAACACGGACACTTGAGCTCCTTTTGTACAATCTCTTGCGCCTTCTGTTTTCGGGTAAGGGACTTGTGATGTGTGCTTTTGATAAGTATAAAGATTATCTCGAAAAGTATTATGCATTAAAGCTTTTGATTAGAGATATTACATATAAGCATGATTTAAGTAAAATATATGTTCGTGAGTTGTTCAATCTTATATATATATATATATATATATATGTGATAATTTTAGCATATTGATGTTAGTACTTATATCACGAACATAATATTTAAGTACGACGTGGATATGCTTCTATTATGAGATAATTATGTAAAAGTATAGTTATTAGAAAAATATAGTTTTTGGGTTATTCCATTGTTATGTTTTGAACTCGGCCAAAGAGGGGTTTATAATCGGCATTTCCATGGAGATTCTGATTGTCCATTAAAAGTGGGACCGGCTCTACTGCACCCGCCTTTGTTGGTAACAACCAACTTGTGGAGGATGTCAACCTACCCCCATGGTTGAAAGTATGTATTATGATATGATTCCGGAATTACCTGGCATTGTGGGGAATGTTGGATGCCTGGCACTCTGTGCTAGAAGCCTTCTAAAGTAGTGACAAACTTACAGTTGGATTAACTAATATGTATTATAAATAAGCTATTAAGCTATTTGGAAATTATAAGAAAAGTATGATGATAAGAAAGGTATATTGAATGTGTTATAAATCTGATGAGAAGTTATGATAAAGTATTTGATAGTCTATTCAAAGATAAGATTCTTGAATTATATTTAAGTTCCTTATTATATCCTTTTATTTATTATATGAAAGGAAAATGAAGTATTCTCATCTAAAAGCTCTTAAGTTATTTTAAGAACAATATGAATTGTATGAAGGCTATTTTATCAAATCAGGCGTATCCATAAACTATTTTATTTACATGCATTCTTATTAAAGGCCTATGGAGCTTTAAAACCTTATTGGTCTTTGCAGCTCACCCTATTATATTTCAAAGGCACGAGGTTCTTCCTGGAAGTAGTGAGAGTATTAGAGGTGATAAGGACTCTGTGTTTTCTCGTTTGTTAGAATGTAGAGTTTTGTTGTATAGGAGGAATCAAGATGTATTTGATCCTTTGAGCACAGATGTAATTCGGCACTTTAGTTTGTTTTGAACCCCAGTTGTATGTCTTTGGGGTTAGGTTTGTAATAAGAGTTTTGCTAAACGTTTAGCTATGTAATATTTACACAAATACCTTAAGTTTCAGCCAGGTGGTAATTTTCCAAGTTTAAAGGAAATGAAACTTCAAGGTTTCCATCATAATTGTATATTTTGACTTTTATGCAAGAAAATAAGCAGGAAGTCAAGAAACAATTCTTGATAAGTACCTTGAGTTTAGGTTTGTTCGTGTTAGTATTGAGGTAAACTTGATATTAACATGCTGGTCATGCTCTAAACTCTGAAGTACAGGTTTGGGTCATGACACCTACCATTCAAGAGGGCATAGGTTATGCAAGACAACAATGATGAATTTTGTGAAGTGGCGGAGGCTGGTACCTAGCCTCGCCAAGCACCATGAATTGCCTTAGTTGGAACCGCCGTGGTTTGGGACTATCACGGGCAGTTTTGGAACTCACCGAGTTGGTGAAAAAATACTCCCCATCAATTATATTTCTCATGGAAACTAGATCAAAGGATTGTTACTTGAAAAAACTATGTTCAAAGTTCAAACTTGAAAACATTTTTATTGAGCCTCGGGTCAACACTAGAGGAGGTTTGGCGCTTTATTGGAATAGTAATGATCTTGATGTTCTGACCTCCTCACCAACTCATATTGATGTTGTAGTTAACCCATGAATGGATGACGCTTGGCGGTTAATGGGTTTCTATGGAAATCCGATGTGGCTAACCGGGAACATTCTTGGGCACTACTAAAACATTTATGTCTTCAAATGGATATCCCTTGGTTGTGTGTGGGGGGTTTAACGAAATTGTCAAGGTTGAAGAAAAGATGGGGGGTGCACTCGGATGTGAAAGGTAGATGATGGATTTTAGGGATGCTTAGGATTTTTGTGGATTCAGAGACTTGGGGTATGTGGGATCACCCTTTACCTAGTGTAACAATCAATTCAAAGGGGAGGTGACTTAGGTTTTGCTAAATAGGGGGGTTGCGACTCCTTCATGGACACGAATGTTTCCTATGGTTCGTGTGCATCATGTGACAAGAACATTATCAAATCATTGCCTGCTTTGGCTATGTTCAGACGAAGAAAATATTAGATTATATATATATATATATATAAAAAAAAAAAAAAAAAAAAAAAAAACAGGCCTTTTTGTTTTGAAGCTGTTTGGTTGAAAGATGAGCAATGTGAAGGGGTTATTAAAAATGCATGGGAAGGGTACAACCATGGTGTTCCTGTGAACAAGGTGATTTCTAAGGTCGAAGCATGTCACACAAAATTACAGAGTTGGAGTAGATTATCTTTTGGTAACATCCGCCATCAGTTAATTCAAAAAAGGAAATGACTTGCTCATGTTGAAGCCTTGTCCATGGCTGGTGTGAATCATGAACATGTCCGAGTTCTCAAAGGTGAAGTTTATGAACTAATGGTCAAAAAGGACTGTTTGTGGTAGCAGAGAGCTTGGGTGGAGTGGCTAAAAAGTGGGGATCTCAATACTAGCTATTTCCATAGCTATGCCACCCAAAGAAACAAAAGAAATTTTATTTCAAAGCTGATTTTGGAGGATGGTTCGGTTGTGGAAGAAGAAAAATTGATTGGTGAGGCTTTGGTTGATTATTTCCAGCAAATTTTCACTTCAACAAACCCCGCAAGCTTTGAGCAGATTCTACAAGGGATCGAGCCAAAGATTACTCCACTCATGAATCTTGATCTTACTTGTGATTTCACCGCCATGGAGGTTGAGCAAGCTTTGAATCAGATAGAGCCTTTAACAACCCTTGGGCCGAATGGTATGTCACCAATTTTTTATAAATCTTGCTGGAATTTTTTTGGTCAATATGTGATTTCTGCCTCTCTCTCTCTATACTCAATTCAGGTTCTTTTCCTGAGTCTCTCAACCACACTTACATCTCGCTCATTCCAAAGATAAAATCCCCAGAAAAAGCCAATGATTTTAGACCCATAAGCCTTTGCAACGTCTTATATAAAATAATTTCCAAAACCATTGCAAATCGCCTTAAAAAAATCCTACCCAAATTGGTTTCAAAATCACAAAGTGCCTTCATGTCCGATAGGTTGATCTCGGATAATATACTCATCGCTTTTGAAACACTTCACCATCTCAAAAATAAGAGAAAAGGAAAATCGGGGTTGATGACCCTTAAACTTGACATGAGCAAAGCATACGACCGAGTGGAATGGGTTTTTTTTTTGGAAAAACTAATGGAGAAATTAGGCTTCCATAGCAAATGGATCTCTCTTATTAGCTCATGCATCCGCACTGTCTCTTTTTCTGTGTTGGTAAATGGCGAACCCCATGAAAAATTTACTCCTAATAGAGGTGTCACGCCCCGAACCCAAGTAGAGCTAGGCACATGACAATAGCCACACACTTATAAAGTTTACACCCTATTAGTGTGTGAGGCCCTCTTAACAATTAAAGAATTATCCTCAAGAAAATTTCATCAATAAATTTAAAATATCCTCAATAAAGCAATTCTCAAAAGATCTCCAAATAATAATCTTTCAACATCAAATAAAAATAAACTAAATCCTTTAAATCAAAAGGACTATACAAATGGTAATCTTAAACATAAAAGTTCAAATCTTATTCCATTGATTTTGTTAAACTTCACTCATGCGCACATCCCAACGGAAGCCCAAACATATGCTACTCTTCTTGATCAAAATCTGAAAGGAGAAAGAGGGGGGTGAGTTGACAACTCAATAAGTAACCAAAATCCAAATAAGTTCTATCCAACAATAGGTCTGTAAAGTAATAAGATGTAATATGAATCTTTAAAAGTTATAATATGCTATTGTTTTCAAAAATAGTTAAAGGAGTTTCATAATCTTAAAATAATACTTTGCAAATAGATCACATAGTTTAATCTTACAATTATATCATAGATGGTTTAGAAAGTAGTCAGTTTTCCATATATCAAAAGCTATAACTTACAATAGGTTCCAAAAATACATAAGCAGTTTTAATGACTCAAAATAGTTAAATATTTAGACGTAATTCATATTCTTAACAATCTTATGACTATGGTCACGCTATAGCCCCGTGATTTGGGCATCAAAGTACCAATATATAACCCCCATTGGCTGGGTATTAGAGTACCAATAAATAACCCCCATTGATTTGGGTATCAGAATACCAATGAATAACTCCCATTGGTTTGGGTATTAGAGTACCAATAAATAACCCCCATTGGTTTGGGTATCAGTACCAATGAATAACTCTCATTGGTTTGGGTATCAGAATCAATTCATAGTCAAATTGTCCATAATCATATATATAAAATCATAGTTTCTAACAAAAATATATCTTATTCAAATACGTATATATAATCATATATTCAATAATCAAATATATTTGTGATATTTCTATATTCTTACTTTAAATCAATATAGCAAAAAAACAATTAAATAAAATAAATCTTATTTTCAATACTCATATTTATTGGTGGAAATTCTTTATTCTTTACTTTGAATCAGTATAGCTAAAAAAACAATTAAATAAACTACATCATATATTCAAGAATCAGATAAATTTGTGATAATTCTTTACTTGAAATCAGTAATACAATAGAAATAAATTGTAGCAAATGTAAACGATTTTCAGTAATTAAAATACGCAAAGATAAAACCAATTAGGATAAGGCTACTTACCTTAGCTAGCTCACCACAAAGAACTTCTCTCTAACACTGTCTCTAAAATCCTTAGATATCACCTAACAATTTTAAAGTACCATTTACTCAATAATCAAATAATAAGACTAACCTGTAAGTTACTTGACCGGATGAGAAACTTCTAAAGTACCCAATAATTTCTCACTATTAATTCTCCTACAATTTCTCTATGGCTATATTCCACATTCTATCATTTGTATTAACTCTGTTTAAAATTTGTTTCACGCAAAATCCCAAGCACTGTGTAATATGAGACTCTCCTCACACGATTATTTAGGCAAAAAGTTAAAAGCATTCATAAAGTTTGAGTACAATCTCTAACAAAAAGCCTTTGTCTCTTATCTCCATAGACTCTAAAGTCTAATAAGCTATTGGACTAATGGTGGTCTAACCAATAGTCCACTGTTTCTTATATTGGCAAAAATGAAAAATCGACCCTCTAACTTTTAGTATTTTTCATTTCAGTCCTCTAACTTTCAGTTTTGTCATTTCAGTCCTCTAACTTTCAATTTTCGTCAATGTAGGACTCTGTTAGAACTCGATTAGGGGTTGTTGTTAATTGAACCAAAACGACGTCGTTTTGGCTTTTTTAAAAAATAAATAAATAAATTTCAGATTTAAAAAAAAAAAAGAAAAAAAAAGTAATTGATGCATTTTCATCTTAGATCTTAGATTTGCAACTACCAAAGGCTCTAGAAATCTGAAACATGCAATTTCAAGTCTAAAATCTTTGGCTTTTGATCCAAATAAAATAATAACTGTTTTATCCAAATTCATAAAAATTAAATAAAAACTCAACGCAACGTAAACATAATAGTAACATTCAGAATTTCTGGTAGTATTTTTCCTTGTCCATTTTTCGAGCAACCAAACAGAGAGACATGAAGAAAAAGAAAATAGTTAGGAGTAAAAATTTAAGGAGCTTACAACTCCGACATTGACTTCACTGCAGGCTCCATGTTCCTCCACCATGTTGACATCCACCTCGCTCCAATATTGGAGCTTCGATTCGTGACCCGCCTCAACATCATCGCCCGAAACGCCATCGTTTCTCACACTTTGTGTCCGAAATAGTGAAAGAAAGGTGTACGAAGTAGAAGTGTTTTGAAGAAAGAGCTAGTTGAGATCAAAACAAAGAAACCGATTCAAAACTCCATCACCTGAATCACTTTCTTTGTCGTTCCCCTTATTTTATTTTATTTTTTTACAGATTTTCCTTTTTTTTTTTAATCCGAAATTTATTATAAAATAAAGAGCCAAAACGACGTCGTTTTGGTTCAATTAATGGCAGCTCCTAACCGAGTTCTAAGAGAATCCTGCATTGACAAAAATTGAAAATTAGAGGACTGAAATGACAAAACCGAAAGTTAGAGAACTAAAATGAAAAAGATTGAAAGTTAGAGGGTCGCTTTTGCATTTTTGCCTTAAATATTCACAAAAGAGTAATATACACCCAAAGCAACTCCATGCCCAACAAAGCACCAAAATAAATGATATTACAGAGAAAGCCATGCAACGAAAAAAAAAGGATTTATTGCCCAAATCCAACCCTTCTCTGTTTACACTTACGCCGTAAAACCCATAGAAATTTTAGATAATTCCGCTATTGGCCAAAACTACCAACGTAAAATATACTATAAATCCAAGTAATGCTTAGATTTGACAAGAAAGAGATTTATAGGCTCTTACCTCAATTGTGTAGTCAATCCTTCTCTACTTCAGTATTTTGGGTAGTAGACTCAAAACATTTGTCAATATATGCTGACTTAAAATTAGACTATATAAACTAGGGTTTCAACCTTATTTTCTAAAAAAACCCCTTAGTAATATTAATTATAAAAGTTGACCCCATAAACAAATTTACTTAAATACCTCTCCTTTTATTTATTTATTTATTTTTTCGGGTATTACAAGAGGTCTCCGTCAAGGGAACCCTCTATAACCTTATTTATTTCTCTTATGTGTAGAGGGTTTACATTCTCTTATTCAGCAGGGTGAGGACCATGGTTCACTTCAGGGTGTCTCTCTTTGTAGGGATGGTCCAAAGGTTTCACACTTGTTTTTTGCAAATGATAGTTTGCTTTTTTGTCGAGCCAATCAACAAGACTGTAATTCTATCATGGAGATCCTACAACAATATGAAGTAGCACCAAGTCAGCAAGTCAATTGAGAAAAAACCCAATTATTTTTCTGCTCAAACACCGATCCACTCATGCAAGAGAATATCATGAATCTTCTGGGGGTTTTGGCTGCTGCACACTATGAAAAATACCTTGGTCTTCCTTTGTTGGCAAAGGAAAAAAAGAAAAGTTTCAGCTATATCCGAGAACGCATTTGGCATAAAATTCAAGGTTGGAAAGAAAAATTGCTATCACAAGGGGGTAGACAAGTGTTGATAAAGGCGGTCCTTCAAGTTATGCCCACTTATGCCATGAGTTGTTTCAAACTTCTAAGGAGTTTGTGCAAGGATATTGAATCTTTAATCCGAAAATTCTGGTGGGGTTATAAAGGTGAGACCAGAAAAATCCATTGGGTTGGATGGAAAAAACTTTGCTTACCAAAGTATCAAGGGGGATTGGGGTTCAAAGACATTGAAAATTTCAATTTAGCATTACTGGGAAAATAGGTTTAGAGGCTTATCCACAACAAAAACTCTCTATTTTATAAAGTCTTCAAAGCCAAATACTTTCCATACTGCTCTATTCTAGATGAGGATGTAAACTTGAAAGGATCATTTGCGTGGCAAAGCATAGTGAAAGCAAGACAGGTTGTGAAATTGGGCTCTAGGTGGAGGATTAATGATGGCAAATCTATTCTAATTCGTGGTGACAAATGGTTACCGGATGTGCATTCCAGTTGAGTCATTTCCCCCCTCAAAAATTTCCTAAGCAACACCCATGTCTATGCTCTTATAGATGACGAAAAATCATGCTGGATTGAAGACCGAGTTCACTCAGAGTTCCTTCCTTAAGAGGCTAAGTCCATTTTCAGCTTACCCCCGACCTCTAACGGTCCAAAGGTTGGCACCATAGTTTGGACAGGAACGAAAAATGGCCACTACTCAACCAAGTTAACTTATAGTCTCCTCTCTGATGAAGAGTCGGTTGCAGCACCATGTCCCTCGGATCCAAGGAAACACAAGCAATTCTGGCAAGAACTTTGGTCTCTCAATGTCCCAAATAAGATACACCACTTCATTTGGAAGGCGTGCAATGAATCACTTCCAACGAAACAGAACTTACATAAACGAAAGGTGGCCTTCAATGGTTTGTGTGAATGTTGCTGCTATGAAAATGAGGACATTCTGCATGTGGTTTGGGGCTGTTAGGGGGTTAAAGAAATTTGGTAGGAAGTGGAGTGATGCGTAACATTCCTATCTGATCGGTTTGTAAGCTTCCGTGATTTGTTTCAAGGTATCCTTCTACTCAAGTCCCCAAAATTTGATGAGTTGTTTGCTTTTATAGCATGGGGCATGAAGGGGTAAAAATGGGTATGACGGGCCTTCGAATATGTTGTGCCTAATGGATCCTGGCCCATGGGTCGATAATGGGTAAGCCTAGGACACAGCGGAGACCCTAATTTGAGATACTTGCTACACATGCCTGAATCATCGTAGAATCCCAAAGGAAATAGGAATCCTAGCACAAGGAGAACTCCGGAAGATGCGCACGTTAATGAAGACCTTCTCAACAAGGAAAAGTCTTGTCCATCATGTTTGGGATTATTCAAGGGGATTCCTATAAGGAAAAGACTTCTATACCAAGAAAGAGAGGCCAACCTTCTACTACTATAAAAGCCCCAATACCCTCACAAATCATGGTACACATAATTCACCCCTCTCTAGTACTCTAGAGTTGAGAATAGTTCTAACTTAACCTTCGGAGGGTATTTGGCCGGCAGCACACCGGTGCTCTCTGTTAGGTCACTTCTTTCTTCTTGCAGGTTGCTATTTCAAGCGTGCGAGGATCATGTAGCTCACTAGTGATTTTTACGGCATCATCGGTTGGCGCCGTTCGTGGGAAAGATCGAGTTTAGCCGGACTATCACTTCCCGGACATAAGAGTTGCATGGTACTCACTCGCTTGATGGCCACCACCAACAACGTTCAAGGAGATGAGCCGCCCGACCCTTTGTGTTGGAAAGGCAGCTCCAAACTCTTATGGTAGTGGTAGAGCGTCTCACGAAAAAGAACCACGATCTGGAGGAAGAGCTACGTCGAAGGGACGTAGGACACGATGTTCAAGAGGAAAACCAAGAAGGTACCAGTGCCAAAAGAAGGGACCAAGAGAGGCCAGAGGGGCGTAATGCCCCAAGCGCACCGGAGTGTTAGAACCCGAGCCTTCCATCTCTCATGGAAACGGCACCAGCACTTATTGTTGCAGAGATGCAGGCGATGAAGGAATAGATGGAGGTCATGATGAATGCACTCAAAGGACGAGTGTCCAATGACCTTGATGAATTGGTAAACAGAACCGACTCACCGTTCACCATCCCCGTCAACTTCTTCCCCCTGCCACAGAAATTTCGCATGCCCCAGATTGAAAGCTACGACGAGGTCAAGGACCCCCTCGATCACCTAGAGACTTTCAAGACCCCGATGCACCTTCAAGGAGTACCAGACGAGATTATGTGTAGGACCTTTCCTACGACATTTGAAGGGTCCTGCAAGAATTTGGTTTAGTAGATTAACCCCGAACTCCATTAATACTTTTAAAGAGTTAAGCGCCCAGTTCACCTCGCACTTTATTGGGGGACATAGGTACAAGAGGTCTACCGTGTGCTTAATGAGCATCAAGTAGTGAGAAGACGAGACGTTGTGGTCCTACATAACTCATTTCAACAAGGAGGCCCTTTCAATTGACAAAGCAGATGATAAGATACTCGTAGCAGCATTCACTAACGGGTTACGGAAGGGTAAGTTTTTGTTTTCTTTATACAAGAACGTCCTAAAAACCATGTTGGACGTGCTCTACTGAGCCAGCAAGTACTTGAACGCAGAAGATGCATTGCTGGCCCACGAGGAGAAGCCTAGAAAGAAGGAAAGGCAGGAGGACACACAACAGGATAAGGGGTGAAAGATGGCTAGAATCGGAGATCAACAAGACGAAAGGCGCTCTAGACCCCCCGCTGGGAAGTTCATGAGCTTCACCCCATTAACCACCCCGATAGATCAAGTCTTAATACAAATCAAAGATGAAGGAGCATTGACGTTCCCTGGTAAGCTAAAGGGAGATCCCAACAAAAGGCCAAGGGACAAGTATTGCTGCTTCCACCGTGACCATGGGCACGACACGCCCAACCGCTATGATCTCGAAAAAAGCAGATTGAGGCTCTTATTAGACAAGGAAAGTTACAAAGGTTCATCAACAAGGAGAGAACCGATCCACCCCAAGAGTAGGCCCCACGATGGGAGAACGAGCGCCCTAGACCACCTATAAGGGACATAAGAATGATCGTAGGGGGCACAACACCACTACCGATCTTCCAAAAAAGCCCGCAAAACCTACCTCAAAATGGTCCATAATGTATAAGTTACAGGATCCATACCTAAGATGCCATGAATAGATAACCCCGTCATTAGATTTTCAGAAGATGATGCTCGGAGACTTCACCATCCGCATGATGACGCATTTGTGGTCAGCTTGCAAATGGGTGATTATAACATACATCAGGTCCTTGTCGACAATGACAGCTCAGCAGACATCCTATACTACCAAGCATTCCAGCAAATAAGGATTCATAGGGAACGGTTAACCCCAATGAATGCCCCACTCGTGGGATTCAGAGGAACGAAGGTGTTCCCCTTGGGCGTAATCACATTATCCGTGACGATAGGTGACTATCCTCGTGAGATCACTAGAGAGGTAACATTTCTCGTAGTCGACTGCTCGTCCGCCTACAATGCCATTCTCAGACGGCCCACACTCAATTCTTGGAAGGTGGTGACTTCAACATACCACTTGATGATTAAATTCCCAACGGATTACGGGGTAGGAGAAGCGTGAGGAAATCAAGTGGCGGTAGCAGAATGCTATATTGCCATGTTAGAGATGGAGGATCAACGACAAACGATGTGCATCGGAGAACAATGAGCACTAGCAGAGCCAATGGAGGAACTGGAAGAGGTGAACCTTGATAACTCACACTGGAATGGATGACTAGAATTGGCACACTAGCTAGTTGGCCAAGATGCCAAGCACTCACGACTTTCCTTAGAGATAACCAAGACGTGTTCGCCTGGAGTCACGAAGACATGCCAGGAATTGACCCCTCGGTCATGGTTCACAAGTTAAATGTATCGCCCTCATTCTCTCCAATTCGACAAAAGAAACGAGTGTTTGCCCGGGAGCGGGACAAGGCCATAGCGGAGGAAGTTCAAAAAATTACTAGAAGCAGATTTCATTCGAAGAAGTATACTACCCCGACTGGTTGGCAAACGTCGTCATGATTAAAAAGGCCAATGGAAATTGGAGGATGTGCGGAGATTTCATGGACCTCAACAAGGCTTGACCTAAAGACAGCTACCCGCTCCCACGGATAGATACCTTGGTAGATTCAACTGTAAGACACTAGCTCCTAAGTTTCATGGACGCTTTCTCGGGCTACAACCGGATCAAGATGGATGAATCTGATCAAGAGAAGACCTCCTTTGTTACAAGCCGGGGACTATTCTGCTACAAGGTGATCCCTTTCGGACTCAAAAATGTTGGGGCAACATACCAAAGGTTAATGAACAAAATGTTTGCGCACCAGATTGGCATGAACGTACAATTTTATGTTGACGACATGTTAGTAAAGAGTTTGCGTGAAGATGATCACCTAGTCGACCTCAGGGAGACCTTTGACACACTTCGATTGTTCAACATGAAGCTGAATTCAAACAAGTGCGCATTCAGAGTGACGGCGGGGAAATTCTTGGGCTTCATGGTGTCCCAAAGAGGTATAGAGGTCAACCCAGGGAAGATACGGGCCATAATGGAGTTGGAACCACCAAGGACAAGTAAAGAGGTCCAGAGTTTGAATGGAAAAATTGTGGCCCTGAACAAGTTCGTCTCTAGAGCGACGGATAGATGCCCGCCTTTCTTCCGCACTCTAAGAAAATCATTTGAGTGGATGGACGAATGCCAGACGGCATTTGACAACTTAAAGGCATATCTTTCATCTCCACCGTTGCTCAGTCCATCCAAGCCAGGAGAAGAGCTTTACCTGTATTTAATCGTTTCACACACTGCTGTAAGCGTAACTTTGATAAGAGAGGAAGACGAATCGCAGAGACCAGTCTACTTTACGAGTCGAGCACTCCGAGGGGCAGAAGAGAGGTACCTTCGAATGGAGAAGTTGGCTTTTGCGTTGATAATTGCAAAGCGAAAACTCAAACCGTACTTCCAAGCACATACCATCGTTGCTTGACGGACAAGCCCTTGAGAAAAGCTATGAGTAGCCCGGAGGCAACGGGAAGAATGGCTTTGTGGGCAATGGAGCTTAGTGAGTTTGACATACAGTACCATCCGCGAACGGTTGTGAAAGGGCAGGTAGTGGCTGACTTTATCACCGAATTCACCCTCGGAGACGGCCAAGGGGCAGAGGAGAAAAGACAATGGAATATTTATACAGACGAATCTTCAAATAGATGAGTCGGAGGAGCAGGCGTGGTAATCCAAACCCCGGAGGGAGATAAGATCGGTTGTATGATCCGACTAGATTTCCCCACAACCAACAACGAGGCAGAATATGAAACCTTGGTGGCGGGGCTAGACCTCGCAAAAGCTACAGGTGCGGAAAACATAGTTGTACATTGTGACTCACAGGTAGTAACAAGTCAGATTAATGGCAGCTACGAATATAAGAATGAAAGGATGAAGAGGTATCTAGAAGAAGTGAAGTACCGAATCGGCGACCTCGAAGTCAAATTCGTTCAAATCCCAAGGGAAGAAAATGAATGTCTTGACCATCTAGCAAAAGTCGCCTCGGCCGAATTTATGCTTGTCCCCGAATAGGTATTATCCTTTGTTCAAGTCTCCTCACTTATTGATGACGGAACAAATATGAAGGTAGTAGACGTTGAACGCAATTGGACTACGCCATTGATATCATATCTAAAAACCGGCGTGTTACCAGGCGGGAAGGACGCCGCTAGAAAGTTGAAGGTCCAAGCATCACGATTTACGCCGATAAAAGATGTCTTATACAAAAGAGGGTTCTCTCGACCATACCAAAGGTGTCTAGGCTATGAGGAAGCAAATTACGTAATTAGAGAAATCCATGAGGATATCTGTAAACCACTCAGAGCACAAATCGTTAGTACACAAGATGATCTGAACAGGATACTATTAGCCCACAATGCTGAAGGACGCGCAAGCTTATGTCAAGTCCTACGACAAGTGTCAGAGGTTTAGCAATTTCATCAGGCAACCATCTGAAGAGCTGACCCCCATGATGGCACCTTGGTCGTTCGCTTAATGGGGGCTAGATATCATGGGCTCATTCCCGACAACGATTAGGCAACTAAAGTTTTTGGTAGTTGGCATAGACTATTTCACTAAGTGGGTAGAAGCAGAGGCTTTAGCAACTATCACGGAGAAGAACATCCGAAGTTTTGTCTAGAGAAATATCATATGCAGGTACGAGATACCCCAGTCTTTGGTCTCTAACAATGGTAGGCAATTCGACAACAGCGCATTCGTGAGACTTACGCTGCTCGGAGCTAGGGATCAAGAATCACTACTCATCGCTCGCACACCCACAGGCTAATGGGCAAGTCGAAGTCATGAACCGATCCTTGCTCAAGATAATCAAGACCCGGCTTGAGGGGGTAAAGGGTATCCGGCCGGACGAACTACCAAGCATTCTGTGGGCATACCGGACTACAACAAGAACACCCACCGGAGAAATGCCATTTCAACTAGCATACGGAAGTGAAGCTGTCATTCTCGCAGAAGTGGGGCTCACAAGTTCTTGGGTGGAGAACTACGACAAGGATAAGAATGAAGAGGCCATGCGCCTTCAGCTCGACCTAGTGGACGAAGTCAGAGCGGTAGCAGAGTAGAGGTTGGCGCGTTATCAAAATCTCATGGCGAAACACTACAACTCCAAAGTAAGGCATAGAGACTTTCGTGTCGGTGATCTTGTACTAAGGAAAGTAATGGGCGCCACTAGAGATCCTTCGCAAGGAAAGCTCGGCCCTAATTAGGAAGGACCCTACAGGATCGCTTCATGGCAGAGGAAGGGCACCTACCACCTCGAGACGTTGGACGGACAAAAGCAGCAGCACCTATGGAACATGGAGCATCTATGAAAATACTACCAGTAGAGATAATATGAAGAACAGTGACAATCCCTAATTTCCCAGTTTATTTAATTTTAGCTACAATTACTAGTTTTTCTTTGACAATTTTTGCTACAATACTTTGTGCCTTTTTAAGCCCAAGGGGGCAGATACTTTTTCCTACAAACATATTTTTATTTTAAAGAGGAATATTCAGACACAACCATGTTTTTCTACTTGAATTCTTACAAAAGTTCATAAGAGAACTAGAGAAAACAACGTCCAAAAAGTGGACGGATCACCCATAGGGTGAATTCATTATCAAGTCCACAAAATGGACGGATCACCCATAGGATGAAAACTATTATCAAGTCCACAAAGTGGACGAATCACCCATAGGGTGAATTCATTATCAAGTCCACAAAGTAGACGGATCACCCATAGGATGAATTCATTATCAAGTCCACAAAATGGATGGATCACCCATAGGGTGAAAACTATTATCAAGTCTACAAAGTGGACGGATCACCCATAGGGTGAATTCATTATCAAGTTCATAAAGTGGATGGATCACCCATAGGGTGAATTTATTACAAAGTCCACAAAGTGGACGGATCATCCTTAAGGTGAATTTATTACAAAGTCCACAAAGTGGGTGAATAATCCTTATGGTGAATTTATTACCAAGTCCACAAAGTGGACGGGTCACCAATCTTGTGAAAATTTATCAAGCCCACGAAGTGGACAGACCACCTATAGGGTGAAAACTATTAATAAATTCCACTAGACAGATGAATCATCCCTGACGGGTGAAAACTTCCTTAGTCAATAAAAGTGGACGGTTAGTACAAAATCTGCCAACTGGATGGGTAGCCCCGAACGGATAACGACAAGTTCTCTAAGTTCACATAAATAACGGATACGAGCCCACCAACCACACGGATCATCCCATAAGGTGAAAATTCCAAAGTCCACAAGGAAGGACGTGATAAACTACCAAGTATTTAAGGAGGACGATTCATCCATAAACTAAAATTATGTACAAGACCATAAAGATGGCTGGTTCTCCATATAATGGACAATTGAAGAGGACGGAGATTTACACATCTCGTTCAAATAATAAAAATAGATAAAGCATTCATAAAGTTGTGAAATAAAGCAGCATTGACGGATAAAACCCTTAAAGGGCAATTGTTCAATACACAAAGTTAATAACAGATTGTTCTCAAAAAAAAAAAAAAAAAAAAAAAAATTGTCTACTCTTTAGGGTCGACATCTTGAACATTCTTTGCTTGAGCTGACTCTCTGTCGCCTTGAACTGCTTCCTCAGCAAAAAGGTCATTTGTGTTCTCTGAGGCGACGGGCATTGCGGATGTCCGGGCTTAATCGTCAACGTTTATCATGGACACATCCAGTAAGGGTAGGCTTTCTTAACTTGACGGAGCGCGTCATCAAAACCTTTGGGAATGAGTCTCCCAGCTCGGCCAATAAGGCGTTGGAGTCACGATATTCTCAAACCGCTACCTCCTTAGCTTGACGGAGCTTTTCCTTCAGGTCTAGGATCTCCTTATCTTTGGCCTCTAAGGCCTTCCTCGCCTCATCCGTCTTTTGCTCATGCTCCTTCCTCACCTGCTCTGAAAGGTCAAACTTCTTCTCCATAGTGGACTTCCACTTGTTAAGTTGAGATAGCTCATCCTCCATTTGCTCTTGCCTTTGCTCGCACACGTTCTAGAGCCGTCTCACGGTTAAGGCACCGATCCATTAGGCCTTTCATCATAATCGGGATTGAAACAAAAAAGTTAGAAGGGTTAGACAAAAACTAGGTGGAGTGGACGGACGTAAGTCGACGGACAAAGATTACTGTGCGATAGCAAAGAGACCCGTCTCCCCCATTGCCTCCGTCGAGTGATTGCCTAAATCCTCGTAGTCCTTTGAAGTGATGATAGATGAAAGTTTCTCCAAGGCATATTTGGAGGCATCACGGAGGAGGGGAGGTGGCTTCTCTTGGTTAGTGGACGGGGCCTTCATTAAGCCCTTGCCTGACCCATGCTTTGCTGGGGTGACGGTCTTCGCACCCTTAGCCATCAACCCCACAACGAGTTCCGGAGGGACTTTTTGTTGCTTATGGGGACGGTCCCTTTTGGACGGTTGCTGCTTCCTTTTAATGGACGGAACCGTCCCCTTAGGAGCCACATCGCCGGACTCCTTTCTTTTTGTAGCCTGTGTTTTGATCAACGCCCTCCTCTTAGCATCATCCATTTCTATAAAGAAGGACGGATGAAGTTATTAACTAAAAGTTAAAGCCATTTATGCAAGATAAAGATTGACGGACTTACATCTGTGAATTTTGGCGTTATATTTGACGGCTTCCGGTGTAGGTTCAGGACCGTCACAATACCAGTGGATGGTATCCGGATTCACTAACTTCGCCCAAGTCCTTTCTTCCGGCTTGGTCTTTGAAAAAATCTTCTCAAGAAAACTAAATTCCTCAATGCTAACTTGTGGATGTCGTCTAACCGCAAAAGAAATGGACGGTTAAAAAAAATGGAGAAATTGCAATTGAACAAATGTAAAAAGAGAATAAAAAACTAAGACAGAATCATCTTTGGACGGATCTAATACTCCTCAGGTTGTGTCGACGGGCATATATTCTGTCTCCCCTAGACGACCCATCCATTCGTCACCCTCTAGGAAGAAGTAACGACTCTTCCAATCTCTATTTGAGTCGGGGGTTTCAAATATAACCTTCAATAAAGGACTCCTACTAGCAAAGCTATACATCCCCCTTGACCTGTCTATTTCATCCGGACGGTAGCGGTGGAGGAATTCCCGCACCATCGACCTCCTAGCGCCATCTATCATAGCACCATAAAGAATCTCCATCGCTATGAAGACCCTCCAGGCTTTCGGGGATATTTGGGTGACGGATAGACCCAGATACATGAGAAGTTCTTGATGAAGGGTACTTAGTGGAATTCTAAGTCCCACCTTCAACATCTGTTCATACACTCCGACACCTTCTACCCCCTTATAATAACATTTCTCTGATACATAGGGTAGACGGATTGCAATATTGTCCGGAATTTGAAAATTAGCCCTAAAAGTGTTGAAGTGTTTCTCCTTGATGACGGATGTGAAGTTATGCACCGTCCACTTTGGTAGCATGATGAACTCCCTAAGTCCATTAGCACCAATGACGAATCTTACTGGATGTTCCTCGCCGTCATCAGAAATATCTTCCGGTTGACCATCTCCATATCCTCATTTGTTGAGGATGAGGAAGAGGCGGATGGACACCTCTCTTCGCCTGGACTCTCTTGGTCTTTATGACCGGACGAGTACACTTCCTCGTAATTTGCCCCGTCACGAACGATCGATTGATTACTTGACGCACTAGACATTGCCTACACGTGATGACAAAACCTAAGATTGACGGTTCTAGAAGTGATGACGGGTGTGTAAAAAAGGTCTAGGAAAATAAAATATACTTTTGCAGGACTTATGAAAAAAAAAAAAAATACTCACCAAGTCTGTGAACAAGTGAAGGACGATGGTTGTATCGATGACGGGTACAACAATTGAACGGATTGTTGTCCGACAAGGTTAACGATGGCGCTTTGACAATATGATTTGGTTGAAAAGTAGAGAAATGAAAGAGGAGAAGTGTGATATATATATATATATATATATATATATATATATATATATATATATATATATATATATATATATATGAAATGCACGGAAGACAAAGCGACGCTTCGATCCGGGAAAAAATCCAATCATTAAGTGACACGTGTCGTACCTTATAAATGCTTGACAACCTATTAAGGCTGGTCGTAGTTCGTGTCGTCCTCTTTGAGAACCGTCAACCCCAAGAACATTAAACCGTCAATCCCAAGATATTGCATCATCAACCCCCAAGAATATTGAACCGTCACCCCATTGGTCCGTCCCCTCAAGCATGACGGACCATAGGGTGAAGGGGGCAAATGAAGGGGTAAAAATGGGTATGACGGGCCTTCGATATGTTGTGCCTAATTTGATTCTGGCCCATGGGCCGATAATGGGTAAGCCTAGGACACAGTGGAGACAATGATTTGAGATACTTGCTACACACGCCTAAATCATCGTAGAATCCCAAAGGAAATAGGAATCCTAGCACAAGGAGAACTCCGGAAGATGCGCACGTTAATGAAGACCTTCTCTACAAGGAAAAGTCTTGTCCATCACGTTTGGGATTATTCAAAGGGATTCCTATAAGGAAAAGACTTCTACACCAAGGAAGAGAGGCCAACCTTCTACTACTATAAAGCCCCAAGTACCCCCACAAATCAAGATACACATAATTCACCCCTCTCTAGCACTTTAGAGTTGAGAATAGTTCTAACTTGACTTTCAGAGGATATTTGGCCGGCACCACACCGGTGCTCTCTGTTAGGTCACTTCTTTCTTCTTGCAGGTCGCTATTTCAAGCGTGCGAGGATCGTGTAGCTCACTGGTGATTTTTATGGCATCATCGGTGCATATGGTTTAACCGCAATGCTCGGAGGGTGGGAAGCCTCACAATTCCGATATCCAAGATTTATAGAGATGCTATGGAATGCCTTCAAGAATATCAAATGGTGCAAGACTCCCCCTTGACATCACCGCGGGTTGCTCATCTTGCACACTGGCTTCCTCCTCCATTTGCTCCAATACAAAGCGAATTGTGATGGGCAGTTTTTCGTGACATTAATTCTGTAGGTTTAGGAGTGGTGATCCGAGACTCACCTGGTCTAGTAATTGCAGAACTCTCTGAAAGAATTTATCTACCTTCAACAGTGGAAGAATTAGAAGCCTTGGCTTGCGTAAGAGCTGTTGCTTTTGCTTTAGAAATTGGACTCCATGAGGTAGCTTTTGAGGGAGACTCTGAGGTGGTCTTTAAACAACTCAACGTCGAGCCACCTTGTTTGGCCTCTTATGGTCACATTATTGTGGAGTCACTGATTCTAGCATCCAACTTAAGTTTTGCCTCTTTTACACATGTCAAACGTAGTGGAAATGTAGTAGCAGATAAACTGGCTAAGTTGGCTAAGCATGTAATTGAACCACAGATTTGGTTAGAAGACATCATAGTGATGCAATCAACCTTGTAACTCTTGACAGAAATTTTCTGTCCATCTAATATAAAGCACTTTCTGTTTTCTCAAAAAAAAAAAAAAAAAAAAAGAAAAAAAAAGCAATCCCTTTTCCTTAAAAGCAACTATAGCAATTAAGAACCAATATATAAAATTGATCCCAATCAAGAATCCTTTTGCTATTTTCCACTTAAGCTTGAGGCAAGGACGGACTCGGGATTTTAAGCTAAGGGGGGCCGGAGTATAAAGAAAAAAAAAAATCTAAATAGGCATCCATATAGTATTAAAAAATTATAAATATTCAAAAACGTTGTTTTTAAATATATTAAGATGCAACCATTTACCAACAAAGACAAAAAAAAAAAAAATAATGTCTTTATTTAATACTAGGCTGGTTAATTATATTTTTTTTTTTTTTTTTGGTTGAAGTTAGAGCATTCAAATTGGTGGTGCTAAAAATTTTAGTTTTTAGCATCTCAAAAGGTTACTTTATCTATTTTACCACCTCATTTTATAATAAACTCAATATCAAATGTTCTATTTTTTTTTTTTTAATTTCATTTAAAATAATAAAGGAAGCGAGAGAATTTAAGTTTTTTAATTGAAGAAAGAGATATAATTATAATAAAATATTGTATTTTATTTTTAACAACTTGTCATAGATCAATCTGGTATTTATATCGAGTTCGCTAGATTGCAAAAAATTTAGTTTTAGCATCTCCATTAACACATGATTTTGTGGTTCTTTGGTGGTAAGATAGTTTATATATATATTTTACTAAAATACAATCACCATTGTGAATATTTTTATTATTTTTGTTAAGTTTTTTGGTTGGATAGTTACTATTTGGATGAAACTAGTTAGGTTTATTGTGGAGAAAGGAGCCACAGATTTTGAAAGGGCCTAACTACAAAAAAAAAAAAAAAAATTTGGACCCAAAGGGGGCCTGGGTCCGCTTGGGCCCCCACTTTAGTCCAACCTCGGCTTGAGGACATGAGAAATGGACTGAATTCCTTAAAACTTATCCATACATGCTTTTGGTTTGATTTTTTCAATAATAGATAAAATTTTGCTGTCAATTTTAATATAAAAAGTTTTACAAATTGATTGGTATTTAATACGATTGATGTTGTGTCAGCAACACAATAATTAATGTTTCTCAAAAAAAAGAAAAAGAAAAAGCAACATAATAA
Organism: Quercus dentata; assembly: GCA_028216015.1. Lineage (NCBI taxonomy): Eukaryota > Viridiplantae > Streptophyta > Magnoliopsida > Fagales > Fagaceae > Quercus > Quercus dentata. Next base: position 75,453,853 of record CP116448.1, read on the forward strand.
TTAACCCTTTGTTTGAGTGATATTGTAATTACTATAGATTTTATGTCGTATAAGCCTTACAAATTTGGTGTTAATTTTTAACATAAAAAAGTTAATTTGAAAATTTGTTTAATATTATGTTTGTGATGTGACATTAATCATATTTGTTAATTATAGATATATACGGAGTTACACATTAGTTTTATTAACATTAGTGTGTGGTTGTGCCAAAAAAAAAAAAACATTAGTGTGTGGTTAGAGGCTTTTGATAGAGTGTTTTATCCTTGGGAAGCTAATGAGATCAAAAGGATTTATGTTAGTGAAGACATTGTTGAAGACAAACTCATCTGGCCCCTAACTCCAAGTGGTGTTTATTCTGTTAAAAGTGCGTACCACATGTTATCAAGTGCCGCTTTGCAATCCAAGGCTAGTTCGTCATCTTCAGAGGGCGCTAAAGAGGTGTGGAAAGGAATTTGGCGAATTCGTGCACCAAATTGTGTTCGTCATTTCATGTGGAGAGCTGTAAAGGATTCTCTTCCAACGAAGATGAATCTGTGCTGACGACATGTAGTGGGAGATGGTCTCTGCCCTCTCTGTGAAGAAGCTCAGGAATCTATTATCCACAGCCTGTGGTACTGTGAGCAAGCCCAAGTTGTGTGGCGGTCAGAAAGGTGTTTTGGGTCACTATACAAGAAACATCACGGATCATTCATGGACCTGTTTGAGAGCGTCACAAGTGAAGTCAAGTTTCAACGTTGCATGGTTTGCAACTATCGCGTGGAGCCTCCGGAAACAGCGAAACAACTTGAGGGAACGCCACCACGTGGGCCACTGCTAGATGTTGGTCGACGTGCATGCAACCTGGTGGAAGAGTTTTTTGATGTGCAGAACAGAGCAATGAAACCGGACATCATTCATCCCCGATTAAGTGGACACCACCTCCGGAACCGGTTTACAAGGCAAACTTTGATGCGGCCCTGTTTGAGCATTTGGGTCTAGCTGGGTTGGGTGTGGTGCTTCGGGATTCGTGTGGCAATATTATCGCAGTCTTAAGTGAGAAGATAAAACTACCCCAAACGGTGGAGTCGGCGGAAGCATTAGCGACCAAAGGGCGGTCATTTTTGCGGCTTGAAAGTTCAAAAACGTGTACAAAACACCTTTGAACGTTTAGACCCCCAAATTTCAACTTAACCAACACAAGCAATATGTCAAACAACAAGTGTGCGGAAACTTAACATATGCTATAATGTGAAATAGGTTAAATACTATCTAAGCCATAACAAAATAAAATCACAAAGCAGATAATATAAAAGCAAAGATAGAGAGGAAAGAAGATGCAAACACAAAGACAACACGCGATGTGTTATCGAAGAGGAAACCAAGTCCTCGGCGAAAAACCTCTCCGCCGCCCTCTAAGCGGTAATCAATCCACTAGAAAATATAGTTGGGATACAAGGACAGCAATAGACCCTCCAAGCCTAATCTACCCAAAGTGCACCTAAGCCCTCCAAGCTTCTTGCTCCAACGAGGTTGCGCCGAACCTTTTTCTTTTCTAGCTTACCGGATTCCGCTACTAAACCATAGCATCCGCCATCTTTGGCATCTTCCAATGCTTCCCAAAACTCCAAGAACACTCAACACTCTAAATGGGTGTGGGTAGTGTTTGGATAGAAATCTCCTCTCAATAGGTATGACAATGAGAGAGGGAATGAGAAGAGACTACAAAGATTTCTCTCTAAGAATGAGTAGCTCTCTCTAATTGGGTGGGTGTTTTTAAGAAACCTCTCTTAGGGTTTTTCTTTGAATAGCCACGCATATCTTGTGGGAATGAGGGGTATTTATACTGGTGTGAGAATGGAATACGAAGAGTCGAGCTTTTTCCAAAAACAGGCTGGTGGCGACTTGACCTCGCGACTTGATCGAGTCGCGAGTTTAAGTCGCGAGCTAACTTAATGGCCATCTGGATTTTTGTCGTGTTGTGCTCCGGTGGCGTGACTGTTCAGCTCCCCCGCATGCTCTGCACGTGAGCAACTTTGGCGGCTTGCAAGCCGCGAGCCACCCGCGAGTCCTAGCCGCGAGTCTCTCGCTTCACTTTGCCTTTGTCTTGAGCATTTCTTCACACTCTCTCACACACTACCCTTACATGATTCCCACCTAAATACAAGGTTTCTAAGTGCTATATTACAAGCAAATTTGTCATGGAATAAAGCCAACACATGGTTGATTAAATTCAACCTTACACAATTTGAACCGAGCATCTTCAAGGTCATGGTTGAGGGGGACTGTTTGCGTGTTATTCAGGCCTTGAACGGACAGGGCATTTGCCTTACTATGTTTGGTCATGTGGCGGAGGAGACTCGCCGATTGGGTTCATGTTTAGAGCTATGTAGTTTTCATCATGTAAAGAGGGAAGGTAATAAGTTAGCCCATTCCCTTGCCCGTAGAGCGATTTTATCTGCAGATGTGGATGTTTGGGTGGAAGAACTACCCGAGGACCCGGATCTTTGTATTCCTGGGGTGATTTTGCGGTGTAATTTTTTCAAGAGTCTTTCTCTATTTAATAAAGCCTCTCTTACCTTTTTCTCAAAAAGAGGCTTTTTTTTCTCTCTCTCTCTCTCTCTCAAGCAAAGTACCTTTAATTCATTATTATTATTTTTGAGGGAGTACTTTTCATTCATTACAGTTAAGGTTTAATGCATTTATCAATTACGAAAATTCAAAAATACCTAGGTATGATATGGATAATGATATTCACTAAAAAAAAAAAAAAAAAAAAATCACATAGGTATAATGACAGAGAAAGTTGGCCCCATGGCCACGTGGACAGAAGTGTATTGAGCTTTCCAATGTCAAATGAGTTCCATACTTCCATGAATGTTAGAAACAAGCAGCCGTGCAAGCCTCAGTGATTGCCAAACAAGCAAAACATCGAATTTAGTAATTTTTTCGAATCATGGAGCAAGAGATCATGGAGTTTGGTACTTCTCCAAAGTTTGTCATTTAATCATTTAAGCAACACTTGCATTGCTAAACACATTCTGTATTGTTGGATGAATGAAGAGGGTGATTACGGATGTGCAAACTTCGGTTTCAGAATCATTTACATTATTGCAGATTCTTATATGTGGTCTGCTGGTTTTAATCAACCTGCCTGTTTACCAAGGTCTCTTCCTCAGGAGAGACAATGGCAGCTTGCCCACCTCCTCACTCACATATTCGTCAATTATGTTTGTTCTGTTAGGAAATTGCCTTAAATTCCAATTGTGACTTAGAAAGTCAATTAGTTTCCTAGTTGAAGAAGGAAAAATTAATTTCGGTTTCCTTGTTGTGGATGGAAAGACAATTTTTTGGTGTGAAAGGAAAGTTTATTATTTGTTAAAGAGGTAATACATTCCTAGTCCAAAAAAGAATAGATTCTTTGTTAAATAGGTAGTGTACTTGTGAGTTTGTAGGCAAGGCATGTGGCTGTGAAATGATGCGGAAAGTAGAGCTGGTGGGTAACCATTTGTCTCTCTAAACTGATATGGAGTCCCCCGTTGCCAACCTGCCAGCGGTACTCTGTTGGACAATCTTTTGGGCAGCCATGGAGAAGGCACAGCTATTTATTTTTCTCTCAGGTGCTGAATTTAAATACATTACTATAAAAAGAAAAGAAATTACCAAGTGTTCCATAACATATTTCTACATCATGTTGTAGTCCCTTGGTTCCCCGAGTAAAAAGGGCCTTATTATTACTTAGAATGCTAATGGCTGTGGTGAAGGGGGGAAAAAGACATTTAGGGAGACTTTAGGAATAAATAATACTTTTTATTCGTGGCATATTTTATTTCAAATTTAATCATTTCCTCCCATTCCATGTGAGTTTTTATTAACGTATTCTCTTAGGATTTATGTTAGTAAACTATTTAATTTTTTTTTTTTTTTTTTTTATGAAAAAGTAAAAATGTGATTAACTTTTTTGACATATTTTTTAATTTTCCATAAAATATTTTTTAAATTAATGATTAGTGTATGCCTTAAAGGCAAATATTAGCCGGACCCTTTTATGTGCACCATTGTAGTTTGATGCTGGAAAAGTCCCATGCACAGTAGCATGCCTCTTTCTATTGAAACTTCTTGTTGTAAAGCAAAGCATCACCATAAAGAGAAGCTACTATTATGCCATTACTAACATTCCTCCTCCTATATAATGAAACATTTGAAAGATTTCCTCTACATGTAGAATTTGTAAAATGCTAGATACATTTTTTGTTTCTCCTCTATGACAAAATTAGTCTTCTTCTCAATCAAAAAGAAGACTACATACTTCGAGAATATACTAAATATTAAGCAAAGTATTCATAGAAAGATGAAATCATAAATAACAATGTATAACTGAAGCATAGGAAATGGTCATGAGAAAATGAATTATTATTTTAATATATAGTAATTGTTGATGGAGCAAACACAAGTAATAATGGAAATAAAACAAAGAGAAACTGAATAATATTTCTTAATATTATTAATTTGAGATTAAAAAAATACATAGCACTATTTGGACTGAAGCGCATCACTCGCTTTCTTTAAGGAGATTCAAGCCCTTAATTGGCTAAACTTTGTAATCGGTGCAAACCTTCTTTGACTTATCTCTCCTAAAGTCCAACAATCCAACAAATGTCAAAGGGCTAGAACAACTATTGCACAAAGTGTTCAAGTCCAAAATCCCACCAGAAAGAACACCATTCTTTAATTACCAAGAACATCTAAATTTTTTAGTGTATTAGTATAATTGCAATTGCTAGATTTTTTGGTGTGTTAAAGCTATGACTGGTATTGTGATGCAGGATACATTTTAATATTTAATTTTTCTAATTATTTAACTTTAGTATTTTTATGTAATTTTTGTTATTTTAGGTTTAGGTGATTTATTTCCTTGTTTTAGGAGTTTTAAATGTTTTTTTTATAGTCAAATTAGGGTTTTATATGTTTTCGTAGCTGCCTTAGGGTTTCTAGCCACCCTAGATTTTCTTTTTACTATTTAAATGCATTGTAGCCTCCAAAGGCAATTCGGTTTTCAGATTAATAAAAATTTAGACTTTGTCTATTGTTCTTCTTTGGTGGATTCCAATTTATCACATTGTGGATTCAAAGAATCCCTTGTAGATTCGAGATTTACTACCGAAAGCTAATAGTTTAGCTTCTATTCCATCAAGAGACCATCGTGTGTGTTTTATTAGGCTTCTGTGACATTAATTGGTATCAAAGCTGATGGCTAACCAGAAAAACGGTAACCACCACAACAATGACGGCGGTGATGACATCAACAAACCCAGTCCTCACTAGGGCCGAGTTCCTCGAGTTTCGTAAAGAGGCTCGTGATGAGAATCAACAATTTCGTGAAAAGAGCCAGCAAATTATAAGTGAAATCAAGCAAATGATTGCTACTCTTCTTGCTAGGAAATCATCTCATAACAACAATGATCAATATATTCAACGATGCACTCCTAACTACAAGAAAATTCCATTCTTTGATGGAGATATATGTAACTTGGATTTTATTGACTGACTTCTTGATTTGGAAGAGTATTTTAATTTTTGGAAGATTTGTGATGAAGAAAAAGTGTGGCTTGCATATAATAAATTGAACGATGAAGAAGAGAAATGGTGGGAAAATATTTAAATTGATAGAAAGCAATGAGGTAAGCATCCAATCTGCTCTTGGCAAAGAATGAAAATGGTATTAATTGATTTGTGGTTTCCTAATGACTATTATGATATACTAGATTATACAAGTGCTGATTATAAATCAGTATATTTATATGAAAAGCAATATGCTCAAAACATGGAAGGTCAACCACAAAACTAAAATTATCACAGTTAAGCCCATGTGTCAAGTAAAGTAAAGGGTTTAAGGGTTGAGAAAAAGTAGCCTATTTTAAAGAAAATTTTGAAGTGGTTAAAAAAGATCAAGACTTGCAACAAGTTATTGAATTGAAGATTGAAGACACTACTTGCCAAAAACTTGATGAAGAGGTCAAAGAAAAGAAGGTTGAGCTGATTCTGGATAATGACAAAAATTAAGAGATGGTAATTGTTGAGAATATTGTGGAAGATCCAATTAAGGTTAAATATGAGGATAAGTCCATAACTCACAATCCTTAGGTTTCGGTTGATTTGTTGAAGATGACTACACAATATGTTGATTTTCTTGAAGTAGAAAATTTTAATTTTATTACCAATCCTTTGTCGATTGATGTTGCAAATAAATTGAAGGTAGATGAGAATAAATTGTATGCTACACTTTATGAAGAATTCAAGTTTCAAAACCGAATCAAGTCATTAAAGCATTCAAAGTATTTATTTATTTAGAGTGGAAGATTTCAGATTTCGATCATCAACTCGAGGACAAGTTTGTTTCAAGTGGAGGGGTCCGATGTAGGACATGGTTTTATATTTAATTTTTGTAATTATTTAACTTTAGTATTTTTATGTAATTTTTGTTATTTTAGGTTTAGGTGATTTATTTCCTTGTTTTAGGTGTTTTAAATGTTTTTTTAGTCAAATTAGGGTTTTATATGCTTTTGTAGCTGCCTTAGGGTTTATAGCTTTACTATTTAAACACATTGTAGCCTCCAAAGGCAATTTAGTTTTTAGATTAATAAAAATTTAGACTTTGTCTATTGTTTTTCTCTAGTGGATTCCAATTTATCACATTGTGGATTCAAGGAACCCCACGTGGATTCGAGGTTTACAATTAGAAGTTAATAGTTTAGTTTCTCTTCCATCAAAAAAGTATCACGTGTGCTTTCTTCAGGCTTTCATGACATCATATTGGGTCCGAATGAGTCTATTTATAGGCTCAATGGGCCTCATGAATTTACTACCCAATAAATTTGATTAATTAAGTTCATTATTTTGACGTAATGGGTGTTACAATATTAATTGCTAGATTTTGATTTGATGGGCTAGAGTTACACAATTAATGGATGAGATAAAGAGTTTCTGAAGAATGAAAAAGCTCAAACAGCTAGTCCACTAAATGGGTTAATGACTCTTCATTTTCCATAATAAAAATAGAGTATTAATTCGTGCCATTTTCTCATCAACGGATATCGTAATTATTATGGATGGACAGTCAAGTAGGAGGATCCAAGAGGTCGATCGATTTCCATTTTTGACACCTTTCCCCTTCACCTCCCCCTTGTACATGTATTTAGCCCAATATCTGAATCAATACATATTAGCCCATTAATCACCACAATTAAAAGGAATAAAATAATCTCTCTCCTTTTTAATGTGGGATTAAACATTTTCACTAATTCCTCATCTTTCATATTAACTCCCACATCTTTACATTTATGTTGTAATATAAATCAATTTTAGTTATATAATATTAAAATGCTCGAACAATTTTTAATTACCATTTTTACTTATCAAATATGTCGGACCGTGTGCCTTACCAATCCATCCAACGACCAATTGGTGAAGGATGAGGGGGCACAAATCTTTTATAGCATTCGATTGCAGACCAAGCCCATTGGTATTGGAGTGAATTGTGAAATCCCTCACAATTCCTCCCTTACAATGCGGCTCCAACGACTCGAACCAATGACCTTGGCTCTGATACCACTTGTCGGACTATGTGCCTTATCGATCCATCCAATGACCAATCGGTGAAGGATGAGGGGCACAAATCTTTTATAGTATTTGATTGCAGACCAAGCCCATTGGTATTGGAGCAAATTATGAAATCCCTCACAAAATATAATAGCTAATTTGCATTTCTTTACCATCAATAATAAATAATATACATAATAAATCAAATAATTATGCATACTAAAATTTTATGCTAAAAATGACATTTTAAAATATTTCCAATACATATAAAATGTATGCAACTGGAAAAATATTTTATAAATTCACTTTGCTTACAAACCTAGACTTGATGATATTAATTAAGTATGCGCCCAGAGCGTTGCGTGTGATATTTTTTTTTAGGGTGGTCTTATTATTATTATTAATATTTGTAATGTTATTATGACTAAAGCTATATTACATACTTGTCACCAATATATAGTAGGATTCATGCCGACAGGAGATTTTGCTCATGGAATTGTAATTTTTTTATTAGAATTTCCATTTGGAACAAAATGAGGATAATTTATAGTAGAATTGATTTTTTTTTTTTAAATATTAATTCTACCATACTTGATTGACTAATTCTACCATACAATTTTTTTTAATTGAACACATTTTGTATGTTACATGTGATTCCTTGTTTCCATAAGGGTAAGGACATTTACAATCCCAACAAGACACTCCAATATTTTTGCATGCTTGGTTTTTTGGGATGTGAAATGTGTTTGTTCTAAAAGTTGTATGTCGAAGGATTTTCGATAGTTTTGGAGTAGTTGTTTTCCATCCGGTTGATTTAGAATTGATAAAAGTAGTTGTATTTCCTCATCATTTGATTCATATAACAACGTAATTGCTAGTCCATATCTTGCATTTTTGTCCCCTTCTATGTTGGTTTGAAGAAGGATTACTTTTCCCCTTATAGTTTGATCATGTACAAAATATTTACGATCACATTGTATGCTCATTTTGTGACTAAATGTGTGATTGTATGATGTTTTTAGATTGTAATTTTTTAAGTTGTTTAGGATTGTAATTTATAGTGTCGTGTGAGTTTTATGGATTAGTGATTGCTCTAGTTATTAGCAATAATTTTTTATTGTCGATTAAGTGAACAAATTTTTTTCATATACCCTCCACTATAAAGCCCAAGCTTTATAGTATTTAATATATTTTTCAATTATAGCTAACATTTAATGTTTTCTTCAATAAAGGCCAAGCCAAATAGTAAATTGTAGCTTTTTTTTTTTTTGGAGAAACAATAGTAAATTGTAGCTAAAAAGCTACATTTACACCCCTAAACCTCAAATCCAAGGTAGATGGACAAAGGAGAGGGAGGTTTATTTATGTTTTTGGGAGAAAATTTAGGAGAGAGTAGAGAGAAGAAAGCTCCAAAAAATTGATTCGAGTCCCAACATTTGTTTTGTTTTGTTTTTTGTTTTTTTTTTTTTTTCTCTGGGGGGTTTGCCATTAAATACAAATTTTAATAACTGTTTAGCTTTCGGGGTGCACACACACCGTCCGTACTTGGCACTAAGTGCATGCTGTGTACTTTTTACTGATGTTAGCAATTGTCATTTTCTCCAGATTTTTAGTTCAAACTTCAACTGATCATTTGAAGGTCTTCCTTTGCTCTGATTGACCTAATCTTAGTATCACTCGAAAGGTACGGATGTCTAGTTTCCAGAACACTTGACATTTCAAAATCCAACGGTAGCATCAAAAGGCATGGCTTGGGAAGCGAGTTGACGTGCCCATAACAATTTTTAAGATATCATAGCCATTTTAACTCCGATTTTGACCCAAATCTCTGATACCCTCGGGTTTGATGTAAAAAAATGGAAAATGTTATTTTGCGATGGTTTTAACCAATTTTGACCTTCGGTTAATCCTGGGTTAACTAGGGGCACTTTGAACTAAAAAGGTACTTTGAGTGCTTCGATGCCCAAACGGGTTGTACAATGTTAGTATATATGTTCCCACGGTCTCTTGGTGAAAAAGTAATATTTTTAAAAAAAACATTTTTGAAGTTAGGCACACAAGTCGAGGGTGGACAAAATACGATACCCACAATATAAAAATAGAGAGAGAGTTCGGTTGAAAAAGAAGTTTATGTATCAAATTCAACTTAACCTTTTTGTTTTGTTTTGTTTTTGTTTTTGTCTTTTTTTTTTTTTTTTTTTTTTTTTTTTGGTTTGTTTTGTTTTGTTTTGTTTTTTTTGTTTTTTTTTTTTTTTTTTGGCGTCTTAGACTTTATCTAATGAGTTTTGGAAGATGCATATTGGTATTTCAATTGTGATGGAATTCTTCTTCTCCTTTTTGATGCAGCAATCTTCTTGGATATGAATTACTCTGGTGTTGGTGCAATAGTTTGAAACCATGCAGGTGAGGTGATGACCGCTATGTCGGCAAAGGGGGAGTATGTGCATAATAGTGATGAAGCAGAAGTTTTGGCATGTCACAAAGCCTTGGAGTTTGCTATGGAAGTTGGATTCTCAAACCTGGTAATTGAAGGAGATAATTCAAATGTCATGAGAGCACTTTCGACATCCTGTGATAAATAATTCCTTGTATGGGCATGTAGTTGATGACATTAGATCTTATTTTTCGGGTTGGCAATTTGTGGGCCTTAGTTGTGTTAAAAGGGAAGGGAACATGGTGGCTCATTCCTTAGCTAGATTTGCTAGGAACATTGTGGATGCTTTGTATTGGATGGAGGATGAGCCCCCGCTTGCTGTAGGTGCTTTGCATTATGATCGTTTACTTGCAGAATGAGTGAATCTATCGTTTTCAAAAAAAAAAAAAAAAAGTTTTGTTGGTCCTTATAATTCATTTAGAGTAAAAGTTTTTGTATTCTTACATTACAAAAGATGGCATAGATGTTCAAACTTCAAATTTATTAGGTTTTCTATAAGTATTAGTAGTTGCACGACGACATAAAAAGTACGATATAGCGATATACATCAGGGGTAATATATAATTTTTTGTTTTTATCTATATATATATTTTTAATTTGCTGTTTGGCTTAATCACAACTTCCATAAATTTTTTGCAATTTGGAAAAGTTACTTGGTATAACCACAACTTTCAAAACCAATTTTATTATATAAAGATATATATATATATATATATATATATATATATATATATATATATATATATATATATATATATATATGTATGTATATATATATATATATGTATGTATATGCATATGTAAAATATAATATGATATGATATTAGATTAGATAATTAGATTTATAGTTCAAACTCTCAAAAAAAAAAAAAAAAATACACACCCTAAAAACTTGAGAATAACCCTTCAACCATACACTTTGTAACTGATGCTAATATGTTTTTTTTTTTTTTTTTTTTTTTTTGAAATAATAATTAAGCTACTAATATGTTTTTTAGACGAATAACGTCACATGCGGTTACAAGGGTAATAATTACTCATTGCGGTTCCGAATATTGGATTTATCTCAACCCCATCTCTGTCACATAGCCATATAAATTAAAAACAGCACTGGCATCAATATAACAAACTGTAGGGAAAGTAGAACAAAATAACAACAGCTCAAGAATATAAAGAAATTTTTCAGAGAGACCTATTGTAAGGTGAGAGTTTCTTTATAATATTTGATTTCTTCTTTATGCCTTTATTTTTATTGAATTTGGTTTGCTCACTTAATAGAATGTTGGTGGCATTTTAAAGTCCACAATGCTAACACTAAAAAGGATTATAAATCTTCTATCACACTTCTTTTTTTTTTTTTCTTTTATATATATATATATATATATATATATATATATATATATATAACTTTATGCTCTACTAATTATAGTATGAAATATGTTTGAATTTTTTTTTCCATTTTAAATTGTGAATGTTTTATAAGGAAAGTCAAATAAATATTTGACAAGTTGTGGCTAGAGGGGCATAAAATAAAGAGTGGCACCACATATACTGTATTGAACTTACAAACTAACGTCAACACAAAGAGGCAATTCAAATATGGGGTGTTTAGCTCACTAATTACATTTATTGCATGTTAGTTTGTAAACATATGTTACCTTAAAAAGTGAGATAAAATATTTAGGGTATGTTTGGTAACTGTTTTTTTTCCTTATTTTCTGTTTTCAAAAACAGTTTTCTATTTTAGAGACTAAAAAATTTGTTTGGCACCAAAATGGACAAAAAAAAGGAAAAAACTATTTTCAAAACTCAATTTGTGAAAGAAACTGAAAACATACATCTAATTTAATAAATCTGTCTTATTTAGTACTAGAGTTCAAATTCAAGTAACTACATATTTAAGTATTTTATTCAAAAAACTATTTTTTTTAATTTCAACTAACCAAACATATTTATGTGTTTAAAAAGAAAACTATTTTTCTTTATATTCCCAAAGACAAGTTTTTGTAAATAGAAAACAAAAATTGTTAGTAACTGGCTTTTCTCCTTCTTCTTCTTTTTTCCAAAACAATTTTCTATTTTGAAGACTAAAATTTTTTTTTGGCAACCCAAAATGAACAGAAAAAAAAAACTGTTCTCAAAACTCAATCAGTAAAGGAAAGCGAAAACATACAAAATGCTGTTTTCAATTTCTAGTTTTCAAAACTCAAGGAAAACACATGTCCGATTTAATGAATCTGTCTTATTTAATAAGTTAGTACTAGAGTTCAAATCCTAGTAACAATATATTTAAGTATTTTCTTTTTTTTTTTTCTTCAAAAAACTATTTTTAAAAAAAAAAATTCAACTAACCAAACATGTTTTTGAGTTAAAAAATATAGGAAAATTGTTTTTTCTCTATATTCACAAAAACAAGTTTTTGAAAATAGAAAACAAAAACTATTACAAAACATAACCTTGGGTTTTGTTTGGTAATTGTTTTTCTCCTTATTTTTTGTTCCCAAAAAAAATTTTCTATTTTTGAGACAAAAAACATTGTTTGGCAACCCAAAATAGACAGAAAACAAAAATTATTCTCAAAACTCAATTTGTGAAGGAAACTAAAAACATGCAAAATGTTGTTTTCAGTTTCTAGTTTTCAAAACTCAATGAAAACACATGTTTGATTTAATGAATTAGCACTAGAGTTCAAATCCTAGTAACAACATATTTAAGTATTTTTTTTTTTTTTTTTTCAAAAATTTTTTTTTTTTTTTAATTTCAACTAACCAAACATGTTTTTGAGTTCAAAAATACATGAAAATTGTTTTTTCTTTATATTCTCAAAAACAAGATTTGAAAATAGAAAACAAAAACTATTACCAAACATAATTATATTTCAAAAAAGGGTTGCATGGAGTAATGCTAGAACTACAACTTTTGCTACAATCTATTCACGTGACAAGTTGTGAGTAGTGGAGTTGTAAAACCACCACTTTTAATCTACCAGTCCCAAAATTGTAGCAAAAATTGTGATTCTAGCATTTTTCGGATTGCATACCGTCTACTTCTAAAAGTGGCCACTTAATAATACTTTGAGTAAAAATAGCTCCAACTAAAGCAGAAAATAGATATGTTTCACTACTTCACTTCGAAGATGGGAAAATGGTAACCTCCATCGTAATGCCTTATTATTACAAACTGCAACCATTTAAATTCTATATTATTTTAAAGACACTTGAAAGAGGAATTACTTAATATCCTATTCCAGGACTACCATGGAAGAAAGAAGAACATTGGTTTTAGTTCTGATGCTTAGTTTGGTATTTGGACTAATGCTTGTTGGCCATGAAGCAAAGGGGGCTGGGACACTCACCGGAGCAAGCAAAACTAATGTTGAGAAATGCTATGATAAATGCTTCCAGAGCTGCTTAACCAACTCTTTGGGTTATTTCAACTTTCAGAAAGGATGTCCAAAATGCTACAGCGCTTGCAAATTTCGAGAAACAAGAGAATTGTGTATTTTATTTTGGTGCTGGAAAATGAAATGATGCCAAATTGGTCCGGGTTATAATTGATGATTCCGTTATGGGCAACCTATACTGGGAAGAAAAACTAGTCACTTCCTAAGAAGAATTAAAAGCTATATTGTTTTTATTTTATATATATTTATATATATATAATAATAATAATTTTAATTCTAAAGTTACGATGATAAAAAATATGAATAATACCTGACGAAATTTTGGACCACATCTTTGTTCTCAAATTCTAATTAAGATGACTTATTTAAAAATAACTGTTGCAGGGAGGGTATTGGTAGTTTGGTACCTCTCCTAGTACGAAGTATTTGAGATTTAGGAGAAAAAATATTCAAGTTACAGGATTAGCAGCATATTAATGTACATTAATAGTATGCCCATACAATGCACAATTTAGTTAAAAATTCTATATAAAAGAAAAATGTAGGAGAAAATTGGCCTCTGTTTTTTTTTTTTTTTTTTTTTTTTTTTTTTTAAATCTAGCATTTTGCCCTATTTCCCAAACTAATTAGGAAAATACCCCTGTTATATCTCGATTGTCCAAAAATCGAGTTTCAAAACGCCACTATAGGGACATTAAAATGTCACTATAGGTATGGGGTGATCAAACTTATAAAAAAAAATAATAATAATAAAAATTGCATGGAACTTGAGTTCATGGAGCACAAGTTCCAAAACGCCACTATAGGGTCTTAAAACGTCACTATAGGGCACCTTAAAACGCCACTATAGGCCTCCAAAATTTTTTTATTTTTTTATTTTCAGTTTGTTATAACTCGATTGTCCAAAAATCAAGTTTTAAACTAAAACTAGATTTTTAGAAAATCGAGTTTCAAAACAGGGGCATTTCCCTATTTAGTTTGGGAAAGGGAGTAAAATACTGGATTTTTTTTTTTTTTAAAAAAAAAAAAAAAGGGCAAAAGCCCATTTTCTCCGAAAAATGTATGTTAAAAATATCATTAAAACTTTAGTGAGCAACATGAAACTTTAATTGAGTTTCATATAGATTGAATTTTCTACATGCAAGCATATATTTGGCCATTGTAAGGATAGTGTGTAATGTGTAAATTTTATTATATTAAAAATACAAAATTATGATAGACTAGATTCATCACATGACGATTGCAAATTACACAACAAGAAGAGCGTTGGTAGACAACGGGAGTTCAGCAGATATCTTCTACTACCCTGCCTTCCAAAAAATGAGGATCAATAAGGAGTTGCTTCATCCTGCGAATGTCCTCCCTGATTGGATTTAGAGGAATGAAGGTTCTACCAGTAGGCACCATCTCTCTACCAGTTGTGGTTGGTTCTTATCTACAACAGATCATCAAGGAAGTGAATTTCCTAGACGTTGATTGCTCATCCTCATACAATGCCATCAAAGGACAACCGACCATGAATAATTGGAGAGTTGCAACCTCAACCTATCGCTTTTCCATTAAGTTCCCAACGGGGTATGGCATAGGAGAAGTACAAGGAGACTAGTTGGCCATACTTTTAGACTTTAATTTTCAAGGAAATAAAGAAAGTAAAAAAAAAAAAAAAAAATCCAATGCAAAAGTGAGAATAAAGAAATTACAGCAAGAAACTTTTAGATTCTTCCAATGCCTCTACACTTGACCCCAATTTAGCACTCTCCAAATGCCACCCATGCCACCCATGCACTCTTAGAGTCTGTTTGGTTGGGAGGATGGAAAAGTGAGAGAATAGAAAATAGAGGGAGGATAGAAAAGTTTTTAGTTTTCCTCATTTGTGTTTGGTTGAGAGGGTGGAAAAGTGGAGGGATGGAAAACTTTTTGGTTCGGTTGAAAATAAGGTTTGTATAAATTTACCATCATGTCTCTCATAAAACAAAAAATAATACATTATACTTTAAAGAACAAAATTGTGCACAGATGAAAGTGGACATCCAAAAGTGTTTTCTTAAAAAAAATAAAATAAAATAAAAATTAAGAAAAAAAGAAGAAGGAAAAGAAGAAGAACCCACCACTTGACAAAACCAAAGAAAGAAAAAAAAAAAAAAAAAGCCGACGTTACAAAGGAAAAGTCAAAAGAAAAAAAAAAAAAAAGAAAGAAAGAGCAAACCAACGTTACAAAAGAAAAGTCCAAAAAAAAAAAAAAAACAAAAAAACAAAAGTAAGCCAGAAACGTTAAATAAAGGTGGGGGTAATTCTGTCCAAATATTTTTTCCACTTTTCACTCTAATTTTCTCTCCAATTTGGAGAGATTGTATTTTGAAGGAGGAGGAGAGAAAACTTGTGGGCCCCACCACTTTTCTCTCCCCCTTCCCCTCTCAACCAAATAGTGAAAAATGTCATTTTTCACCCTATTTTCCACCCTCCCTGTTTTCACCCCAACCAAACATTCCCTTAAAGACAGCCACATTAAGGAAATGGACAACTTAAGAAAGACCAACAATTAAACTTTTTCCTTATCCACACTACATCGACACTCTCCATAATTGTTCTTTTTCTTTCTGTTACACTCATAATTGTTCTCACTCTTCACTCTTGCTACAATTAGTTGACCATTTCCTTATATGCTAAAAAAAATATATATATATATATATATATATATATATATATATATATATATATATATATATATATAAAAAAAAAAAAACCTACCCCTTTATCTCTATATAAAAGTTTTCAAGTACCAATAAGAACCCCTTTTATTTTCTGTTGAGGACTGTTTTTTCGACCCATGTGGCATTACTTCATTGGCACCCCATGCCACATCAACATATTATTGGTTTTTTTTTGGATAAATCTATTTAAAACCCAAAATAAGCTTATATCTCATTCAACTACATGGATTGGGCTAGCATGGCCCACAAGATCCTTACTTCAAGAGGCGGATTCATGGTCCACATTTCCTCTTCATCAATTGGGATCATAACCCCACGACATTATCAACATCAAAATATGGATTGGGCTTAAGCAATGAATCAAAACTCGCAGCCCATATTACCTCTCTTACACTCATGACAAGCGGCTTCTTCAACAAGAGCCCATATTTACATCAAATAACAACAAAACCCGAGGTACGTCATCTCATCTTTGGCTTATGACCCAAGCTCATAAGTCTCTTTGGGGAAACTTTGGGAGTCATGGTTTGGAGGGCCAAGAGGTATGTTCATTAAAGCTCCAACGGTTTAAAGTTGGTAAAAGAAACATGTTACTTGGCACGCCTTCTCCAATTCCCTAAACTCTGACGAGTTTATGTGTAGCGGGTAACATATGGTAAGCATTTCTTATCACATAGTACTTAAAATGATAAAATTCCTCATTGCTCTTTTCCTAAAGCTTAATATTCACCATGTGACAAATGTTCAATATCCTGACCATCTAACTGCTGGGAAGATAACTGTTCATTCAATCCCCAATTTGTTGCTATACATATTTAGAAACTTCATTATATTATTCTACATAAATCTCATTACTTCTTTCAGCTAAAATCCAACCCAAACACATGGCCTAATCTGATTGGCTATCTTTTATCTCCAACTACATACAAAATATTCATGATATCTTTTATACCTAACTCCCCACAATCGACCATATATGTCTCTACCACCTGCTAGAGCAGAGCATTAAATACTCTTCTTGCTCACCAAGATTATGTCACAACCCAATGAGACCTTGACCAAATCTCTAAAGCTCCTTAGCCTTCAACCAATCCTTCTATTACTTTCTAGAAATGTGTTGTAATGGAACCTTGGGCCAAAAACATAGACACCCGAAAAGGAAACATTTCCAATCGAACCCAAGCAAGAGTGCATTGAAGACTTGACACTGGCTGGAAGTGATATCATCGACCATTTAATGCTGAAATTCCAGCAACCAAATGTTATACCCAAAATAGAAAGATACCCTTCAAAGAGATCTTACCATTTTTCAACCAAATCCATCCAATAAATGTTGAATGTCCTCTCCAACAGTTTGAAAGCACCCATCTAACCTCATTGGCTTCTACCCAAAGCAAACAGCTTTTTCTGACAACTGGGATAACTTTTTCATGATAGCTGTCACAACTTTTCCTAATGACTAGGACATGACTTTTTCATGATAACTGTCTTAGCTTTTCCCGACAAATTTGAATGACCTTTTTCGTAACAATTGTGACGGTGACCCAATGACTTTGAGCATTACTAATTTTTCCACATTTGGCTAAAACCTAAACCAACTATTGTAACTACCTTTCTCTTGCTAAAATACCTTCCTTTTCTATTACTTTTTCCCCAGCAACTCTTACTCGAAATAGCAAGAATATCTTAAAGCTAAACATACCATTTTTGGCCAAATCTTGAGATGGATTCTTTGAAGATTTATTGCTATTTGGGACAAATTTTGGCTGATATTATTTGCTAAAATACCCCCTTAAACTCAGCTAAATGGGACCATTCATCAACACCTCAAAAGGGGGACACCAATGGAGAATAACTCTCTCGGAAGCTTCCCTATTCTTTCTCCCTTGAATTATCTTCTAAAGCTCTTAATGAAGTACTAAGCTTCTGAATTTTTAGTTTCCAAATTAGGAACTAAACTCTTCAGCCCTTAGCTCATAAATTCCTTCATAAAATCCCGACAAAAAATCCCAGTAACTTTGCTAGACACACTACAATACTATTATTCTCATATACTCATTATCTCACTCTCCATTTTCTGAAAATACGTATATCTTGCTGCCCATAAACACATCTCCATACTCTTCTCTTACAAAATCTTTCCTCTTGGAAAGCAATCTCTACAACTTCTCCTGCAGTTGTAATCTTACATTTTTACTATCTTTTAACCTCCATATTTCTCATACTTCATATATCATACATATTACAAATACTACATCCCACAAAATATCTATGTCTTCACCATCTCCACACTTCTCAAGAGATGCCAAACACTCATACTAAAAGCCCTTCTCATGGAAGGCATGAACTTTTATTACTAAAGCCTTTCTCCTAGAAGGCACCAAGATCTTATGTCAAAACCCTTCTCTTACAAGGCACAATTACTTCTTACAAAAGCTCTTCTCTTAGAAGGCACATATACTCCATACAAAAGCCCTTCTCATGGAAGGCAACTCTATTCATTACGTCACAACAATTAAAAAAGCATTGTCAAAGGGGAAACTCATTTAAGTGCATGATAAGAGGGGCAAGCTTAACCAGCCCCTACACATAGCTGGATATACTCTCTCTCCCTCCATTTGCACCCATTTTTCCCCTTTAATCACAAACATATCATGACAAATTGCCTCTCTATCGCTGGAGTCACTCTGTTGGAATCTTATCAGCTCACCGATGCTACACAGTTGGGCTATAACACTACAAGAAAAAGGGGCTATTGCGGCGGGTCAAAACCGCCGCTAAAGCCCAAAAAACCACCGCTAAAGGTACATTCGACCTATAGCGGCGGGCCGTCCCGTCGGTGTTGCAGTGCCGCTATAGGTCGATTGCGGCGGTCGCAAAAAGCGCCGCTATAGATGTACCTTTTAGCGGCGGGTGAAGGTTTATTGCGGCGGGCATAAAACTGCCGCCATATGTATTCGGAATTCATGGCATTGACTTTTAGCGGCGGGTCACACACGCCGCTATTGGTGTCTACCTTTAGCGGCGGGCAGACGGCGCCGCTATAAGTTTCAACCTTTAGCGGCAGGCAATAAGCGCCACTATAGGGATTCATTTAAAACATAAAATGTGCACCTATTGCGGCGCTTTTTGACCGCCGCTATAGGGGGTTTTTTTTTTTGGTTTTATCTGTTGGTTTTAAAACATTTGTTTGCATCAAATATATTATTCAGACCTATTACAAAGAACCTATAATAGTTTTAACTCTACTAACATAATACCACAAATGTAATTAATTAACAACACCACAAATGTGAATTCTAAAATGGATAAATAAAAATACATGGAAAGATAGGATTTGATTTAAGCAAAATATTCTTCAATCTGATTTGGTTAAAAAAATTTATATTTTTAAAATGACTGTATGAGCATCTTAAGATACAAGTAATGGACTTAAAATTCAACTTTTTTCACCATTTCCAACTCAATCAGATAAATTTGGCTACTTGGGTCTAAACTCTAAAAAATTTCTAACCTTCATAGCTAACCTGACAAACACGTTGTGCTACCAATCAAAAAATAAAATCTCTTTAGTAGGTTATGCTTCACTGGAATGTGGGAAGGTTGCAGATGATCAACTCTATTAGTCCTGATTAGTAATTAATCAACAGTATGCCCCAAATCAATCCCTTACGCTAAAGACTAAGGTTAGAAATTAACCTCCCACCAAATATCTTTGCAAGCCAACCCCAGGCAACTGACTTAATGCATAGCCCCAAAAGAATGATGATTGCACCAATCCAGCCACTGATGAATTCCACCCAAACTGGTGTGACATTGGAATTATAGCAATACTCAAGTGCACCTGTCCAATGAATAAAATACAAAATGAATTAATTAAATCTCACAAACAAACTGTGAACCATTTGAACAAAAAGGTTTAATTTTATCTCACAAACACAGACCTGCAAATCATTTGAACAAAATGGTTTATTAGTTTTTTTTGTTTTTTTTTTTTCTAGAACAACAACTTAGTCCTAAACTTTTGGGATCAGCTATGGATCCTCAACAAACTAATTAAGCTCAGGCACATGTATTCTTTTTGTCATTCTACTATATCAAAAGTCATACTTTGTAGTCTATATACCTCCTGAATTGACATGCCCTTTTTATTACTTCTACTAGTGCTATTTTACGTCTTCCTCTACCTTTTTTATTCATTTGTTTAAATCGACTCACTCTTCATTCCTTACTGGTACATTAAGTAAACCAAACAATCTCAAGCAACTCTCCTACATCTTTTCATCAACAGGGACCACCCATAATTTCAAGCAAAATTCATCATTTCAAATCATATCTTTCCTTATCATTCTACTTAATCCATCTTAACATTCTTATTTCAATTACACTCATTTTAGTTTTTTCTTTGAATGACAAAAATGAATAAAGCTAGAGGCACAACATTTTCACAACAAAGCCAAGGTGACAAGCATTTAATGGTAGATAAAGTGATGTAATGGTAGCTTGGTAGGCTTAAATAAGAACTAGTAACATATTGCCACTAATCTTTCTAATAAAAATGTCGTGGATGTAGCGTTGCTCCACAAAAAATTGCAGCCCTCATCAATATATTTTTTTAATATTGGTGGGCCAACCAAGAAGCCATCAATAAAAACAAAAGAAAAGGCAAATTTTGATTGCATACAAGTAATACAACTTATTACTTTCTTTAAGTTCAATTTCAACAAGCACCGCAAAAAAATAAATAAATAAATAATGCACTGATTGATCAATAGTCAATATTGTCCCTATAAACTCTCAGAGAAGAACAACATAATATTAGTAATTAACAAAAAAAAATAAATAAAAAAATAAATAAGAAATAACTACACTTTATCCTGAATGGGGTTTGAAACCTTAAAAATGGCCAAAATAACCCTAAAGCCCGAAAATTGACCAAAATAACCAAGAAACCTAAAAATGATCGAAATACCTTGAAACCTAAAAATGTTTGAAATACCCTCAAAACCTAAAAATTAATTGAAATACCCCCTCAAACCTAAAAATGACCAAAGTACCCCTAAAACCTACATATGACCAAAATAACCCCTAAACCTTAAAATGACCAAAATATCGTCGAAATCTAAAAATACCAAAATACCCCGAAACCTATAAAATGACAAAAATGCCCCTTAAACTTGTAATTTACAATTTGATCTTTAAACTCATCTTTTATGCATTATTTTAAACTACAAAAATTTGAATTTAAACAATTAATTGATGACATGACTATTAATCTTTGATCACCTTGAAATTTTGTATGCTTGAAAAATATATGAAGATAATATAATCTAACGGTAGATTTGTCAAAATTCACATTAAATTAAGAAATATAGCGTTGGGTTCAAGTTACACTTGATGTAACTCTAAAAAATATTACACCAACCAATAACTTATTGTTAAATTCATATTTTAAAAAAACAACCGTTGGATCACATTTTATATTTGTTCTTAACATGCATGCCAATTTTCATGCCAATCGGGTGTAATTTACCCTTTGATCTTTAAACTCATATTTTATGCGTTATTTTAAATTACGAAAACTTAAATTTAAACAATTGAGTGATGACAAGGCTACTAATCTCTGATCACCTTGAAATTTTGTATGCTTGAAAAATATATGAAGATAATGTAATCTAATGGTAGATTTCTCAAAATTCACATTGAATTAAGAAATATAGGGTTAGGTTCAAGTTATACTTATTGTAACTCTAAAAATATTATACCAACCAATAACTTATTGTTGTATTCATATTTTTAAAATCCAACCGTTGGATCACATTTTCTATATATTTTTAAAATGCATACCAATTTTCTTTTCAATCGGATGTAATTTACCCTTTAATCTTTAAACTCATATTTTATGCGTTATTTTAAACTACAAAAACTTAAATTTAAACAATTGAGTGATGACAAGGCTACTAATTTCTGATCATCTTGAAATTTTTTAAGCATGAAAAATATATGAAGATAATATAATCTAACGGTAGATTTGTCAAAATTCACATCAAATTAAGAAATATAAGGTTGGGTTCAAGTTACACTTGATGTAACTCTAAAAAATGTCACACCAACCAATAACTTATTTTTTAATTCATATTTTTAAAATCCAACCGTTGGATCACATTTTATATTTGTTCTTAACATGCATGCCAATTTTCATGCCAATCGGGTGTAATTTACCCTTTGATCTTTAAACTCATATTTTATGCGTTATTTTAAATTACGAAAACTTAAATTTAAACAATTGAGTGATGACAAGGCTACTAATCTCTGATCACCTTGAAATTTTGTATGCTTGAAAAATATATGAAGATAATGTAATCTAATGGTAGATTTCTCAAAATTCACATTGAATTAAGAAATATAGGGTTAGGTTCAAGTTATACTTATTGTAACTCTAAAAAATATTATACCAACCAATAACTTATTGTTGTATTCATATTTTTAAAATCCAACCGTTGGATCACATTTTCTATATATTTTTAAAATGCATACCAATTTTCTTTTCAATCGGATGTAATTTACCCTTTAATCTTTAAACTCATATTTTATGCGTTATTTTAAACTACAAAAACTTAAATTTAAACAATTGAGTGATGACAAGGCTACTAATTTCTGATCATCTTGAAATTTTTAAGCATGAAAAATATATGAAGATAATATAATCTAACGGTAGATTTGTCAAAATTCACATCAAATTAAGAAATATAAGGTTGGGTTCAAGTTACACTTGATGTAACTCTAAAAAATGTCACACCAACCAATAACTTATTTTTTAATTCATATTTTTAAAATCCAACCGTTGGATCACATTTTATATTTGTTCTTAACATGCATGCCAATTTTCATGCCAATCGGGTGTAATTTACCATTTGATCATTAAACTCATCTTTTATGCATTATTTTAAATTACAAAAACTTGATTTTAAACAATTGATTGATGACATAACTATTAATCTTTGATCACCTTAAAATTTTGTATGCGTAAAAAATATATGAAGATAATGTAATCTAACGGTAGATTTGTCAAAATTCACATCGAATTAAGAAATATAACGTTGGGTTCAAGTTACACTTGATGTAACTCTAAAAAATGTTACACCAACCAATAACTTATTGTTGAATTCATATTTTAAAAATCCAACCGTCTGATCACATTTTCTATATGTTCTTAACATGAATGCCAATTTTCATGCCAATCGGGTGTAATTTACCATTTGATTTTTAAACTCATCTTTTATGCGTTATTTTAAATTACAAAAACTTGAATTTAAACAATTGATTGATGACATGATTATTAATTTTTGATCACCTTGAAATTTTGTATGCTTGAAAAATATATGAAAATAATGTAATCTAATGGTAGATTTTTCAAAATTCACATTGAATTAAGAAATATAGGGTTGGGTTCAAGTTACACTTATCAGAATCGTAAAAAATATTACACCAACCAATAACTTATTTTTGAATTCATATTTTTAAAATCCAACCGTTGGATCACATTTTCTATATGTTTTTAACATGCATACCAATTTTCTTTCCAATCGGATGTAATTTACCCTTTGATCTTTAAACTCATCTTTTATGCATTATTTTAAACTACGAAAACTTGAATTTAAACAATTGATTGATGACATGGCTATTAATCTTTGATCACCTTGAAATTTTTTAAGCATGAAAAATATATGAAGATAATGTAATCTAACAGTAGATTTGTCAAAATTCACATCAAATTAAGAAATATAAAGTTGGGTTCAAGTTACACTTATGTAACTCTAAAAAATGTTACACCAACCAATAACTTATTGTTGAATTCACATTTCGAAAATCTAACCGTTGGATCACATTTTCTATTTGTTCTTAACATGCATGCCAATTTTCATGCCAATCGGGTGTAATTTACAATTTGATCTTTAAACTCATCTTTTATGCGTTATTTTAAATTACAAAAACTTGAATTTAATTAATTGATTGATGACATGACTATTAATCTTTGATCACCTTGAAATTTTGTATGCTTGAAAAATATATGAAGATAATGTAATCTAACGGTAGATTTGTCAAAATTCACATTAAATTAAGAAATATAACGTTGGGTTCAAGTTACACTTGATGTAACTCTAAAAAATATTACACCAACTAATAACTTATTGTTGAATTCATATTTTTAAAACCCAACCGTTGGATCACATTTTATATTTGTTCTTAACATGCATGCCAATTTTCATGCCAATCGGGTGTAATGTACCATTTGATCTTTAAACTTATCTTTTATGCGTTATTTTAAATTACAAAAACTTGAATTTAAACAATTGATTGATGAAATAACTATTAATCTTTGATCACCTTAAAATTTTGTATGTATAAAAATATATGAAGATAATGTAATCTAACGGTAGATTTGTCAAAATTCACATCGAATTTAGAAATATAGCATTGGGTTCAAGTTACACTTGATGTAACTCTAAAAACTGTTACACCAACCAATAACTTATTGTTGACTTCATATTTTGAAAATCCAACCGTCAGATCACATTTTCTATATGTTCTTAACATGCATGCCAATTTTCATGCCAATCGGGTGTAATTTACCATTTGATCTTTAAACTCATCTTTTATGCGTTATTTTAAATTACAAAAACTTGAATTTAAACAATTGATTAATGACATGACTATTAATTTTTGATCACCTTGAAATTTTGTATGCTTGAAAAATATATGAAGATAATGTAATCTAACGGTAGGTTTGTCAAAATTCACAACAAATTAAGAAATATAGCGTTGCGTTCAAATTACACTTGATGTCACTTTAAAAAATGTTACACCAATCAATAATTTATTGTTGAGTTCATATTTTGAAAATCCAACCGTTGGATCACATTTTCTATTTGTTTTTAACATGCATGTCAATTTTCATGCCAATCGGGTGTAATTTACTATTTGATCTTTAAACTTATCTTTATGCGTTATTTTAGATTACAAAAACTTGAATTTAAATAATTGATTGATGATATGACTATTAATCTTTGATCACCTTGAAATTTTGTATGCATGAAAAATATATGAAGATAATGTAATCTAACGGTAAATTTTTCAAAATTCACATCAAATTAAGAAATATATCGTTGGGTTCTAGTTACACTTGATGTAACTCTAAGAAATATTGCACCAACCAATAACTTATTATTGAATTCAAAATTTGAAAATCCAGCCGTTGGATCACATTTTCTATATGTTTTTAACATGCATGACAATTTTCATGCCAATCGGGTGTAATTTACTATTTAATCTTTAATTGGGAAGACGAAAAGATATAGTGAAATAGAAATGTCTATTGCGGCGGTCCAACCCGCCGCAAAAAGGAGTACATATTGCGGCGGGTCGTTGACCCGCCGCTATATCTAAGCTTAATGCCGCTAAAACAGGTCTATTGTGGCGGGTCATTGGCCCGCCGTTGTAGCACGCCGCAAAATGCTTGAGCTATTGCGGCGGGTCGATTTTGCGGCGTGCTACGGCGGCGGGTCGATGACCTGCCGCTATATCTAAGTCGAATGCCGCTAAAACTGGTCTATTGCGACGGGTTATTGGCCCGCCGCTGTAGTACACCGCAAAATACTAGAGCTATTGCGGCGGGCATATAAAATGCCGCAATAGATTTCATGTACGGCGGCGGGCCAAAAACGTGCCGCAATAGGCTACATATAGCGGCGGTTTTTGCACCCGCCGCAATAGGCCCGCCGCAATAGCTCGATTTTCTCTTGTAGTGTAAACCGTACAAAGATAAGTGACTTTGCTTCCTTATCTTTAAATTTACATTATTGAGTATATGATTACTTCACATTTAAATACATATTACTTTATTCCAACTGCTATTACAACTATTAACCAATGCTTAAATTCATTTAAATGCATGATAAACTAGCCTTTACCACTGGCATTTTTCTGGAATCCTATCACCACTCACGATGCCGCAATTGGGCTACAAACCATACAAAGATAAGTGACTTTGCTTCCATATCTTTAAATTTACATCATTAAGTACATGATTACTTTACTTCTGAATAAATACTGTATTCCAATTGTTATTACAACTACTAATCAAAGCTATCATATCAAATGAATATTACATATTTATTCGACCATTATCGTGATTCTTAGACTTTGGCTTTAATGATTTTATAGGCTTAAAAAATACACCGGTTGCCGTTGGACCGCGCAACCCAATGTTGAGTTCCGGACGCAACTCCCCAAAAAAGAACCCGGGCCTAATAAGATTATCCCTCCAACGGACCACATGTGGCTGGGCACCCGAAAAAGGCTGCTAAACATTTTTTCTTATTTACAAAACCTCTTCAAGTTGCACAATTAAATGAATAGGGCTCATAAAAAGTCATAAAGCTCTTCGTGGCTTGAGCTAACCACACCACAGTGGCAAAGCACATTAAATGCTCATCTCCAACCCCAACAACAAATAAGTAAAGGGCAATTAAAAAAAGAAAATTAGACAACAGTTATAAAGAGGGGAAATTCCCAAGAAACAAGAAAACGGACGGAAAACCAGTCAGGCTGTTAAAACAATTTTATGTTTCTGAGTTGCAGTATTCAATGGATTATTAAAAGTGCAATATTTCATTGTCTCTCCACTACCATGTGTATTGTCGTTTCCACTGCTAGCTCTGCTAAAACAACTAAAAAAACCCAGTACTCTAAATTAAACACAAAATAGAGTCTATATAGATTATACAACAAATTGATTATCCTTGTTGTTGTTTTTTTTTTTTTTTTTTTTTTTTTTTTTTGTGCTTTTATTTCCAGACGCAGGAATAATAAAATAAAATACAAATCACCTGAGAATTGAGCTGCTACTTATAAAAATAACATTAAAAGAAAAATAAGAATCAATAAGAAAAATTGAGTAATAGAGAGGTTATAGAAGAAAGAGAACATAAAATGATGGAGTAAAGTAAATTTAAAAAAAAAAAATTTGGCAAACTGGACCAATGTAGGAGGCTAATCGGACCAATGTTGATGGGGTCCTCACGGTGGCGTCGGCGTCCTCGACGGTGTCAATATGTTGAGAGGGAGAGTTGATATGTTGAGGGGGAGAGACGATATGCTGGGTATATTTATATTGCCAGCTATAGCGACGACACTTTTCGTCGCTATTGCATATTTTCCGTCGCAAAAGACCCACACTTTTGTTACACTTTTAGTGATGACAGATGTTTCTTCACTATAATGTACTTTTAGTGACGAATTGTGATTTCATCACCAAAACTCTTTAATGAAAAACCTATTTGTGTCATTATTTTTAGCAACGATTTTTTTTTTTTGGGTCACTAATGCTCCCCTTTAGCGACGAAATGATTTTCGTCGCTAATACTATTCATCGCAATATTTACTATGATGAAATGGTTTGTCACTAAACATTTTAACTTTTAGCGACGAAAAATTTCGTCTTTATAGATTAATTAAGTTCACACCAACTACTTTTCTGTTGGCACCCAAATTTTTTATCACCAATAGTGACAAAAATTACATTTCATCACTAAATGCTATAGTTTTTTTTTTTCATTATTAGCAATGAATCTATATTTCGTCACTAAATCTGTATTTTTAGTGACAAAAATAATTTCCTTACTAACTTTCATCACTGAAAATACATTTTGTTGTCGTGGTAGCTTTTCTAGCATGTCTTCATGCTTTCTAACATGTTTTATTGCTTTGATGACGTTGGTAGCCTTTTGGGGCTAGGATATGCCTAAATACTATATTTGTACTTAGATTTATATGCCTAGGTACTTTTCACCATGTTTATGCTTAGATCTATATGCCTAGGTGCTTTTGCCATGTTTATGCCTAGATCTATATGTTCATGTGCTCTTTGCCGTGCTTATGCTTAGATCTACATGTTGGATGCTATGCCTAGTGCTTTTATAGCCTTTTGTCTCTTGCTATGACTTTTTCTTGTGTTTTGGCCCTTAGGTAGGATGTAGATCTATATCTTGTGGTCTAGGCCTACATCCGTACACCTTGGCCTACATCAAAGGGTTTTGATCATTTCCTTTATGCATGTGTATGCTTGCTTTCTTGATTTTATGCTTTACAACCATGTTTGTTTGGCTATATCTAGGTTCTTTCCATGCTTTGTGCCTCCATGGGTTTGTGCTTATTGGTCTTTGGGGCCACTTGCTTGTGTGGTTGCATCCGTTCCTCTTGTGGCTTGTTTGGATGTAACTACTTGTGTGTGCTTGTGTGTGTCATCAAGCTTAATTCCTACAATCTCGTGCGGGTTCACGCCCGTCCTTGATACACGAGACCCCGAGTTCCTTTTAGGAACTTTGCTTGATGGCACACGTGTTGTCCATATTCCAATCTCATGGAACAATGGATGCCAGATTAAAACCTACATTTGTCCTCATAGGACACCCCCTTTTGTTTGATAACATGCTTGTTTGCCCATTCGTGTGCTTAACAAGCTTGTTTGCCCCCATTTGGCTCTCTTTGATAGTTCATCCCTTTGCATGCTTTCTTTCTAGTTGTTTCTTTGCTTGTTTGCTGCTTTGTTTCCTTCGTCATTGCATGTACACGCTTGGAGTGAGGGTGGGATTTCCTAGGGGTGAGCAAAAAGGGCACGGATGCAAGCAAGAAGACACAAGCCCAAAAATCGCAATGTTCAATAGATTAGGAAGCCTAGCCATCGAATATTTTTAAGTTGGTAAAGACCCACCCCTTGTTTCGATCAGAATGAGTCCTCGAGACCCTGGGACATTGGCTTCCGCCAACAGTGGACTATTAAGGATCACATCTCGCGCATATTCTACATTATAGCCTGCAACTAATTTAGCTTCTGCTTCCGGGAGATCAAATGGAGCTCGATTAGTTTCTACTAGACAAGAAATGAAGAACATACGAGTAGTATTCACTCTCTCTCTCTTTCTCTCTCTTAGCCTTCTCTAGAACCATGTATTAGGGTTTCCTTTCATTGTATCCTTAATTTTTCATGTGCTTTGCTTGGGCCGTGTTCCTTGGGTATGCAATGTTAGATTTGCATTTCTTGTACCTTGTTGGGTCATGCCCTTGGAACGTTGGAAATGTTTGCTTTACTTTCCTACTCTATGTGATAGCATTATGCATGATGTATGTATATCTATATATCCTTGTATGTGGGTGATCGTTCATTTTGTATGATGGAGTCTCGTGGCTAAGAGAGCAACCCTCTCTAGTCACGAGTGCTCTTGACCTTGTAGGTGCATATTCATCCTATATTGTAGGTGCATATTCATCCTATATTGTGTTCGTTGATGATGCAAAAAATCAACAGTTGAGCTCCTCGTCATTGTGGATGGACGATGTTGTGAATGAGGTCTTCTCTGTAGATGAGAAACCTATAAAATGAATTGGGTGGAAGAGTAAAATGCCGGTGTAGTGTCAGCCAAACCGCCTCCGATGCTTAAGTCAGTAAGGGAGAACGATTCTAGAGAGAAAATGAGTAGAGAGTGATTTCGTTGAGTATTTGTGCGTGTGTTTAACTTCTATTACCTTTTCTTCTATATTTGTGTGCCTCATTAATGGGCAATGATGTGTTGCATTTATGCTCAATGACTAGTGCGTTACGAAATCTTTGTTTGAAGTTCACATCTCATTCTATGATCGTTGCTCGATCCGTTATGTTTGGTCATCAATGAGCGTAATAAATGCGTAATGTCTTCTCCGGGTTAATGACGATCTTCGCTTAATGACGACCATAAATTTCTGACTCATCAAGTGCCCCCTTGTTCGAATTGTCATTTGTTAGACGAGATAAGAAAAAATTCATCTAACGCTTCGTATTCGTGGTGCTCGCGCATTTATGACGGTTTTGATGTTTGAGCAGTTAAATGCCACATGTACGACTAAGATGCGTTCGTCGCGCGAACATGTCTCAGTTTTTCTGTGCCTGTTTTGGCCACTTGTTTTTCATTTTTCCCTTATCTTTCATTTCTTCTGTATTTTTTCCTTATTCAATTTCTGGTCTAGAGTTCGTTTCTCCTCCGAGCTTCCTTTCTCTATCCTGCGTTTTCTGGTAAGTTCTTCGTGCTCCTTCTTCTTTTCTGGTTCTTCCTTGGTAGATAATTCTTCTATTAGGGTAGATTGTCCTTCGGTAGCTTTCTTTTATGCTCATTTAGGTTACTTACTCGAGTCTATAGAGGGGGAGTGTCTTGAGAGGATCGGTTTCTTCGTAAGGGAGGACTATCCGTATACTTCTGTCCTTTCTTCATTATTTCCTTTGGTTTCCCATTTTGTTGGGGTAGCTAGGTTGTTGAAGATGTCCGAGGTGAGGCCAAGTGACCTGGAGACGAGGTTATCTTCGTCTAATGATCGCGTGGTCTCGGAGGCCACTTTTGTTTCCACTCCCTATAAAGCCTGGAACATCTCGTGTTCCGTTTACGAGAATGGACGAGCAATGAATCGGGGATAGATTTCAGTTCCCTGATTCTATAAAGATTAGGATCTCAAGTGAAAAAGAGAGGGCTTGTCACTCTTATGCCGATGAGTTTTGTTTTTATGAGGTCGATTTTGCTAGTTGCCTTCATTTCCCTGTTCATCCTTTTGTTAAGGAACTTTTTTCCTACTTGCATCTTGCTCTAGCATAGTTAGTGCCTAACTCTTGGCAAATCCTCGTTTCTTGCATGGTGGTATGGATGTTCGCCAACAGTGGTGATGTCGTTAGGAGGGACGAATTCCTCCATTTTTATCGTCTAAGGAAATCTAAGGACCCCAATTATTATGAGTTTAAGCCGTGGGATAGGGCTTCTAGGTTAATCCTCAATTACCCATCGTCTTTCTGAAATTAGAAGCCAAATTTCTTTTTTATCTCTGGAAGTGGTTGGGAGTTCATCCCTAGTGAGGACTTGGAAGTTGTTTTTCCCTTCTTTTATGAGTGACGATGATAGGTGACTTACTTGTGTTTCTGTTTGTAGTTTCCCAACATCCTTGTCTCAAGAATAGGTATGAGCGTCAAGCTCAAAGAGTGAAGGAGTACTTGGAGTCCATCAAAGATTTTGACGAGCTTGTTTCTCCTCAATCTTTATTTCTTCACTTTTTGGGTTTGGAACCATCTACTAAGGTTCAAAAAAATTTGGAAGTTGTGAAAAAGAGTGAGTGCTCCTCTCCCTTAGAAGATCGAGCGTTAGTTTCTTTTTCTTTTTCCTTCCTTTTTTATGATTTTATTTTTTATTTTATGTTGTCTTCTTCTTTCTAGGAATGACGACTAGGTTTAGAAAGCAAAAGTTAGCCGAGGCCTAAGAGAAGAAGGCCAAGGGCGGCTTCGTTAGTGGTCTTCTGTCCAAGAAAAAGATGGATGATGCTTCCAAGAAAGACTCTGTGGTAGTTCCTCGTCCTACCCATTCACTTGCCAAGCACCCCGACTCTCCTACTTCATCACCGGAGGTGATCGCCTTTGGTGGAGAGGAGATTAGGAAGAAGAAGAAAGTTAGTGGTAGATCTTTTCTTCTTACCTTTTGGGATGATGTTGACACGGCAGCTTTAAAGGCTTATGAAGCGCTTTCTGTGGAAGACCTAAGTCCTCTGATGGCAAAGTTGTCCAATGAGGTGATGTCGTCCCACATTCAAAAGCTTGTGCAGGTATGCGCCGTAGGTTGTTTTTACTTCTTCTTTTCCTTCTCTTTACTTCTGCTAAGTAAAATTTTTTGTCGGCTTTGGGGGTGTCTTTGTTCGTCGTTGGAAAAATCTTGGACTTGGAGAAGAAGGTGGCCACGTCTGAGCCTATGAGCAAATCTTGATTTGTTGAGAATGAGACGCTCAAGAACAAGGTTGTCATTCTCATTGTTAATGTTGAAAATGACAAGGAACGTGTGGTAGTATTAGAGAAGAGCCTACAAGTGGAGAAGGAATTCTGCAAGCTAAAGGACAAGCAGATTGGTGATCTAGATTTGAAGTTGTAGAAGGCTGTGGCCATGACGATGAAGGAGTTCAAGGACTCTGGTGAGTAATCCGATAAGTCGTGTGGGTACTACGTGGAAGGCTTTGACCTTCTTAGGAAGTGGATGGCGAAGCATCATCCCGACTTAGACCTTTCTGGTGTAGTTATGGATGAGGTTGAGAAGGAGCTCTTAGATAATCGTCCCTCCAAGGTTATAGTAGAGAATGTGATGAAGGAAGTCACAAACGTTATCGAGGTAATGGAAGAGGCTGCAATTTCAACTCTTCCCTAATGAGCAGTAATCTTTTTTTTTTTTTTTTCTTTTCTTTTAGCTTTTATTTCTTTGCAAGGCAAGAACAATATTTCTCTTTAGGCTCGTTGTTTTGGGCTTTGACGATGATAGATAGGTTTATGGATTTCCTGCTTTTAGCAATAGTAAACAACTCTCTTATGCTTGGACAACCTTTTATGTATATGTTAGTTGTGTTGAGACAAATTTTATGTTTAGCTTTAGTTGTGTTGAGACAAATTTTATGTTTAGCTTGCATTTGAATAACTTTTTCACACATAGCTTGTATGTGAACAACTTATTCGTACTTAGCTTGTATATGAACAGCTTTTAACCTTGAGTTGTGTTTGAATGATTTTTGGTTGAGTCATATTTGATTGACGATTCTTGGTTGTATTAGAATAGCTTAGCATCGAGTCATGTTTGAATGACGATCTTAGTTGTGTTTGAACAACTTAGTATTTTTTAGCTGTGTTTGAACAACTTAGTATTTTCGTGTTTGAACAGCTTTTTATTGAGTCATGTTTGAATGACGATCTTAGTCATGCTTGAACAACTTATCATTTTTAGTTGTGTTTGAATAGCTTTTTAATGAGTCATGTTTGAATGACAATCTTAGTCGTGTTTGAACAACTTAGCATTTTTAGTTGTGTTTGAACAGCTTTTTAATGAGTCATGTTTAAATGACAATCTTAGTCATGTTTGAACAACTTAGCATTTTTAGCTGTGTTTGAACTGTAAGGTTGAATTTATTCAACCATCTAATTGGCTTTATTCCGTGCCAAATTTGCTTGTAATTCAGCATTTAGTAACCCCCGTATTTAGGTGGGATTGTTGTAAGGGTAGTGAGTGAGATAGAGTGAAGATTGCTCAAGAGTGTGCAAGAAAACAGAGTGTCGCGGCCGGGACTCGCGGGTGGACTCGCGGCTTCAACCCTTGAGAACCGCACACGTGCCAAGCATCTTTGGAAGATGAACAGTCATGCTAGCTGGAGCACTACAGGACAAAACAGGACAATCTGGCCATACGGTTATCTCATGATCTGGAACTCGCGACTTAGTCAAGCCGCGAGGTCAAGCCGCGAGCCACCCCTGTTTTGGAAAAACCCGACGTTTCACATTCCTCTTCACTCGAGTATAAATACCCTTTTAACCCACGATTGAGAGAGAGCTTCCAGAGAGAATTTTGAGAGAGAAACCCTAAAGAAAAACCAGATTGTTTCACCCACAATCTCTACCTTAGAGTCTCATCAAATTCCCTCACTCTCTTCCTCTCCATTGTCAAATCCTTGAGAGGCATTATACCAAACCTGGTTCTCACCATTATCATCTCTCGTGAGACAGTCGTTTGGAGTTCGGGAAGCGATTAGGAAGGAGCCAATCTTCATTGGTTGATGCTACGGTGTAGTAGCGGAATTCGGGAAGCTAGAAAAGAAAAAGGTTCGGCGCAACCTCGTTGGAGCAAGAAGCTTGGAGGGCTTAGGTGCATTGGGTAGATTAGGCTTGGAGGGTCTATTTCTTTGTCCTTGTATCCCAACCGTATTTTCTAGTGGATTGATTACCGCTTGGAGGGCGGCGGAGAGGTTTTTCGCCGAGGTCTTCGGTTTCCTCTTCGATAACACATCGGGTGTTATCTCTCCGTGTTTGCATCTTCCTTCCTCTCTATCTCTGCCTTTACATTACCCTTTGTGGTTTATTTTGTTATGGCTTAGATAGTTGTTTAACCAATTCCATATTATAGCATATGTTAAGTTTCCGCACACTAGTTGTTTGACATATTGCTTGTGTTGGTTAAGTTGGTTTTTGGGGGTCTAAACGTTCAAAAGTGTTTTTGTACACGTTTTTGAACTTTCATGAACAATTTTTATTGAGTTATATTTGAATGATGATCTTAGTCGTGTTTGAAGAACTTAGCATTTTTAGTTGTGTTTGAGCAGCTTTTTATTGAGTCATGTTTGAATGAAGATCTTAGTCGTGTTTGAACAACTTAGCATTTTTAGTTGTGTTTGAATAGCTTTTTAATGAGTCATGTTTGAATGACGATCTTAGTCATGTTTGAACAACTTAGCATTTTTAGTTGTGTTTGAACAGTTTTTATTGAGTCATGTTTGAATGACGATGTTAGTTGTGTTTGAATTACTTAGCGTTTTTAGTTGTGTTTGAGCAAATTTTTATTGAGTCATGTTTGAATGATGATCTTAGTTGTGTTTGAACAACTTAGCATTTTTAGCTATGTTTGAACAGCTTTTTATTGAGTCATGTTTGAATGACGATCTTAGTTGTGTTTGAACAACTTAGCATTTTTAGCTGTGTTTGAATAGCTTTTTATTGAGCCACGTTTGAATGACGATGTTGCTTGTTTACTCGTGACTTAAAGTCATGGTATTGAAGCGTCTTTTAGGTTAACCTTTTTCTTTCTTCTTCTTTTTTTTTTTTTTTTTTTGGTCTTGACTGGAGATTATATTAATTGTGTTTGAACAACTCTGATTTAGTTGACTTTCGTAGTTGTGTATCAATAACTTCGATGGCTATGACGTCGTTAGCTATGCGTGAATAGCTTTTGATTTGAAATTTTAATGACGGAGGTCCTTAGGACGTCTCCCAAGGATGACTCCTAAGCATTATACATGTTTTGATAGATTATGGATAATCATTGATAAATACGCATGGATAATGCTTTCATGTATTATTGATCTTATGAATGACAAAAGTAATGACTGCCATATATATTGATGTGAAGATTAGGCAACTTGAAATATAAAGCATTCCCTTCTTGGTAGTATTTCTTCAAGTGTTCTATGTTCCATGGTTGAGGCAGTTCCTGGCCATCTAAAGACTTTAGGTAGTAAGAGCCTTCTTTGGAATGACGGATTACTTCATAAGGGCCTTCCCAGATTGGTCCCAATTTTCCTTGGGATGGGTCCTTTGTTGCACGTGTTACGTTTCTAAGGACGAGGTCTCCTACATTGAACCTTCTTACCTTAACTCTTTTGTTATAGTATCCGGCCATTGCTTCCTTGTGTTTGGCCATTCGCATCATAGTTTCTTCTATGACTTCATCAACTAGGTCCAGATTGCTATTAAGCTCCTATTGATTCTTCTGGTCTTCATATTTTTTGACTCGGTAGCTCGTCAATCCTACTTCCATTGGTATGACGGCTTCATTGCCAAATGTCGATCTGAATGGTGTTTCTCCTATTGGAACTCTTGTGGTCGTCCTATATGCCCAAAGGACATTTTGTAGTTCTTCAGGCCATGCCCTTTTTGCCCCCTTAAGCCTAGTTTTGATCATTTTGAGCAAGTTTCTATTTGTCACTTCTGTCTGGGCGTTGGCCTAAGGGTGTCTTAGAGAAGAGTAGTGATTCTTGACTCTTAAGTCTTGGCAAAATTTTCGAAACTTGGGGTTGTCAAACTGCTTTCCATTGTTTGATATTATGACATGTGGGACTCCAAACCTACAAATGATGTTTTTCCACACAAAGCTTGTGACTTTAGCCTTTGTTATCGTCGTCACTAGCTCTGCTTCTACCTATTTTGTGAAGTAATCGATTGCGATGATCAGAAATCTGAGTTGCTTCTTCCCTAGAGGGAATGGACCCATAATATCAATTCCCCATTGGGCGAAGGGCCATGGTGAGGATATGGGTGTCATTGTCTCTCCTAGTCTCATTTGGATGTTTGTGAAGCGTTGTCACTTTTCGCATGTTCTGACAATGTTATTCACGTCTTTTTGTAGGGTTAGCCAGTAATATCCCGCTCCGAGCACCTTTCCTACTAAGGATCTTGCCCCAGCATGGTTCCACAAATTCCCTTGTGTATCTCGCGGAGCACATAATTTGCTTCTTTTGAATTGGCGCATCTTAGATATGGGAGTGAATATCCTCCTCTATACAGCACGTCGTCAATAATGACGAAGCAAGCTCGCTCCGATCGTATCTTCCTTGCTTCCGTCTTATCTTCAGGGAGCCATCCTTCTTTCAAGTAACGGACGATGGGAGTCATCCACTTGTCTTGCTCTTTTATCTTCAAAACTTGCTCACCTTCTCGTGCTTGGTTGCCCCCTTATCTCTACACATAGTTCGGAGGTCGTATTGTAATCGTTTAACGAGGCCAATCTTGCTAGAAAGTTAGCTTCTACATTTTTGGCTCGAGGGATTTGCACAAAGTCTAGACTGTCAGAATGCTATAAGAGTCGTTGGACGATCTTCAAGTATTTCTGCATCCTTTCTTCTTTGGCTTCATAATCTCCCTTCACTTGTCCAATTATTAATCGAGACTCGGCTTGGACAATAAGGTTCTTTGCTCCTAAAGCCTTTGCTAGACTTAGCCCTGTTAGCAATGCTTCAGATTATTCGCCTTGTTATTTGTTGTTGGGAACTACAATCTAACCGCATACTTCAATGTTTCTTTTTCTAGAGTTATGAGCACTACTCCTGCTCCTCCTACTTTCTTCATGGCAGACCCATCTGTTTGAACCCTTCATGTTTCCATAGGAGGATTTTCTTCTTTATAGGAGTAAGTGAATTCTGCAATAAAATCTACAAGCACTTGGGCTTTGATTGCTGCTTAGGGTTGATATTCGATGTCAAATTGGCCCAATTCAATCGCCCATTGAATGAGTTGTCTTGCTGCATCTATCTTATTCATCGTCTTTTTTATGGGTTGGTCTATCATAACGACGATGGGGTGTGCTTGGAAATAAGGATGGAGCTTTTAAGAAGCGACCCATAATGCGAAAAAGATTTTTCCATCCTTGGATAACTTGCCTCTACTCCTTGGAATGCCTGGCTGGTATAATAAACTAGCTTCTGGACTTTCCCTTCTTCTCTGATTAGTGCCAAACTTACTATAGTATTGATCTTTTGCTAAGTAGAGGAACAACTTCTCTCCCATCACCGAGGGGCTTAATAGAGGTGGGTTCATCAAGTACTCCTTTAACTTTGCAAGGGCTTCCTCACATTTGTCATTCCACTGAAAGGCTTTTTTTAGTACCTTGAAGAATGGCATGCACTTGTCTATTACCCTAGAGACGAATCTGTTTAGGGCTGCAACTTTTTCTGTCAAGCTCTGTACCTCCTTCATGGTTTTTGGTGATTCGACCTCGATTATTGCTTTTACTTTGTCCGGATTTGCCTCTATTTCCTGTTGGGACACCATGAATGCCAAGAATTTTCCTAAAGTAATTGCAAAAACACACTTTGCAGGGTTTAATTTCATGTTATACTTACGTAGTGTGTTGAGGTTTCTTTGAGATCGTCCAAGTGGTTGGCTTTATCTTTGCTTTTCACCAGCATATCATCTACGTACACCTCCACATTCCTTCCAATCTAGTGAGAGAACATGCGGTTCACCAATCTTTGATAGGTGGTTCCTGCGTTCTTGAGTCCAAAGGGCATAACTTTGTAGCAGTAAAACCCTTAGTTGGTAACAAACGAGGTCTTCTCTTGATCATCTTCGTCCATAAGAATCTAGTTGTATCCAAAAAATGTGTCCATGAAACTTAAGAGCTTGTGTCCAGCAACTAAGGGTACTAGCCGATCAATCCTCGGTAAGGGGAAGCTATCTTTTGGGCAAGCTTTGTTCAAGTCTGTGAAATCAACTCACATTCTCCACTTGCCATTACTCTTCTTTACCATGATCATGTTTGCTAACCAATCTGGATAGAAGACCTCCCCGATGAAGTCGGCTTCTATGACTTCTCTACTTCTTTAGTTACAACTTTATTGCGCTCTAGTGCGAATATTCTCCGCTTCTACTGTACAGGTTTGCATTCTGGGTTGACGTTGAGACGATGCTGTATGATATTCCTATCAATCCCGAGCATATCCTCATGTTTTCCGGCGAAAACATCTTGATTTTCCCTTAAGAAGGAGATCATTTTCTCTTTCTCCGAAGTTGGGAGTGCTGTTTTGATCTTCAATACCTTCGTCAAATCTCTTGGGATGATCTCAACTTCTTGTGGTGTTTCAAAGGTTTGGGATTGGGTTCTGGTTCATTGATTACCCATGTGTGGTTCTCTCTTGATGTTGGGGCAGCTTGATAGCACTCTTTTCCTAGAACTTGGTCTCCTCTGATTTCTTATACTTCATGGGTTGTTGGAAATTTCACCTTCAAGTGATATGTTGATGTCAACGCTTTTAGTCCGTTGAGTGTAGGTCTTCCTAAAATGATGTTATATGTTAAAAGGCAATCAACTATGAGGAAATCAATTTCCTTCGTAACCTGTGTTGGGTAAGTTCCTGTGATCATAGATAGAGTGACGATACCTCTAGGGACGATTCTATCCCCCGTGAAGCTTACCAGAGGTGAGGTGAAAGGCCCGATCCTTTTCTTATCCAGCTTCATCTGCTGAAGTGCAGGCAAGTAGATGATATTTGCTGAGCTTCCGTTATCAATGAGCACCAGGTGGATGTTGAATTCTTCTACTCTGAGCATCATTACTAGTAGATCGTCATGGGGTTGCCTGATACCATAACTATCTCTCTCTAAGAAGATTAAATCAGGCTCATCATTCTTTGGCATCTTCATTGGAGGGAGTCGCGAATGGACGCTGTTTATTTCTCTCCCCTGTGCTTTTTTTAGGGATTTCAATGTTCTGCCTATCGTTAGTCCTCCCGAGATCGTCTTTATTTCTCCTATAGGGGGTTTGCTGTCCCTTACCTCTAGAGTTCTGTCCTAGTTGTCCTTCTATTGGAATCTGCGGGGGTTCGTCTTTCAAACGTATTTCTGTAACTTCCCTTGTCATATTAAAGTTTCCACTCGGTCTTTCAAATGCCTACACTCATCGATGCGATGCCCGTGATCCTGGTGGAACCTACAGCATTTGTTTTTGTCTCTCCTTTCTACTGGAGTGCTAATTGGCTTCGGCCATTGTAGGGAGGGATCGTCTCTTATCTACATAAGGACCTACTTAATTGGCATTATTGGATGAGTGAAGTTAGTGAATCTGGGTTTCCTAGCCGGAAGTTCCTTCCTTTTTCCCGTAGTCCGCCCAACATTTCGTGTCTCCTTCTTTTTAACATGATTGCCACTTATTCCCTCATTTGTCTTCCTTTTTCCTTTCATTTCTTTTGCAAGCACCGCATCTTCTGCATTCATGTACTTTTGAGCTTTATGGAGCAAATCCACAATTGTTTTTGGTGGACTTTTAGTGATTGAGAAGAAGAAATCTCCTGGCGGCAACCCTACTTGGAAGGTTGTTAAGATGACTTGATCTTTAGCTTCGTCTACCTACAACAACTCCTTATTGAATTGGGTGATGTACTGTCTTAGTGATTCTCCTTCTGCCTGTTGAATGTTGAGAAGATGGCTAGTTGGCTTTTTGTGTTTTTGCCCCTCGATAAAATGTGAATAAACCCCTTCTTGAGTTGTTCAAAATATGCAATAGTTCCTAGGGTATTTTGTTGAATCATACCCTGGCTGCTCCTTTCAATGTTGTTGGGAATGCCATACACATCACCTCGTTTGGGGTCATTTGTAATAGCATCAGCATCTTGAATGATTTGATGTGATCCAAGGGATCCTTGGAATTGTCATATGACTCCAAGCGTGGGAGAGGGCGATTCAGCACTTCATTAGTGAATGGTGAGTTCGTTCTTCAAATCGTCCCATCCAAATTCTCTCCGCCTTTGTCCTTTATAGCACTTTTTAGTTCTTCCATCTCTTTCCGTATGTTGCGAAGCTCATTCTCCACCCTAGTGCAATCTTCTCCTGAAGTTCTATCTTGCCTGTTGGCTTGAGAGTTTGATTCTTCTTCATTTTGGTTTTTACTTGTTCGCCGACATTCTGCATTTTGGGATTCCATTGTCTTTCGCAGTTCTTCATTTCGGCAAGTCACTCTTCCATTAACTAAAAGGGCTTGGATTTGTTGTTGTTGCACAACATTTGGTTAAGGTGAGGCCTTTACTTCCATCTCATATTTCGAGGAACTCTTTTGTCACTAGGAAAGATGGCTTGAATGATTAGTGTTCCCACAGATGGCGCCAAACTAGTGATGCAAAAAATCAACAGTTGAGCTCCTCGTCATAGCGGATGGACGATGCTGTGAATGGGGTCATCTCTATAGATGAGAAACTTGCAAAATGAACTGGGTGGAAGAGTAAAATGCTGGTGTGGTGTCGCCCAAACCGCCTCCTATGCTTAAGTCAGTAAGGGAGAAAGATTCTAGAGAGAAAATGAGTAGGGAGTGATTTCATAGAGTATTTGTGTGTGTTTTTAACTTCCGTTACCTTCTCTTTTATAGTTGTGTGCCTCATTAATGGGCAATGATGTGCTGCATTTATACTCAAAGGATAATGCGTTACGAAATCTTTTTTCAAGGTCTGACTCATTCTATTACCGTTGCTCTATCCATTACATTTGGTCATCAATGAGCATAATAAATGCGCAACGTCTTCTCTAGGTTAAGGATGATCTCCGCTTAATTTCGACCGTAAATTTCTGACTTATCATGCGTGATCATTGTGGTATGATTGTCTCAATCCATGTCGCTTGAGTGACATTGGTTTCCCTGTGTATGCGACATGCATCAATATGCTTGATTCTTTGAAAGGCTTTGACTTGTCTTGGCACGAGCATATTGGCATGCGCCATATACATAAATGTGAAACCTCGTCAATGCGCCATAGCGCACCAAATGTGAAACTCTGGCAGATTTTTGTTGTGAAAATAGGGCACCTCCCTTGCTATATTCTCACAGTGAAAGATTGGTGAGAATAGTGTTTTGTGTGTTATGATGCACATGAGGCAAAGCATTGTTGGATTTTCACCAAGAAAATAAGGTAAAATGTTGCCAGATTTACATCGTGGAAATTTGGCAATGATTCCAAACACACTAGGGAAGCATCGATCAAGACCACGCCTTTTCCAAAACCAAACCTTAAAGCCCAAATCCGTTAAAGCCCCGAAAGTTAATGCCAATAACTTGTTTTTAATTGCCAATGTCCTTAAATTAAGATTTTATCAAAATAAATGACTGTCTACGAATAGGCGTTGTGGGGTGCCTAACACCTTCCCCTACATAACCAGATTTCTAAACTCAAGAATCAATTTCTTTTACCCATCCGCATTAGATTAGGAAAATGGCATTTTTCTAAACCTAGGATTGATAATAAAATCAAATAGAGTCAAGTGACCAATCACACCTTAGAAAAAACCCAATGATTGGTGGCGACTTTACTTATCATTTGTAACTCAATTAAAATTGAATCATATCCAGTCATACACCAGAGGTTTACCCTTTTTCATAGCACTTGAGCCCTTGAGCCTGCATGCACATATGCATGTATGAACCTCAAGGATGCGCGCGAGTGTTGCCATGATGGGTGGTTAATCGCCGTGAGGCATCGACAATGTGTCCGCTTGGAGCCATAAAGACATGCCTGGGATTAACCCAAGTGTGATAACTCATTGTCCGAATGTTTCTCTGTCCTACAAGCCTGTTCTTGAGAAAGAGAAGAGTATTCACCCTAGAACGAGACAATGCTACTAAAGAGGAGGTCTAGAAGTTGGTAACAACGAAGTTCATCCAAGAAGTTTACTACCCTGATTGGCTAGCAAATGTAGTGATGGTCAAGAAGGCTAATAGTAAATGGAGGATGTGCGTGTACTTCATAGATCTAAACAAAGCCTGTCCCAAGGATAGTTACCCTCTTCCGTGCATTGACTAGCTTGTGGACTCAATAGCTGGACATCAATGGCTAAGCTTCTCAAGGTACAATCAAATTAAAATGGATGAGGCGGACCAGGTGAAAACATACTTTGTTACAAGCCAAGGTTTGTTTTGTTACAAAATAATGCCTTTTGGTTTGAAAAATACAGGGGCTACCTATTAGAGGTTGGTCAATTAGATGTTTCGTCCACAAATAGGGCAAAATGTTGAAGTATAGGTGGATGACATGCTGGTGAAAAGCGCAAAGGAGACACTACACCTGGACGACCTCCAGGAGACTTTCAATACGCTTAGATGATACAAAATGAAATTGAACCCGAGCAAGTGTGCCTTTGGAGTTTTGTTAGGTAAGTTCCTTGGATTCATGGTTTCACAAAGGAGAATTGAGGGAAATCCCGACAAGATTCAAGCAATACCGAGCATGAAGCCACCAAAGAACGTCAAGGAAGTGCAAAGTCTAACTGGATGAGTAGTAGCACTCAACAAGTTTGTCTCAAAAGCTACTAACAAGTGTTTTTCATTTTTCAAGGTGTTAAGGAAAGCATTTGAATGGATGGACGAATGTCGGCAAGCATTTAAAGATCTTAATACATATCTCACAACAACTCCCTTGTTGAGCCCATCCAAGTCGGGTGAAGAGCTATACCTCTACTTAGTCGTTTCTTCTCACTAAATAAGCTCGACCTTAGTCGGAGAAAAATGGAAGGCACTGAAGCCTATCTACTACACCGTAAAGGCATTAAGAGAAGCTCAAGGATGATATCCACTAATAGAGAAGTTAGCCTTTTCATTGGTGACAGCAACAAGGAAGCGCATACCTTACTTCCGAGATCATATCATCAACGTCCTAACAAATCATCCGCTCAAGAAGAACATGAACAAGCTAGAAGCATCTAGACGACTAATCCAATGGGCAGTTGAACTCAATGAGTTTAACGTAAGGTATCGACCAAGAGAAGCAATAAAGGCCTAATCACTTGTGAACTTCATTGAAGAATTCACTTGAGCTCATGAAAAGCAGAATGAAGACAAGGGGGCAAAAGAATGGATCGTCCATGTGGATGGTTCATCCACCCAGCATTCAAGAGAATCACTAGAGGCAGATCGTCTAGAATATGTAGTACGTCTACAGTTCTAGACGACCAACAACAAGGCTGAATATGAAGCCTTCATTTTGGGCTTAGAATTGGCTAATTCATTGGGTGTTGAGTCACTAGTTGTCCATGGAGATTCGTAGTTGATCATAAGGCAAGTGAATGGAATGTGTGAAGCCAAGGAAGAGCAAATGAAAAAAATATTTGAACAAAGTCAAGCATTGCATCAAGGGCTTCACAATAGCCAAGTTTCACTAGATCCCAACAGAGGAGAACACAGAAGCAGATAGCTTAGCTAGAGCAGCCTCTACGGACAACATTGTAAACAAGTAGATCAAAGTCCAGTACATTCCAAGCATAGACGTTCCCGAGGTGCAACATATAGAAGGGAAAGCTAACTAGATTATGCCAATCACATCCTATCTTAAGGACAGGCTACTCCTTGAGGATAAAGAAGAAGCTTCGAAGCTAAGGGTTAAAGAAGAAAAATTTGTTCTTATGGATGAGGTGTTATATAAAAGGAGCTTTTCTTAGCCCTATTTGAGGTGCTTAACTCTAGACGAGTCCAACTACGTCATGAGAGACGTACATGAAGGAGCACATGGAAATCACTCGAGAGCAAGGTCCCTCCTCTGTAAAATTGTTCGCGCAAGTTACTATTGGCCATCAATGCAAGCAAACGCCAAGGCCTATGTCAAGCATGTGACAAATGTCAATGCTTCAGCAACATGCCTAGACGACCATTAGAGTATCTTATCCCGATGATGGTCCCTTGGTCATTTGCCCAATAGGGACTTGATATCCTTGGTCATTTTCCAACAGGAACCAAGCAAATGAAGTTCCTAGTGGTGGGAATTGATCACTT
Source organism: Quercus dentata (assembly GCA_028216015.1). Lineage (NCBI taxonomy): Eukaryota > Viridiplantae > Streptophyta > Magnoliopsida > Fagales > Fagaceae > Quercus > Quercus dentata. The sequence continues at coordinate 75,497,860 of CP116448.1, forward strand.
TACCAAATGAGTGAAGGCAAAGCCTTTGGCAAAAATTACTGAGCAAAATGTCAAAAACTTCATCCGGAAGAACATTATCTGTCGCTTTGGGATTCCTAAGGTGCTTGTTTTAGAAAATGGACGACAGTTCAACAACACACCCTTGAGAGAATCTTGTGAATAGCTTGGAATCAAGAATCACTATTCCTCACCCTCCCACCCATTGGCAAATGGGCGGCGAGAAGTTATAAACCGATCTTTGCTCAAAATAATTAAGACTTGGCTTGAGGGGGCAAAGGGGATATGGCCTAACGAGTTACCTAGTGCCCCTTTAAGCATACAGGACGATTGTGAGGACTCCAATAAGAGAAACTTCCTATTAGTTGGCTTACGTAAATGTAGTAATACTTGTCGAAGTTGGGTTGACCAGCTTCAAGGTGGCCCACTACCAAGACAAGGAGAAGAAGAAGCAAATTTGTCTAAGCCTTGATCTTATAGACAAGGTAAGGATGGACGCAAAAATGAGGGTGGCATGTTACAAGAACTTGATGACCAAGCACCATGATGTGATGGTCAAGCCTAGGCAATTCAACATTAGGGATCTTGCCTTAAAGAGGGTGTCCCTAGCCACCAAGGATCTTGCTTATGGAAAGTTGGGACCCAATTGGAAAGGAACCATACAAAGTCATCAACTAAAAAAGATGAGGAACGTACTACCTAGAGGCCCTAGATGGACGAAGGCTGGAGTATCCATAGAACATGGAGCATCTAAGGAAGTAATACCGGTGAACGCTCGTCAAGAAGGTCATCATGGATGACCTTAACCCCTGCAGACTATTGGTTACTACTAGTAGTCTATCTATGTTATCTTTTAGCATTTATGTTTTCTAGCAACATTTTATATTTTCTAGTATTTGAATTCCTTAAAAAGCACTAGCTACTTGCATGTGCGACCCTTGTGGACGTTAGTATGTTATGTACAAAATTCCTAGTTTGTATATAAAGCAGTTTAGATTTTCTACTTTAAGTGTTTTTGAAATCCCTTAAAAAAAGCAAAAGTCCATGAAAACAAAGGCTAAAAGTCATGGACAAATGAAATCTCTAGACGCAAAGATGTCTCATTATAAGCCACCTTTAAAAAAAGGAAAGGCAAAATACCACATAGTGGAACAAAACATTAAGGTAAAAAATAAGGGAAGGAACAAACACCTCCCATGTGTACTTGTCGAAGCTAATAAATTAAAAGACGTACAAAAGCATGCAATAAAATAGACAACAGTTATGGATGACCAACTTCCGAAATCCCTAAACAAATGAAGTCCAAACCATGGAACAATATGTGTAAAAAAAAGGGATAAAAACAAGTGTCCAACCATGGACGGGCAAATATGTATAAATTAATTTGTTCATAATAAGGGTAGACGACTAAGGGTCCGTTTGGATACAGCTGAAAACTGAAAACTGAAAAACACTGTAGCGAAATAATTTTTAAATGTGTGAATAGTATCGTGGGACCCATTTTTAATGAAAAAGTTGCTGAAAAGTGAAATTTGTGGGTCCGTAAACAGTACACGATGTGCTGTGATTGGTCCAAAAATTTGAAAAGTCAAAGTTTGCGGCTACTGTTCATTGAAAAAGTGCATGAACAGAGCCGCAACCCTCAAAACGCTCAAAAACGCGTGAAAAAAAAAAAAAAAAAAACGTAAACGCAGACGAAGAAGTTTTCATCCCAATCCAAACACAACCTAAGTCCAAAAACCCTTAAAAAGTTAAGCCTAGAAGGCTAGTGTATGAAACTTACATCCATAACCATGGATGAAGTGAATGTACTTAAATAAATTGAAAATGGTCCAAAACAACGGACGCCAATAACATGAATATATATATAAAAGACTACTTACAACCAAGATTAAAAACAACTTGGTTAAAGCTGGAGCATCGTCCTTCGGCTAAACATCGCCTTTGGGCTTGTTGGAGGTAGTGGCATCATCTTCAATTTCAATGTCCTCTAAATTGCTTGGAAGCAAGGAACTATCAGTAGCAACATAAAGCCTAATGGAGTCAAAGTCCACTCTAGGGAAAGCTTCTCGTTCATCTTGACGAAAGTCCCCAAACCTCACTGCAAAGTTCTCGTCCAGGTGCTTGGTGAAGGCAGCAGACGACGGAAACTCCTTGACAGCTTCGTCTTTAGCCTTACTCAAAGAAGAGGAAAGCTTGTTGCTCTTCTTTTGGAAATGATCCAGATGAGACTCCTTATCAATGATATCTATCTTCACTTCAGATGTCAGATGCTTCACCTTGTCCTCCAACTTCATCTTCTTTCTAGCTTGCTGACTTAAATCCCTCTCCAACACATTGACTTTAGTGTCCAGTCTGACCCTTTCCTTGTCCAAGTCTATGGCTTGTCTAGATGCTTCCATAAACTTGGACATGACCTACAACATAAAACGTTAGAATATGACTTGACAATAAAATATACAAGTTGCTATGGACGAAGGAAAATACCTTAAAAAGGTCATGGACTGTGGAACACAAACTCCGTAATGGACATGTCATAGCAAGACATGACATCCTCTTTCGTCACCACCATCTTAAATCTGTTCCAAGCCAAGCTTTCACTCCTAAGGAGGGTTTGTGAGATATCAGCATAATTTTCACCAGGAATAATCGTAGACGGCTCTAGGCCAAGACAAGAGGAGGGAGCTTCAGAAGTAGGAACTTCAACAGGAGCCTTAGCTATAGGAGGATCGAGCTCGATGATAGGAACCTTGGCAGGAATGGATGTGTCTACCTTAGACCTTTTGTAACCTTGACAACTAGGAAGGTTCCCAGTGTCAACCTTCTTGGATACGGTCTTCCTCTTTCCTAAAGAGCTAGAGGGCACAAACTTTAACGTCTTTGGAGTGTTTGGACGAGTCTGGATGGGAGCAACGTCTTTTGGCTAGATGATCTCATTGCCGCTGGCAAGCTCCCTTCCTTATTTTCCTTCATGGTCACCATTCCTGAAAAAGATCGTCAAAGTTTAGACAAAAACACACCAATAATTGGGAAGCTAAAAAAAAAACTTACTTCAATGAGTAGTGGCCTAGTGTGCTAGAGCTTCAGGTGTAGGAATGGGTCCTAGCCCCCAAGTTGCTAGACGATGAAGAGTGACAAGTGAGTGAAAACCTTTATCAGTGAAAGAACGAGCCCTCTAGATGTACTCAAGATAAAAACTATTTAGAGATGGATGAGTTACAGCTGAAAAAAGATGAGAAGTGTTAGACAAGGTTAATTGGGTTACCAGCCCAAAACCCAGAAATAAAGAAAAAATCTGTTTTCCAACGCCTATTAGATGATGGAAGAGACTTAATCATCTTGCAACTAGAACCCCTAGATGAGAACTAGTAAAATCCAAGAGACTAGTGGATTTCCGCAGGTTTATAGCAGTAAAGGAACTCATCCACTATAAGGGGATAATTCCCTTCAAATGCTTCTCTCCACAAGACTTGCATTGCCATAATGATCCTCCAACCATTGGGATTAAGTTGGTTAAGTCCAATACCAAGCCTATGGAGGAGTTATCTAGCAAAGTCATTTAAAGGCATCCTCGGACCCCCTAAAAGATAGGCTTCATATATACCAATCCTAGGAGAATTTGGAGTACAACATCACTCACCAAGGGCAGGAAGACGAGTGTGGATGTCCTTAGGAATTTGATATTAAGTGTATGAAGTTTCTCTGCTTGAAACTTGGACGGAATGTTCATAGCATAACATTCCAACACTTTGTCCACCTGAATAGAAGAAGGTGGGGTGGATGATAGAGGAGCGGTAGACGGACCAGCAGACGGTCTTGATGTTGCCCTCTTCCTCATTTCTTCTTGGAAAACCTTTAAAGGAATCCCGGGAGCTCCGGATGAATATCGTACGTCTATAAAACTACTCTTACTATTCTCGCTTCCAATACTGTCACTACTACTACCATTACCACTACTATTGCTATCATCAAGATACTTGTTTATCTCCTTATTGTCCCTATTACTAGACGAGGAAACTACAATCTCAACCATTTATAACATAACTTTAAGAGAAAACCTACAAACGAGGAGGAAATGATACATGATGCTAGATAAAGAGGACTAAAGACGAAAGAGGACTTTTGGACGAGGCACGAAGGACGAATAGAGGTAAGAATGTTAGAAGAGAAAATTTGAGAAAGTAAGAAGGTAAGTGAGGTATTAAGCTATTTATAGGTAGCAGGGTGGCACACTAAAGTGACGCGAACCAACCAGAAGACGTCACGTAGCCACTTCCTCAAGGAACGAAGCAACATGACATCCATACCATTATGATTGAGCCATATGGCATTGCACACACCATCTGTTCCTAGCGAGTCCTAGTATGCCACGTGACAATCTGTTGACGAATCAAAATATGTCACGTAAAAAAAAAGAAAAAAGGAAGTGATAAATACAAAGTATATTCAACAGGAATATGGACAACTCATGGACAAGAGGGCAACTGATGGTGATTTATATTAAGTCTTATTCGTCCATAAGGGTTGTCCAAACCCAACAACAAAAGAGAAAAAATTGAAAGATGCATCCCAAACATGAAAACAGGTTGTCCAAAGGGATATTGGTCATCCATATCACAAGAAGGTATGGACGACCAACCAACATTTAGTAAATTTCAGAGCATTTTCTACAAACACAAAATGTTCGAACCATGATCCACTATTTTGAGACATGGGGTGAATTCCCCAAAATTCGCTCTACTCTCCCCACTAAGCTCACACATCTCCCATGACGGTAGTGGAGACTAACAAGTAGACCCACTCCAAAATTCTCTATAAAAAAGGCCAAGCCTCATTCGACCAAAGTAAGTTTTACTATTCACCTACTCACTATATTTGAGTTCTAGAGAGAAATCTGACTTAACCATCGGAGGGTCCTTAACCGATTCACCCTGGTCACCTTCGATAGTCTCTTTCTTTCTTTCAGGCCATCCAACCACCATTGAAGCTTGGAGCATTCAACCTACTAATTTCCACCATTATCAACTCTTAATGAAATTTGTAGCTCGTATAAGTGGGGTGTTAGAATTACTGAAGTACCCTTGACAAAATTTTACCTATGTGATTGTGGGGGTGGGCCTGCTCCTTATGAGATTTGGACCTAATCTCAAATGCACTCATGAAACCGAGATTAGCACATGGCCGTAAAGTGCTAGCTATAAAAGCTCATGTCAACACTTGGGTTGTTATATGTGTGAGTGACACTTAATTTCCCCAAAGCAGTCTTAGTTTAAGTCGAAGACCATTATGACTCTAGAGTTGAGATCGCTATTTTACTAAGTGAAGGTTCAATGCAGAGCACACCTTCATGATGCATAATGACCCGTCTTGCCCGATAATATCTCTTCAACTAAGAAAATTTAATATTAAAATGAGTGGAGGATTGTTAGCATTTTAATATTAATTAATTAAAAATGGATTAATATGATAACATAAATGTAAAGATGTGGTAGTTAATATGGAAGATAAGGAGTTAGTGGAATGTTTAATCTCACATTGAAAAAGAGAGACTTTTTTATTCTTTTTAATTGTGGTGATTAATGGGCTAATATGTAGTGATTCTGATATTGGGCTAAATTAGTTGGGTTGTTGTATCGTGAGAGAGACAAGTCAGAGAAGGTCTGCACCGATTACAAAGTTTAGCCAACCAAGGGCTTGAATTAATTTTTCTCTTCGAATTAATAATATTCAGAAGTATTATTCAATTTCTTCCATTACCATTGTGTTTGTGCCAACACTATGTACAAGTACAAATAAGCTTAGTGGGCTTGGGTTGGGGAGAGTCAGTAGTTGGTGTATAATAAAAGTACGACTACAATATTGAAAGTGTTGGAGACACAAACCGACTCCTAGACCCAGTAGGAGACACAAACCAACTTGAAAACTCTCTCAAAGCATATGTATAATTATAAAACCCAGCGATCTCTCTATTTTATTTTTATTATCAAGAGGATTATCAGTAATTCTTGATTCAAATATTTGGGTTGCCATGGAGTTCGACAGTAAAGAAGAGAAGCGGGAGATACAATCTTCTGCTTCATTAATTGATGATATGCCTTTTGATGGGAGTTTCTTCAATGCGCTTGTACAACAAAGTTCGGACCAGAAGAAATACTATTGACCATTAATGAGTCATAAATTTATGGTAATCACTACGCGAAGATCTTCGTTTACTTAGAGAAGACGTTACGCATTTATTATGATCATTGATGACAAAATGTAACGGACGGAGCAATGGTCACAGAATGAGTTGTGAACTTTAGACAGATTCATGAACGCACTAGCCGTTGATCATAAATACAATGATTCATTGCCCATTGATTAGGCATTCAACTATAAAAGAGAAAGCACTGGAAACCCATGGTATGACCAATTACACCCAAACACTCTGCAAAAATAACTCTCCAGTCTGTTTCTCTCAAAAATCCTTCTCTCTTACTAACTTAAGCATTGGAGGCAGTTTGGTTGACGCCACACCAGTGTGTTACTCTTCCATCTAGTTCATTTTGCAGGTTCTCTATCTACAGAGACGGCCCCATTCACAGCATCATCCATCCGCTATGACGAGGAGCTCAACTGTTGATTTTTTGCATCATCAGTTTCGTGCCATCCGTGGGAATGCTAATCATTCAAGCCATCTTTCCCAATGACAAAAAGCTCCTTGGAGTATGAGATGGAAGTAGAGAACACACCTTTGCTAGATGCTGTGCAACAACAGCAAATCCAAGCCCATTTGGCCAATGTGGAAGAACCGACTCGCGAGAATGAAGAACTGTGAAAGACAGTGGAATCCAAAAATGCAGAATGTCGGTGAACAGGTGAAAACCAAAATGAAGAAGAGTCAAACTCTCAAGCCAATAGACGAGACAGGACCACAAGAGAAGATTCCATCGGGATGGAGAACGAATTTGGCAAAATGAGGAAAGAGATGGATGAACTGAAAAGTGCTATAAAGGACAAAGATGAAGAGAATCTGGATGGGATGATTTGAAAGATGGACTCACCATTCACTATCAAGCATTGAACCGTCCCCTCCCACCAAAATTTTGTCTCATATAGTTGGAGTTGTATGACAGTTCCAAGGATCCCTTAGATCACATTGAATCATTCAAGATTCTAATGCTATTACAGATGACCCTAGATGAGGTGATGTGTAGGGCATTCCTAACAACTTTGAAGGGAGCGGCTAGAGTATGGTTCAACAAGATACCTCCAAGAAATATTGCAGATTTTGAACAACTCAAGAAGGGTTTTGTTCGTCATTTTATTGGGAGACAAAGACACAAAAAGCCAACTAGCCATCTTCTCAACATTCAACAAGTAGAAGGAGAATCACTAAGACAGTATGTCACTCAATTCAATTAGGAGCTGCTACAAGTAGATGAAGTTGAAGATCAAGTCATCTTAACAACCTTCCAAGCAGAGTTGCCGCCAGGAGATTTCTTCTTCTTAATCACTAAAAGTCCACCGAAAACAATTGTGAAGTTGCTCCGTAAAGCTTAGAAGTACATGAATTTAGAAGATGCGGTGCTCGCAAAAGAAATGAAAGGAAAAAGGAAGAAAGACAAAGAAATAAGCGATAATTGCAACAAGAAGAAGGAGACACAAAATGTTGGGTAGACTACAAGGAAAAAGAAGGAACTTCCCGACAGGAAACCCAGGTTCACTAAATTCACTCCTCTAATAATGCCAATTGAGTAGGTCCTTATGTAGATAAGAGACGATCCCTTCTTACAATGGCCAAAGCTAATTAGCACTCTAGTAGAAAGGAGAGACAAGAACAAATATTATAGGTTCCACCAAGATCACGGGCATCGCATCAACGAGTGTAGGTATTTGAAAGACTAGGTGGAAACTTTAATTCGACAAGGAAAGTTACAAAAGTATGTCAGAAAGACGGAGCCCCACAGATACCACTAGAAAGACGACCAGGATAGAATTCAGGAGGTAAGGGATAGCAAACCCCCTGCGAGAGAAATAAAGACGACCTTGGGAGGACTAACAACAAGTAGAAAATTGAATTCTTTGAAAAAAGCATAGGGAGAGAAATAAACAGCATCCATTTGTGGCTCCCTCAAATAAAGATGTCAAAGAATAACGAGCTCGATATTGTTTTCTCAAAGAGAGATAGTCGTGGCATTGGGCAACCACATGACGATCCGCTAGTAATCATGCTCAGAGTAGAAGAATTCAACATCCATCGGGTGCTCATTGGTAACGAAAGCTCAGTAGATATCATCTACTTGCCCACTTTTCAGTAGATGAAGCTAGATAAGAAAAGGATCAGGCCTTTCACCTCGCCTCTAGTAAGCTTCACAAGGGATAGAATCGTCCCTAGAGGCATCGACACTCTATCTATGATCGCAGGAACTTATCCAGCACAGGTCACCAAGGAAATTGATTTCCTCATAGTTAATTGCCCTTCAACATACAACATCATCTTGGGAAGACTCGCACTCAACGGACTAAGAGCAGTGACATCAACATATCACTTGAAGGTGAAATTTCTAACAACCCATAGAGTAGGAGAAATCAGATGAGACCAAGTTACGGCAAGAGAGTGCTATCAAGCTGCCCTAGCATCAAGAGAAAACCACACATAGGTGATCAATGAACCAGAACCCATTCCCAAACTGTTAGAAACACCACAAGAAGTGGAGATCTTCATAGGAGATTCAACAAAGGTATTGAAGATCGAAACAAGAGTCTCAACTTTAGAGAAAGAGAAAATAATCTCCTTCTTAAGGGCAAACCAAGATGTTTTCGCCTGGAAACACGAGGATATGCTCGGGATTGATAGGAAGATCATATAGTATCGTCTCAACATCAACCCATAATGCAAACCTATAATAGAAGCAGAGAATATTTACACTAGAACGCAACAAAGTTGTGTGAGAAGAAGTAGAGAAGCTACTAGAAGCTGATTTCATCAAGGGGGTATTCTATCCAGATTGGCTAGTAAACGTGGTTATGGTAAAGAAGAGCAATGGCAAGTGGAGAATGTGTGTCGATTTCATAGACATGAATAAGGCCTACCCAAAAGATAGCTTCCCCTTGCCAATGATTGATCATTTGGTAAACTCAATCTTTGGACACAAGCTCTTAAGTTTCATGGACACATTTTCTAGATACAACTAGATTCTTATGGATGAAGACGATCAAGAGAAGACCTCATTCGTCACTAGCCAAGGGTTGTATTGTTACAAAGTTTTTCCCTTTGGACTGAAGAATGTAGGAGCCACCTACCAAAGATTGGTGAACCGTATGTTCTCTCACCAAATTGGAAGGAATGTGGAGGTGTACGTGGATGATATGCTAGTGATAAGTAAGGACGAAGCCAACCATTTGGACGACCTAAAAGAGACTTTCAAGACACTACGTAAGTACAATATGAAATTAAACCCTACAAAGTGTGTTTTTGCTATTGCCATAGGGAAATTCTTGGGATTCAAAGTCTCCCAACGAGGTATAGAGGCAAACCCAAACAAAGTAAAAGCAATAATTGAGGTTAAGTCACCAAAAAGGAGGTGCAGAGCTTGATAGGAAAGGTTGCGGCCTTGAACAGATTCGTCTCTAGGGCAACGGACAAGTGCATGCAATTCTTCAAGATATTGAAGAAAGCCTTTCGGTGGATTGACAGATTCGAGGAAGCTCTTGCCAAATTGAAAGAGTACTTGACGAAGCCATCATCGTTAAGTCCCTCGGTGACGGGAGAGAAGCAGTATCTCTACCTAGCAGTATTCAACACCGCATTAAGTTTGGCACTAATTAGAGAAGAAGGGAACATCTAGATGCCAGTTTATTATACCGACCATGCATTCCAAGCGGTGGAGGCAAGTTACCAAAGGATGGAAAAGATAGCTTTCGCATTATTAGTTGCCTCCAGAAAGCTCCGTCCTTATTTCCAAGCACACCTCATCGTTATCATGACAGACCAACCCATAAGAAAGACGATGAACAAGATAGATGCAGCTAGACAACTCATTCAATGGGCAATTGAATTGGGCCAATTTGACATTGAATATAGTCCCCGAGCAGCAATTAAAGCCCAAGTGCTAGCAAATTTATTACAAAGTTCACTTACCCCTGTAAGGAAGAAGACCCTCTTATGGAAACATGGACGATTCAAATAAATGGGCCTACCACGAAGAAAGTAGGAGGAGCAGGAGTAGTGCTCATAGCTCCGAGAAAAAGAAATATTGAAGTATGTAGTCAGATTGTAGTTCTCGGCAACAAATAACGAGGCGGAATACGAAGCATTGCTAAGAGGGCTAGGTCTAGCAAAGGCTCTAGGAGCAAGGAACCTTATTGTCCAAGTTGATTCTCGGTTAATAATTGGACAAGTGAAGGGAGATTATGAAGCCAAAGAAGAAAGGATGCAGAAGTATTTGAAGATCGTCCAACGACTCTCACAACACTTTGATAGCCTAGATTTTGTGCAAATCCCACGAGCCAAAAATGCAGAAGCTAACTTTCTAGCAAGATTAGCCTCGTTAGACTATTATAATGGGACCTCCGAACTATGTATAGAGGTAAGGGGGCAGCCATGCACAGAAGGTGAACAAATTCTAAAGATAAAAGAACAAGATGAGTGGATGACACCCATCGCCCGTTATTTGAAAGAAGGAAGGCTCCTTGAAGATAAGACAGAGGCAAGGAAGATAAAGATCAGGGCAGCCTGCTTCATCATTTTTTATGGCGTCTTTGTACGAGACAAGGGTATTCACTCCTATATCTAAGATGCATCAGTTCAAAAGAAGCAGATTATGTGCTCCGTAAGATATGCGAGGGAATCTGTGGAAACCACGCTGGGGTAAGATCCTTAGCAAGAAAGGCACTCAAAGTAGGATATTACTAGCCAACCCCGTAGAAAGACGCATACAACATCGTCAGAGCATGCGACAAGTGTCAACGTTTCACAAATGTCCAGACGAGACCAGGAGAGACGATGACACCCATATCTTCACCGTGGCCCTTCGCCCAATGGAGAATTGATATTATGGGTCCATTCCCTCTAGGGAAGAAGCAACTCAAATTTCCAATCATGGCAATTGATTACTTCATAAAATGGGTAGAAGCAGAGCCAGTGATGACGATAACTGAAGCTAAAATCACAAGCTTTGTGTGGAAAAACATCATCTGCAAGTTTGGAGTCCCACGTGTCACAATATCAGACAATGGAAAGAAGTTTGACAGCCCTAAGTTTCTAAAATCTCTTCTCCAAGACACCCTTAGGCCAACGACTAGATAGAAGTGACGAACAAAAGCTTGCTCAAAATTATCAAAACTAGGCTTGAGGGGGCAAAGGGGGCATGGTTTGAAGAACTACAAAATGTCCTTTGGGCATATAGGACGACCACAAGAGTTCCAACAAGAGAAACACTATTCAGACTAACGTGGCACCGAGGCCGTCATACTAGTGGAAATAGGACTGACGAGCTTCCGAGTCAAAACATATGAAGACTACAAGAATCAGCAGGAGCTTAACAACAACTCGGACCTAGTTGATGAACTCGGAGAAGAAGCTATGAAGCGAATGGCCAAACACAAGGAAGTAATGGCCAGATACTATAACTGAAAGGTTAAGGTAAGAAGGTTCAACACAGGAGACCTTGTCTTTAGAAAGGTATCACAAGCGACAAAGGACCTATCCCAAGGAAAACTAGGACCAGCCTGGGAAGGCCCTTACAAAGTAATCTATCATTCTAGAGAAGGCTTCTACTACTTGAAGTCTTTAGACGGCTAGGAACCGCCTCGACCATGGAACATAGAACACTTGAAGAAATACTATCAGTAAGGAATGCTTTACATTTCAAGTTGCCTAATCTTCATATTAGTATGTATGACGGTCATTACTTTCGTCATTCATAAGATCAATAATACATGAAAGCATTATCCATGATCTATCAAAACATGTACAACGCTTAGGAGCCATCCTTGGGAGGCATCCCAAGGACCTCCATCATTAAGATTTCAAATTGAAAGCTATTCAAGCACAGCCAATGACGTCATAACCGTTGAAGTTGTTAATACACAACTACCAAAGTTGACTAAATCAGAGTTTTTCAAACACAACCAATATAATTATCATTCAAGAAAAAAATAAAAAAATAAAATAAAAAAATAAAAAAAAGGTTAACCTAAAAGATGCTCCAATACCATGACTCTAATTAACAAGTGCAGCGCAACATCGTTATTCAAACATGACTCAATAAAGAGCTATTCAAACACAGCTAAAAATCCTGTGTTGTTCAATCACAACTAACATCATCATTCAAACATGACTCAATAAAAAGTTGTTCAAACATAACTAAAAATGCTAAGTTGTTTATTAAACAACTAACATCATCATTCAAACATGACTCAATAAAATGCTATTCAAACACAACTAAAAATGCTAAGTTGTTCAAACACAACTAACATCATCTTTCAAACATGACTTAATAATAAGCTATTCAAACAAAGCCAAAAATACAGAGTGATAAACACAATCGAGATCGTCCTTCAAATGTGACGCTGTAAAAGTTGTTCAAACACAACTAAAGAACACTAAATGTTCAAATACGCCTAAGGTCGTCATTTAGAGATGACTCAAAACACAACTAAAAACGCTAGGGTGTTCAAACATGATCAACATTGTCATTCAAACATGATTGTTCCAACATAGCCAAAAACAGAGAGCTGTTCAAACATGAGCTAAGTATGAAAAGTTACTTCAACACATCATCACAGAAGGTTGTCCAAGCATAACCAAACATAAAAAGAGTTGCATGCTGCAGCCAACCTACCTGTCATTATCAAAGTAATTGTTTACTTGCCCAAAATAGCAGGCCCCAAAGGAATTGTTCAATCACCCAAAAAAACAAGCCCAAAGAAAAATATTGTTCTTGTCTTGCAATAAAAGAAAAAAAAAAAAACAAAAAGATTATTGCTCATCAAGAACGGGGTTTGTAGGAGTTGTAATTGCGGCCTCTTCCATTACCTCAATAACGTTTGTGACTTCCTTCATCACATTCTCGGCTGTAACCTCAGAGAGACGATAAGCGAAGAGCGTCTTCTCAACCTCATCCATAACCAGACTAGAAAGGTCTAAGTCAAGATGATGCTTCGCCATCCACTTCTTGAGAAGGTCAAAGCCCTCCACGTAGTACCTACACGACTCATCGAATACTCGTCAGAGTCCTTGAACTCCTTCACCGCCATGGCCTCGACCTTCCGCAACTTCAACTCCAAATCACCAATCTGCTTGTCCTTTAGCTTGCAGAAGTCCTTCTCCATTTGTAGGCTTTTCTCTAATACTGCCACACATTCCTTGTCATTTTCAGCATCAACAGTGAGAATAGCAACCTTGTTCTTGAGTGTCTCATTCTCAGTAGATAGAGATTTGACCACAAGCTTAGATGTGGCCACCTTCTTCTCCAAGTCCAAGAGTTTTCCAGAGATGAACAAAGACTCCTCCAAAGCCTACAAAAAATTTTACTTTGCAGAAGTAAAGAGAAGGAAAAGAAGAAGTAAAAACAACCTACGACGCATACCTGCACAAGCTTTTGAATGTGGGATGACATCACCTCATTGGACAACTTTGCCATCAGAGGACTTAGGTCTTCCACAGAAAGCGCTTCATGAGCCTTCAAAGCTGCCATGTTAGCATCATCCCAAAAGGTAGGAAGAAAAGATCTACCACCAACTTTCTTCTTCTTCCTAACCTGCTCTCCACTAGAGGCAACCACTTCTAGTGATGAAGTAGGAGAAGCAAGGTGCTTGGTTGGCGAATGGGCAGGAGGAGGAATTACCACAGAGTCTTTCTTGGAAGTGTCACCCGTCTTTTTCTTGGACAGAAGACCACCGATGAAGCTGCCCTTGGCCTTTTTCTCTTAGACCTCAGCTAACCTTTTCTTACTAAACCTAGTCATCATTCTTGGAAGGAAGAAGAAAACATAAAAAAATTAAAAAATTAAAAAAAGAAAAAGAAAAAGAAACTAAAGCTCGATATTCCAAGGGAAAGGAGCACTCATTCTTTTTCACAACTTCAAAATTTTTCCGAACCTTAGTAGACGATTTCAAACCCAAAAAGTGAAGAAATAAAGATTGAGGAGAAACAAGCTCATCAAAATCTTTGACGGACTCTAAGTACTCCTTTACTCTTTCAACTCGACTCTGATACCTCTTTTTCAGACGAGAACATTAGGAAACTGCAAATAGAAACACAAGTAAGTCACCTATCATTGTCACTCATAAAAGAAGGGAAAAGCAATTGAAAGATGAGAAAGATGCACCGCAGACATGGGAACTCCCCAACTACGAAAAAACTTGGGGACTTCGTCTAGGTCTTCACCAAGGACGAACTCCCAACAACTTCCAAAGACAAAAAAGAAATTTGGCTTCCAATTTCGAAGAGACAATGTGTAATCGAGGATAAATCTAGAAGCCCTATCCCACGGCTTAAAGTCATAGCAACCGGGGATAAACCTAGAAGCCCTATCCCACAGCTTAAACTCATAGCAACCGGGGTCCTTGGATTTTCTCGGATGATAAAAATGGAGGAACTCGTCCCTCCTAATGGCATCCCCATCATTGGTGGACATCCATACTACCATGTAAGAGACAAGGATTCGCTAGGAGTTAGGCACCCAACTGTCTTTGGGGCAAAATGCAAGTAGGAAAAAAGTTCCCTAACAAAGGGATGAATAAGGAAACGAAGGCTACTGGTAAAATCGGCTTCATAAAAATAAACCTCATCGGCATAAGAGTGACAAGCCCTTTCTTCGTCAGTCAGGATCCTAATTTTTACAGAATTAAGGAATTGAAATCTATCCTTGATCCGCTGCTCGTCCTTCCTCATGAGGGAACACGAGATAGTCCAAGTTTTGTAGGGAGTGGAAACATAAGTAGCTTCCGAGATCATGTGATTAGCAGACGAAGATAACCCTATCTCCAGATCACTAGACCTCACTTGAGACATCTTAATAACCTGGCTACCCTAGTAGAATAGGAAACTAGAGGGAATGACGAAGAAAGAACAAAGGTATACAAGCAATCCTCTCCTACAAGAAACTAATCCTCTCAAGGCACTCCCTTTCTACAGACTTAAGTAAACTACCTAAATGAGCGAAAAAGAAAGCTATTGAAGGACAATTTACTCTAATAGAAGAATAATTTACCATGGAAGAATTAGAAAAGAAGAAATAGCACGAAGAACTTACCAAGAAACGCAGGATAGAGAAAGGAAGCTTGGAGAAGAAAAAAACCCTAGAACAGAAATTGAATAAGGAAAAGAAATATTGAAGAAAGGAAAGAGGAGGGAAAAATGCAAAACAAGTGGCCAAAACATGCGCTGGAAAATCGAGACATGTCCGCACGATGAACACATCTTGGCCATACACGTGGTATTCAATTGGTCAAACATCAAAACAGTCATAAATGTGCAATACATGGAATACAAAGCGTCGGACGAATTTGTTCTTATCTCATCTAAGAGACATCCATTCAAACAAGGGGGTAGCTGATGAGTCAGAAATTTATGGTCGTCACTATAAGAAGATCGTCATTTACTAAGAGAAGATGTTATGCGTTTATTACGATCATTGATGACAAAACGTAACGGATGGAGCAATGGTCACAGAATGAGCCGTGAACTTGGACAAAGATTCTGCAATGCACTAGCCGTTGAACATAAATATAGTGATTCGTTACCCATTGATTAGGCATTCAACTATAAAAGAGAAAGCACCGTAAACCCAAGGTACGACCAATTACACACAAAAACTCTATAGAAATCACTCTACAGTTTGTTTCTCTCAAAAATCTTTCTCCCTTACTAACTTAAGCATTGGAGGCGGTTTGGGCGACACTACACTAGTGTGTTACTCTTCCACCTAGTTCATTTTGCAGGTTCTCTATCTACAAAGACGACCCCATTCACAGAATTGTCCATCCGCTACAACGAGGAGCTCAACTGATGATTTTTTGCATCATCAATCATTATTTAGTTTCCTCCCATGATCTGCCTTCCGATGAGAGCTTCTTCCATGCACTTGTAAAGCAAAGTAGAACAAAGAAAAACAATAATAAGGTTGATCATTGTTCTAATGATATTGTTGACCATTCTTCATACACTAAAAAGCTTGAGATTGATGAGCTTTTGGGGGGATTATTGCTCCGAGCCATTCCTTAGGAATCTTAGCATGGAGAAGAAGACTCAGTGTGAATTCCAAAAGGATTGTCATAATAATAAAGAAAGTGGGGTTTCTTATGATGAGGCTTGGTTGGATGAGTTACTACTTGCTAATTTTCACCAACCTTGTTCTCTTGTGGGTTTCCTTACAAATTTTCATAAAGATCAAGGAACTTAAAAGCACTTGTTTTGGACTTCGGACCAGACCGGGAGGTCAAAACGTGAAAATCGAGAGCCATATTGAAATCCGGTTTTTTAAGCATAGAGAACCGGGTATATGTGGCAATTCCGTGAACCCCTAAAACCGGGGTTGGATCGCACGGTTCATGTAGCAAAGAAGATGGCAAGAACCGTGCGGTCCAACCCCTTATAATTAAGATCCTTCAAAGATATTCAACTTTACTTCAAAAATTAATCATAAATTTTAATGTTTTCGAGGTTATTATTTTATTTTATTAACTTTCTTATTTAATTATTAAATATATGCTTGAAAATCATTAAATTTCCCTCACATATATAGATATATTAGTCAATTTTGCTAGTTTTATAAATTTAATATCTATATTTAGGCTTTAATTAATTATTAAATTAATTATGACATTATCACGGTTCTACTTCGGTTCAACCTCGGTTCGATCTCAAAAATCTTAAACCTCTTCTTTTTACGGTTCAATGAACGGTCCGGGTTTCAAAACTATGCGAAAAAGTACTGAAAATTTGTCCCTTTCAAGGTCCCTTCTATTGCTATATTTTTCAAATTAAGACAGGAAGTTTAGCACGATCTACGGTTTATGAAAGGATAATCCAAGAAGAAATTCAACGAGCAATCTCGCAAAGGTGACTAGGAGACAGAGATTATGAAGCTCAAGGGATTTTCTTGATTGAATATGTACTAAATTGGTCCAATGACTGGCACGTTGCATTTGATTTGAATTAATTTTGTTAAATTAGTCTTTCTTCTTCATTTGTACTTGTTGTTAGGCAATAGACATATTGGTCATTCTTCATAAAATTAGTTAATTGTTTGTAAATATTATCTTTATTTTATATATTTCTTATTCCCTGTTGCTTAATATCCGCTATTCTTTCTCTTCGTTGCTTTGCAACATAAGCTTAGGAATTATATCCGCCAAGCAGTCTATTCTTTCTTTCTTTTTTTCTTTGGTTGCTTTTTGGTTTTTTCTCTAATATGTGTGAATTAAGATCGGAATTTTACCTGAGAAGAGATCAAGTAAAACTTGCAATGGTTGTAAAAAGCATGAGGTTTGATGAAGTGTAAATTCGTCGGTCGAAGTAGGCAGATGGAACTTCCGTCAAGACCAATGTATCCTCAAAAAGGGGTCACCGGTGTGGTGCCCGCCACAATGCCTCCGATGCCAAAGTTAGAACAATAAAGCAATTCGCCAAACTCGAAAGTAATAGATATTTTCTTAGAGTATCAGTATGTATGTACCTTATGCTGCCAATGTAAGGACTTTATATATGTGATCTTGATTGCTAGCCGTTGGGGTGTTAATGTCTCTCTTTAGTAACGCCTTGAGCCCAATTATGGGGCTTTTATTAGACTCCAACGGTCTGTTTTGTTGGTTTTGTAACTGCCCAGGTTATTTGTTGGCATCATTGAATGACTTTCCTTTCCTCGTCAGTGATGGCTGTTTGTCGCCAGGGATTACCTCTTCACTAGATTGACTTCGTCAAGGTAATGTGTTCTCGTCATTCCCATCGATTTGCCCCCAGGTTCGTGGTGGTCGCCGTGACGTGTCATGAGGGCCACAGAAGGTGAAAGGTTTCTTTTCCCGAGTTGTTTGTGACGCTTTGGGATTTCGTTCGAATTTAATGTATGACGGCGGCGCAGTATGAAACGTGGCCACGTGGCGCGTGCTGATTGAAGGCATTGATGGCATGACCCTTGGGTTTCCCGCTACTTTTCCGTTTCCTTGGATTTTTGGTTTCAAAAACTTTTCTTTTTCCTTCACTCTGACTTTTCTTTCTTTTCCTGCTCCGAGTGTTTGTCTCTCTTGCTTGTTTCTGCGATTATTCCGATTCTACTCTAGTGACTTCAACCTTGCTCCGGTGACGAATTTCTCCGGCCTCGATTGTTCCGCTTTTCATGGTACGCTACTCCGATTTTTCTCGGATCCTTTTTCTTCATGGTCCCTTTATAAATTCCTGATTTTTCCTTTGTCTTTTGCTTTTGTTGTTTTTGTGTTTGATATGTGGGCATTTAGGGTTAGGTACCCCTTTTCATGGTTAGTTCTTCCGAGGTTTGGGTAGCTTGCCCCTTAGTTTCTTTCTTTTTTGCTCGCTTAGGGGCGGCTTTAGGTGTCTCCGGGGACTTTTTTCCTTTGATTGGGGACTATCTTTTTGAAGGTTGTGGGTTGAGTGTAGTTCTAGGGGAGTTGTCTCCAATTTTAGGTCGATCTGGCTTGGTTTGAGGGAGAGACGAAGAGGATGTCGGAGGTGAGATCCGGCGAACTAGATAGGGGGTTGTCGTCTAGCGGCGGCCCGGTTGAGGGTGATACGGCCGTTTCCACCCCTCGTCGAGTTAGGGCTTTTATGCTCTTAACGAGGAGTGTGGGCTGGATGCCGACACCGTGGCTAAGTTCAAGGATAGGTTCCAGTTTCCTACGAGAGTCCGCGTTCGTCGGCACCGGTCCCGAGGATCGGGCCTGCCACTTATTTCCTGGTGAAGTATGCTTCTACGAGGCTGCTTTCACTTTTAGGCTTAGGCTACCCATCCATCCTCTGGTGATGGAGCTTTTGGGTCATTTTGGCATTGTCCCCGGGCAACTCATGCCTAACTCCCGGAGGATAGTTATCAATTGTATGGAGATTTGGCTGGCTGCCAATGGAGACATGATCAAAGTGAGTGAGCTCGTCCACCTTTACCGCTTAAAGGAATTGAAAGAGTATGGGTATTATGAGCTAGTCCCCTAGACGAGGAGGACTAGAATCATTAAAGGTTTAGCCGTCATTCGTGTCATGGAAATCACGTTTCTTTTTCGTGTCCGGGGATGACTTTGAGACCCCTTCTAGCGAGGCTTGGGGTGATATCCCAAGGTTACTTCGTCGGTGGGGAACCTTAAACTTAGGTGCGTCCACGTTTCTTATTGTCTGTTTATTTTCGTTTTGCAATTTTGGTCGTCACTAACCACTTGTTCAATTTCTTTTTTGCGATTAAAAGACGCCCTAAACTCAAGAGCAAGTATCGTGGTCGTGTTGAGAAAGCAGTAGAATACGCAGAGTCGATTGAGAGTTGGGACGATCTTCTTGATCCACGGATGCTTGCTTTCTCATCGCTTAGGGCCGAACCCATCTCCTTACGTTTTGCGCAGCATCAACATCGAGGAGAAGAAGAGTAAGCGTTTACCTCGTTAGTGCTGATCTTCACTTGTGTACTTTGGGTTTCTTAATTAATTTTTTAATTTTTAGAGATGACGACTAGATTCAACAAAGATATGTATGCCAAGATGAGGTCCAAGAAGGACGAACCCTTGGCAAACATTGGCAAGAAAGGAGTTCGCGTCATGAGAAAGGGTCCGTCCGTCCTTCCTTCCGCAGATGCCACTCCCATCGTCTCGGGAGTAGAGAGTCTACGGGTGGCTTCACCGGCCACTTCGATTGAGATCCCTACCCCGTCATCAAAGAGGCCGAGGCGTCACCAAAGATAAAGAGAAAGAGAGAGTGGGTTCGTCCGTCTGGGACGACGAAGGTGTGGCCGTGGAGCGGGCACATAACGTTGTGAAGGCTGAAGACCTTAAGGTCTTTTCTGGAGTGCCTCTCAATGTGGTTGCAAGTCAGCACGTTTATAAGATCGTGCAGGTAAGGCTATTTATGTGTTTTCCTTGGTTTCTTTTCACATCAATTTCCCCATCCTTTTTTATTGACGCACTTAATTTGCTTTGTCAGGTGTTGGGGGAGAGCTTTCACCTTGATTCTGAGTGTCTCACTCAAGAGGCCAAGGTGGTTTCTTTGGCATCCAGGATGGAGGCTCGGGAGAAGGAGAACTCGACGCTGAAAAAGGACCTCATAGAGTCGATGGACGAGGCTGCCACATTGAAGGAGAAAGTCAAGGCTTTGAATTCCGACCTTAGGGTCGAGCGTCGGTGAATCACCGGAGAAGGACGACCAGCTACAGGCGGCGAAGGAGAAGTTGAAGATGATCGTTGCTAGGTCCGTCGAGGCCTTCCAAAGAAACCGAGGAGTATTCCACAAGACTCTTGATTGGTACTTCAAGGGCTTTGAGCTCCTTCGTAGGTACCTCGTCAAGCACCCTACAAGGGTTGATCTGCCGAATTTGGATCTAGAAGTGGTAGATCAAGAGATGGCTGCTGATGAGGCTGCCCAATCTTCTGCATCTGAAGGTGGCGCCCCTGTTGCTAATGATGCCCTGATTCTTGGCGATGATGCTCCTGCTGCCGACGATCTCATTCATCGACGCCTTAAAACCCGAACTCGATACTTAGGAAAATTTATCTGTCATATATGCCCGTTGTGTTTTGGGCCTTTTTGGTGATGTATATATATATGTTTTTTTTTTTATATCTATTTTGAGAACAATGTCTATTGGCCCTCTGTTTCATGGGTCCGTAGGAAGAACAAAGATAATCGCCCCTCTGTTTTTGGGTTTTTTATGATTTTGTACTTACCCGTTTCTATTGCTATGCTACATTTTATGACTATGCATGTGTTTGTGATTTAGCATAAATTTCTTGCGTATTCGTCAAGATTCCGAGTTCGTCAAGCGGGACTTTGCCAATTGCGAAGGCCTTAAGGATTGTGTCTTCGTCACCAAAGACGTTCGGGACATTTACTTTCTTTTATGTCTTCGTTAGTGACTTACATCTGTCAAAGCGGAATCTTATCACTTGGCCACTTTTCGGTGACTTACATTCGGTTAAGGAATCTCGTCACTTCAAGATTCGTTAGTGATTTACTTCCGTCTTGGCGGAATTTTATCACTTAGCCATTTTTTGGTGACTTACATCCACTCAAGGAATCTCGTCACTTCAGGTTTCGTCGGTGATTTACATCCGTCTTGGCGGAATCTTATCACTTAGTTTTCACATACTTTGTACCCGTTATGGGGGTCGTTAGTAACTTACATCCGTCAATGCGGAATCTTGTTACTTTAGTTTGACTTATAATTGGCTAGACCTGTTTGCACAAAGACGTCAGAGAATAAAGTTTTTTTATTAAATTCAAGAATGACTACATTTGTCTATTACATCTACTGGTGGTACTTTTTTAAATGCTCAATGTTCCATGGTCGAGGGTGCCTTTGTCCGTCCATGGTTTCCAGGTGGTAACTTCCTTGTCTTAAGTAATGAATGACTCGGTAAGGTCCTTCCCACGTAGGACCCTGACTTTCCCCGGGTAGGGTCTTTAGTTCTTTGTGGTGGTCTGTGTAGGACGAGGTCTCCTATGTCCGATCGTCCCCGAGTTTAACCCTCTTATCGTAGTATTCGACCATCTTTTTCTGATACTTCGTCATCTTTTCCGGACGCGTTGTCTCTTACTTCGCCCGGACAATCCAGGTTGAGTCGTAGTTCGTCGTCATTGATCCCTTCATTGAATGTTCCTCGTCCGATGCTCATTACCCCCACTTCGATCGGGATTATCGCTTCTATGCCATAGGTAAGCCTGAAGGGGTTTTCTCCTGTCGGGGTTCTCGCGGTGGTTCCGTAAGCCCACAGGACATTTGGTAATTCTTCTAGCCAGGCACCCTTCGCATCGTCCGCACTGGTCTTGATAATCTTGAGCAGCGTCCGGTTCGTCACTTCCGTCCGCTCGTTTGCTCGAGGATGCCCGGGGGACGAGAATTGATTCTTGATCCCAAGGTTTAAACAGAATTCCCTGAAGCCTTGGTCGTCGAATCGCCTCCCATTATCCGATATGATCGTCAAGGGAATCCCGAACTCGCAGATTATATTCTTCCACACAAAGCTCCGGATCCGAGCCTCGGTGATCGTTGCTAGAGCCTCTGCTTCAACCCAATTCGTGAAATAATCAATAGCAACAAGTGGGAACTTTACCTGACCTTTACCTTGGGGTAGCGGACCAACGATGTCAATTCCCCACTGTGCAAATGGCCATGGGGAAGCAATAGTCGTCGATCTCTCTGTTGGAAGCCGTTGCACATTCCCGTATCGCTGGCATTTGTCGCACCTCTTAACGATCTCAACAGCGTCTACCCGCATGGTTGGCCAAAAATATTCTGCTCGTACTACCTTGTTCACCAGGGATATGGGAGCAGTGTGATCGCCGCAAATTCCTCCGTGGATTTCTTCCGGGATGTATCTAGCCTCTTCCTCGTCGACGCACTTCAAGTAAGGCATAGAGAAGCCTCTCTTGTACAAGGCATCATTTAGGATCATGAACCCGGCCGCCCTCTTCTTGATCTTTTTAGCTTCTTACGTGTTCGGAAGGAGGTGCCCGTCCTAGAGGTAGGATATTATGGGCGTCATCTAGGTGTACGTGCTCGGATGGTGAATGTTGCAATTTCTTTGATACTAGGGTGTTTACGGACCTCTATCGCCAAGTCTGTGCTAATCTCTCCTTCTTCTGATGACGCTAGCTTCGATACTTCGTCAGCCCCCATATTCTGACTTCTTGGGATCTGCACGAACTCCACTACATCGAACTCCCGAGTTAGATGTTTCGTCGGCTTGAGGTATTTCTGCATCCTTTCTTCCCTTGCTTCATATTCTCCCCTGATCTGTCCGATCACTAGCTTTGAATCACTTTGGATCAACAAGTTTTTAGCACCAAGAGCTTTCCCAAGCCTCGGTCCCGTTAGTATCCCTACGTATTTAGCTTCGTTGTTGGTGGCTGGGAATTTTAGTTAGACCCCATATTTGAGCACTTCTCCGTCGGTGGTGGTTATGACGACCCCTACTCCCCCCTTCCTTTGGGCCGACGAACTATCGGTTTGTATTGTTTATCTATCTACCCCGTCGGTAATCCTATCTTCGTCTGGAAGAGTGAATTCTGCGATGAAGTCCACTAGAGCTTGCGCCTTGATCATTGTTGTGGGATGGTACTTGATGTCAAATTGACTAAGTTCAATTGCCCTTTGGACCATTCTTCCCGCCGCTTCAGGCTTGTTCATTGATTTCTTGATTGGTTGGTCTGTCATTACAAGAATGGGATTTGCCTGGAAATATTGCCTTAGCTTCCGCGAGGCTACTATTAGCGCAAACGCAATCTTTTCGATCCTTGGGTATCCGGACTCAGCTCCTTGGAAGGCTTGGCCGACGTAGTAAATCGGGAGTCGCTTCTTGCCCTCTTCTCGATCGATCGGGGCTGCACTTATCGCCGAGGCCGACACTTGCGCAGGTATAAGTATAGGTTTTCCCCTTCTTTGGACGGGCTTAGGAGAGGTGGACTACTCGGGTAATGCTTTAGTTCTTGAACGCGTCGCCGACTTGCTCGTCGGTCCAGGCAAAAGCCACGCTTCAAAGTCTTGAAAAAGGGCAGGCATTTGTCTGTAGCCCTAAAGACGAACCTATTTAAAGCCGCTATCCTTCCTGTGAGTTTTTGAACATCCTTGACGGTTTTGGGTGAGGCCATGTCGATGATGGCTCGTACTTTCTCTAGGTTTGCTTCTATTCCTCTCTGGGACACCATGAATCCCGGGAACTTTCCCGAGGCAACCCCAAAAACACACTTACTTGGATTCAACCTCATCCGGTGTTTTTTGAGGGTTGCAAACGTTTCCTTTAAGTCGCCCGGATGTGTGAGCTCTTCCTTACTCTTGACGAGCATATCATCTACGTACACCTCCATGTTCCTACCAATCTGCTGACTGAACATTTTGTTCACCAACCTTTGATACGTAACTCCAGCATTTTTCAGCCCAAAAGGCATTACCTTGTAACAAGAGACTCTTTGACTTGTGATGAAGGCGGTCTTCTCCTGGTCTTCCTCAGCCATCTTTATCTGGTTGTACCACGAGAAGGCGTCCATGAATGTTAGTAACTTGTGCCCGGCTGTGGAGTCCACGAGCTGGTCTATTCTTGGTAGGGGGAAGTTGTCCTTTGGGCATGCCTTGTTCAGGTCGGTGAAGTCTACGCACATCCTCCATTTCCCGTTTGCTTTCTTTACCAGGACGATGTTTGCGAGCCATTCAAGATAATATACCTCCCGGATGAATCCAGCCGTTAGGAGTTTGGTAACTTCCTCCGCAATTGCCCGATCTTGTTCTGAGGCGAAAGTTCTTCGTCGTTGCTGAACGGGTTTCCTTTCTGGGTCCACATTCATTGACTGTCTTTGGATGACTTTTTGAGATATGCCCGGCATGTCCTCGTGGCTCCATGCAAAGACATCTAAATTCTCTTTAAGGAACCTTATGAGTCTTGTTCTCATCTCGGGGCTCAACGTTGTTCCTATCTTAGTCGTCTTGTTCACTTCTCCTTCTACCAATTCCACTGTTTCCAGGGCCTCTATCCTGTCTTCTTCTTTTTCTTCAACCATCCATGTGTGGTTCTCCTTCCCAACCAGGACGGGTTGATAGCATTCTCTTCCTAGGACTTGATTTCCTTTCACTTCACCGACGCCATTATCTATTGGGAATTTCACCTTCAAACAAGAGGTTGACGTTGCCACCTTCCACTTGTTGAGGGTGGGCCTCCCAATGATGACATTGTAGGATGAGGGACAACCTACCACCAGGAAGTCTACTTGTCTGGTCAATCTGTCTTTGGTAGGCCCCCCCCTCACCGTCACCGTCAATGTCACTATGCCTCTGGGGTAGACCCTGTCTCCACCAAAGCCGACGAGTGGAGAGTCAAAAAGGGCGCAGTCTTTTAGGGTCTAGTCTCATTTCTTTGGAAGGTGGGAAGTAGATGATGTCCACGGAGCTTCCGTTATCGACGAGGATCCTTTTGGTATTAAACCCTTCTATATTCAGCATTATGACCAAGGGATCGTTGTGGGGCTGCTTCACTCCCAAGGCGTCTCCTTCACTGAAGGACATGTCCTGGTATGTTCGTCGGTGCTTGGACGGAGGTATGGCGTGGACGTTATTCACCTGTCTCTGGTATGCCTTTTTGAGTGATTTAAACGATCCTCCTAAAAACGGTCCTCCCGTAATCGTGTTTATCTCCCCGATCACCTTGTGTGGAGGCTGGGACAGACGATCGTCATCCCAGGAGAAGGATTCATGTTGGATTTTATTGTCGTCCCCGAACTTGCTATATTCTCCTTTCTTCACATATTTCTGTAACTTCCCTTTCCGTATTAACTCCTCTATTTGCTCCTTTAGGTCTCTGCAATCCTCTGTGTGGTGGCCGTGGTCTTTTTGGAACCGACAATACTTGTTCTTGTCACGGACATTGGGAGATGAGTGCAATGGCCTGGGCCATTTGAGATAATGCTCGTCCTTAATCTGCGTGAAAATTTTGTTATGAGGCATAACCAAAGGAGTAAATCTTACCGTCCGAGGATTTTTATCATCCTTCCTCCTGTTCCCGTTATTGTTCCGACGGTCTGGTCGATCTCTCTTTTGCCCCCTACGGTCATCTTCCCTCTTGGCCTTGTCTCCCGGCTTCTCAACATCCTTTATGGCAGCTAAAGCATCTTCAACATTCATGTACTTCTGTGCCTTCAGGAGTATTTCCGCCATCGTTTTTAGGGGGTTCTTTGCGAGGGAGGCCATGAGGTCTCTAGACCTCAACCCCGCCTTGAAGGTCGTCAGCTGCATCTTGTCATCGCCTTCGTCCACCTCCAGAGTCTCCCGGGTGAATCGTTTGACATACGACCTTAGAGTTTCCTTCTCTCCCTGTCTTATGGTGAGTAAGTAGTCTACCGGCCTCTTTGGGTTGCCCCCCTATGAAATGGCGCAAGAAGGCACTACTTAATTTATCGAAGTTGTCTATGGACGAGTTTGGCAACTTCGTAAACCATTCTCTTGCAGCTCCTTTGAGAGTCGTTGGGAAGGAACGACACAGTATATCGTCAGGTGGTTGTTGAAGACCTAGAGTTGTCTTGAAGGTATTAAGATGATCCTGTGGGTCTTTTAGTCCGTCGAATGGCTCAAGTTGAGGTAAGCGAAACTTTGACGGTACAGGGCATTCGAGCACTGCGGCGGTGAAGGGTGAATCCGTAGCCCTTACCATTTTGTCTACGCTTTGGTCCGTCTTCTCCTTAATGGCGCTCCTCGGTTCGTCTATTTCCTTCCTCATTTTTCGAAGGAGATCCGAGTTACGCTTGTTTGGAGTAGTCGGCCTCTGAGGGGTTCCTCTCCGGTGACTATCCCCTTCTCCCTCCAGGTTACCCTTGGACCGGTTCTCTTCCTGTTGAGCCTGTTGGAGCCGTAGCTTCATTTCCTGGTTCTATTTGGTGAGTTCTTCAATGGTGGCTACAAGGGCTTGGACTTGCTAGGCCAAGACCGCTGAATCTGGGTTGGATTCCATCCGAATGTAGAGGGTTGATGGAAACTACGTTTTCAAATATGAATTTGAGAATGTCGTTCCCCACAGACGGCGCCAAATTGATGAAGTGTAAATTCATCGATTGAAGTAGGCAGATGGAACTTCCCGTCAACACCAATGTATCCTCAAAAAGGGGTCACCGGTGTGGTGCCCGCCACAACGCCTCCGATGCCAAAGTTAGAACAATAAAGCAATTCGCCAAACTCGAAAGTAATAGATATTTTCTTAGAGTATCGGTATGTATGTACCTTATGCCGCCAATGTAAGGACTTTATATATGTGATCTTAATCGCTAGCCGTTGGGGTGTTAATGTCTCTCTTTAGTAACGCCTCCAGCCCAATTATGGGGCTTTTATTAGGCTCCAACGATCTGTTTTGCTGGTTTCAGAATCGCCAGGTTACTTGCTAGCATCATTGAATGACTTTCCTTTCCTCATCGGTGATGATTGTTTGTCGCCAGGGATTACCTCGTCACTAGATTGACTTCGTCAAGGTAATGTGTTCTCGTCATTCCCATCAAGGTTCACAAGAAATTTCCTTATCACCGACTAAGTGTCTAATTGCAAAAGTTAAGTAATTTTCAACAAAGTTTGACAATTAACTTCGTTGTACCAATAATAGGAAATTATATGTGTCATTGTCAATTTGTCATGTGAAATGTACACACCTTGCTTAACCACATTTAAGTGATTGTATACAATCATTTAAGTGAATCTTGCAAAATTAGAGGTATTACTATTTTTTCGCTTTTGGCTATTTATTTACTATACCACACGATTGTTGCTTTTAACGATCCCTTCATTAATTACCACCGATTTCTTGGTATTACTATCCCTCTCTCTCTTTGTAATTGCTGTGTATTGGCTTAAGATCATTGGAGATTGTTCATGACAATAATACAGTTTCATTGTTATTGACTCATTGCTTCGATATTATAGTTCACTAGTCGCTAACCCGTGCGATGCACGGGAATAGCATTACTGGATGAGTATCAAGAAAAAAAAAAAAAAAAAAAACATTATTTTTGAGTTAGAGTAGTAAGTAAAAATCCATGAAATTATAAAAAATAATATTTAAAAAATAGTACAAAGTTTTATTAGTTAGGCATAAGAAAACAATGTTATTTTATTTATTAGTTTTTTGTGGGAATGAATAAGAGAAAGAATGTTCAATGTTGTGTCCCTAGCTTAGTTAGTGTTGTATATATAGATAGGTGTATACAAGATAGATTGTAATATATATACCAAAACGTGCCTATTGAAAAGTTATAACATTTTATATTGGATATACCAAAAGGAGTCTATTGAACATAACCTTTCATATTGGATATAGATTAAAGGTGTCTATTGAATGAAAAGATACCCATTGACTGAAGATGTCTCTATGGAATGAAAATGTATCTATCGACCGAAAATGTGCATATTAATGGAAAAGTAGCTATTGAAGGGTCACAATCATTTCAGTATAAATAGTAGTTCATATTAATTTGGTAACTTCTTTTCAACTTCTTCTTTTTCATTTTCTTAGAAACATAAGAAACTTGTGGGTCTTCTACGAAATCGCTATTTGTAGAACTTGTCTAAGGATAACATTCAATTGTGCCTTCAAGTTAATCAAATTTTCTGTTTGTCTACTGGATCATTTTTTTTATTTCATTATATGACTCCTCTATGTTCCCAAAAAAATCAAAAAGATTGGTGAAGTCTAATACTTGTTTTAGCATAACTGAAATGAAGAATTTTTTAGAGGAATTAAGAGACTTTTTTTTCTCGATTGCAATCTATGGATATATGGCAATCAAAGTTTTTATTTTTATTTATTTATTTATTTTTTACCAAGGACTTGTAAATGCATGATTGGTGGTTTACTGGGAATCGGAAAAAGAAAAAAGAAAAAAGAAGTATGTGGTGGAAATGTTGAGATGCAGAGGAAGGAAATGAATTTAGTAGGGAACGTGAAAAGTATACATAGAGAATATGTTCATGCATTAAGAGAGAAGAGAATGATACCTTTGTCAGAAAATGTCCGTCACACTGGACATAGTCTATTGGCGTTGTCATGGATTTACTGTGAACTATCTCTCCAAGTATGCAGTCAATTGCTGCACCCTGATTGTATAGAATATCATTAGATAGCAACAAAAATGCGAAATACCCATAAACTAAAAATAAACACGTAATATTAGAAATTTTAACTATTCAAACATGTAATCACCTTTGTTAACACCAAATGCCCGCATCTCAAACCTTGAACAACATCAACAGATGCATTTAAAATTGGGCTTGTCCAATGAAGTCGCACGACATTCAAAATGTCATCGGGGAGTTCTTTTTGTGAAGTGATTAGGATATGAAGGAATTTTTTAATTTTTTGAGAAGTAGGATACGAAGGATTTTGATATGATATATTTTATCTGTAACAGTTTCTAAAACAAACCAAAAATAAATAGAATGTGATTGGGAGTTTTTAGTGTTATTTATAGTTAATTCTTAAAAACTGTATTTAAAACAAATTGAATTTCATGTAAAGTCACAATCTTTGGGTGTTTTAAGATGTAAACATGGCTGCAATTTATGTAGACACGTGGCGCAATGAGATGCGGTCAAGAAAAAGTCAAACGTTTCGGCTATTAGTTATTATATAGATTGCCTAGTCTAGTTTTTGTTTTTGTTTTTGTTTTTTGTTTTTCTTTTTTTCTTTTTTTCTTTTTTTTGGTTTTTCTTTTTTTCATTCCCGCTCTAGATTGTTTTATTTTGTTAGAAGTGATTTGATTTTATAGGATTGTTTGGTTAACAATAAAGATTTTGTTTGGTAAATAGTAAATCTTTGGATAAATATTTTTATCAGTTAAGCTAATAGGATCCCATAAAATATAAATCCTTATTGCTAAGCTATCTTTTTTTCCCCTTTCTTCTTTTAGGTACAATAGTTAGAACCTCAATTAATCCATGAATTATCCATCCAACCATCACTTCAAAGCATGAAATAAAGTATCGAACCATTTGCGATTAGTATTTATAGATTCCATACTTAGAAACTTTATTTTGTTGATGTTGAATACATATAGATGGTCTTATATATTCATATACCTTGTAGGAACTCATTGGAAAATGAGTGTGAGTAAAAGAGATTTAATCCTGTGTTGTGTATCAAAGAGTTAGGCCTTTTTGGATATACACTACTGTAAGTTTCTTTAAAAAACATTCTCCCATCTTCTCATGTATGTGTTAAAAATACTTAGTATTCTCCAAAAAAAAAAAAAAAAAAAAAAAAAACCCTTGTAGGAACTGTTCACCTACTTGCCGGATCTCTTCTTGCTCGCTTTACGCACTCCTCCACGCGGCTAATAGAGTTTCAACCTACATTTTCATGTTCCAAATTCTAGGATACTCTTGATGTTGTCTCTAGAGAGAGGTCTTCCTAGAGAGAGCTCTCAAAAACCGCACGTACGTTTATTATAGAGATAAACCCAGAATAAAGATGAGTGGTACGGTCCTACAGTCACTCAAACACTCATTGAATATTATAGTTACATGCTTGCTTCCGTATGATTTGATATTTGATTCTTTTGAATGTAATTATATTTATTATATATACATGCTTGTTAGTAATGACTATCTTAAAAAGATCGAAATGAATATATTAGAAGGCAATAATGATACTAACAAAAAAAAATTTATAACAAATTTCACAGTTGTTGATGTATTCAATTGTGAGTGAGAGAGAAAATGTTGTATGTTCATGAGTTTTAGTTGTGTCAGCCACTCATACTATAATTATTAAATTTGTTGTGAAAAATTGTGTCCATAGAGTAAAACAACACATAGATACTAGTCGAACTAAAATAATTGAACGAAAAGCAAACAAGTTTAGTATATTATTTTATTTAATGACTATCTTATACACCACTGTTAGTTTCTTTAAAACCTTCTTCTCTCTCCCTTTGTGTGTGTGTTAAAATACTTAATATTCTATAATAAAAAATAATAATAATAATTTACATTTAATTCTAATGGTATTCATTTTTTTTTTTAATGTATTTCTCATAAGGAAGAAGAAATTTGACTGGAAAGTAAAATTGCTTCTGCAAGTATGCTGGATTATTGTATTTATCCTCAAAAATGTATATGAGAAAATTTTCCCAAATTTTCGTTACAAACTTTTTAAATATAACTTATATTATACTCGTTGCGTTTTTTCTCCATTTTTGTATATTTTGTCATATTTTTGAAATGTACTTTTCTTGAAAGATGTCAAATCAGATCCACCTGTATATTTGTTGTGTTATATAAACCATATTTGTAAATGTTTAATTTTACACATAAATGTTCGCTGTAGAGATATGCAAATGGTTTTAGGAACTAAGCAACATGATGACCTTCCATTATAAAGCTCTTGTATTCTTCAATTAAAGATGGAGATTTTCGTAAAGTTGTGTTGGCAGAGATGCTCGCATAAACAATATCACAATTTTCAAGTGTAGTTATAATCTCATGATGCATAATGATTAATGAAGTGTGACTTGGACTATAATTGGCAAAGCTTAAACATCAACTGATTTGTTAGAGATTGAAAAATTATATAGTTAATATTTTAAAAATATATATATATTTGTGGAGCATGATACATAAATTGGGGAGAAAGTGAGAGAGAGAGAAGTAGTTTAATTTTAAAGTACTCTATTCAATTTTAAGTAGTATCTCACTCACGAGAGTGGATGAATGCTTCTGCCACAGTAATGAGAATGTAACGCTAATTATGGAGCTTCAAAAATACAAATTTAATGATATTTGGTAGTAAACATTAAGGCTGATCTAAAAACAAATCTAATATTTACAAAAAGAAAGTGATTTTTTTTCATTAAACCTTGGTCCAAATGAATACAGGCGCACCGATGATCGCACAAGTTGAATAGCTCAAAATTGAAATTTGAGTGAAACATTCTCGTTTAATAGAAAATACAGAGAATAAATATAGCCAACAACTTGAGATGTTAGCTACCAAGAAAAGATATATATAAATATATATATATTAATACAAATTTATAATATGAAGGTTTTTTTTTTTTTTTTTTAGAAGGATTTTTATAATATGAAGGTATTAATTAGATATCCTACTACTATAGTGGTTTCCCTTATCTCGGTGGGGCAAGCTTCGTTAATGAGCAATGGTCTCTCGCCATAGTAATTAGACCGATTCCAAAGTCTTTTAAGGCATGTCCCAAATACAGATCTAATGGTATTTTGGCTACAATTGTTAAGACGCACACACCAAAAAAAAAAAATTCATTTAATTTACTTCTTTTAATGTGTACGATTCATTTTTATGTTTATTTTTGGGATTGATAACAAAGTGTATGTTTAAGTTTATGTTAATTATAACTTCTCTAGTTATTACCTATATCTGTTCTCTAAATTTTCTGTTAAATAGGAGCTTTTGATTTAAAATTTGATTTTGAACTACTCGGCTAACGCAATAATCAATGCTCTTGTATTCATTTCTATCAATGTTCAAAGAAAATTCCCTTTTCTCTTAGTAGATATTGGATTTTTTTTTTAATTCAATATGTGCATATTTTTTAATTTTACGCATAAATACTCGCTCTATAGACACGCAAGTGGTTTCAGGAATTAAGTAAAAGGATTTAGCTAAACTTTCCATTATAAAGTATTGGTGTGCTTTAATTAAAAACGAAGATTTTTGTAAAGTTGTCGGCAAGTCTGCTCATACAAGCAATGTCACAGCTTTTAAGCGTAATTACAATAGGAAAAAATGCTCATACATCATCTAAACTTTCAAGTGCTAGCCAAAACACCCCTGAACTTTTTTATTGCCAATTTACTCTATAAACTTTACATACCAGCCAAATCAATACCTCGGTTAGTCTACCATTAAAAATCTAACGGAATGGTCATGTGTCTCGCGTGAGATTTAAAAAACAAACTCAGTCCCAATTTGAAAACCAATGGAAAAAAAGACACAAAGGAACCAGAGCCACCTCAGCACAACACCCCATTGTCTCACCGCCTGTGTCTTGACGATCCTTGGTGGTGCTGGCTCTTCCTATCTAAATAGCAGAGAGTCGAAAAAATGTCAATACTAGAGCACTTTCTTATAGAAACTAAAGAACCACAAGCCTACTTTAATTCTAGTAAGGTGCAAAGGCACCCACGTGATTGAGTTCTTGAAGTAATAGCACGGGTGCGTTTTGGGACTCGGGTGCGGGTGCGGGAGTCGGCAATTTTTGAAAAAGGTGGGTGCGGATGCGGATGCCGGTGCGGCAGGACTTGGCGATTAAAAAATTATTAAAAATATTTTTATTTATATTTTTAATATATTGCTAAGCATGCTTTTTTATATAATAATAATAATAATAATAATAATAATAATAATAATAATAATAATAATAATAATAATAGCAGTAGTAGTATAGAAATAATAATAAGTAAAAAAAAAAAAAGTATGTGGCTCTCACGTGTAGCTTCACATTAAAAAAGAAAAAAAAAAAGGAAGATTTGGCTCTCACGTTTGGTCAGAGAGGCACAAAAAACAAAGAAGAGCCTTTTAAGTGTTGTACTTATCAAAAAGAGAAACAGAAGTTACAGAACTCTTCCAAAAAAAAAAAAAAAAAAAAAAAAAACCAAAACAAAACAGAAGTACAGAACAACTCAGTACTC
Source organism: Quercus dentata (assembly GCA_028216015.1). Taxonomy (NCBI): domain Eukaryota; kingdom Viridiplantae; phylum Streptophyta; class Magnoliopsida; order Fagales; family Fagaceae; genus Quercus; species Quercus dentata. The sequence continues at coordinate 75,531,180 of CP116448.1, forward strand.
ACTCAAGAAGATGATGCAAAGAAGAACACGAAGAAGCAAACATATGATTTTAGTCCACCGGCGACAATGGTGTATCAATATCCAGTCCAATCCACCGGTATTTTCGGTTTAAGTTTTTTTTTTTTTTTTTTTTTTTACCTGTCGATTTCCTTTTTTGGCCGAAACACACCGATATTCGGCCGTTACGATTCGATTCGGCCCGGTTCGGCGTGAATCGGCGCGCGTCGGAGCCAAATCGGCGTGAATCTGGAAACGAAAAAAAAAAATTTTGGACGCGGTTCAACGCGCAGGTAACGGCGTCCCTCACGCGTCGGACGCAAGTGCGGCGGCCATTTTGCTGCGTCCGTGCATCCTAGTACAAGGACTACCATGGTGCAATGGTCTAATACAATGAAATGCACAAATTAATTCACGAATACTTTCCATAGGGAATATTAAATGCATTGACAACAAAGAGTGCCTAAATTTCGATCACCTGAACCCACCCGCCCCATGTGCTTGCCCACTTAAACAAGCATGCAGTAGCCTAGATGCACTCATCGGATGGCTCAAAGCGGCGTATGAAGAGAATGGTGGATTAGCCAGAATCAAACGATTTATTTAAGGGAAGTTAGAGAAGGCCAAGCAAAATTTGGAGAGATTCCTTATGAAAAGAAGAAACAAAAATGCCCAACTACTGTAATGGCCACAACTATTGTGGTGACTCAAGGAGGCAATGCTGGCAAACTACGGTGGCTCTATGCTATGGTGGCTCTGTTTCTACCATGTCTCTCTCTTTCCTCTCTCCAGGCCAGATCTAACTTTCTCTTTCTATTAATTGGATTGAGTTTTTTTTTTTTTTTTTTTAATAAATCTCACCCGAGACACATGTGACCAATTCGTTAGATTTTTAACGGTAGTCTAACCGAGGTATTGATTTGGCTGGTATGTAAAGTTTATGGAGTAAATTGGCCAATAAAAAAGTTCAGGGGGTGTCTTGGCTAGTACTTGAAAGTTTAGAGGATATATGAGCATTTTTCCCATTACAATAAAGTTTGAAGCTAAATTTTATTCTTATTTTTCACTTTTTGCCTTAGTTTTTTGTTTTTTAAAAATAGCCAAACTAGTTTTCTGTTTTTTTTTTGGTTATATGAATCTTAATGGCGTGGTGAATCAATGAGTCTTACCTTCTTATTAGTTTTAAGAGGAAACTAAAGAACTTAGCGAAAAACCCCTCCATTGCCCTCCAAGTAGTAAATCGATTCACTAGAGAATAAGTTGGAGTACACGAATAACAAAAGACCCTCCAAGCCTAGTCTTCCCCATGTACTTGAGCCCTCCAAGCTCTTACTAACAACGGACTTCTCGAAGTCATGTCTTCTCGAGCTTTCTGGATCCCGCAATAAGCCCAATGGCATCCGCCAAGCCTCACCGGCTTCTTTTGGCAAATCCCCAAAACTTCCAAAGTTTCTAAACACTCTCTACACACTGAAAATGTGTAGGTTGTGTTTGGGTACAAATCTCCTCTCAAGGTATGACAATGGGAGAGGGAAGGAGAAGAGACTAGAATGATTTCTCACTAAGGATGAGTAGCTCTCTCTCTAAAAGATGGGTGTGTGTATTATAGAAAATCTATCTAGGGTTTTTCTCTCTGAATAGCCTCACATACTTTTGTGGGTAATGAGGGTATATATAGTATGGATGAAAGGTAAGACAGTCACACTTAAAAATCCTCCAGGGAGAAAGTTTCGCGGGTATCTCGCAAGAAGGCCTTACCCGCGAGACACTCATGAAATCTTCCAAGCTAGCAGGACTCTTGACTTCCAAAGCATTTGCTTCTCATGTGTCTCTTTCACGGGTAAGCTTCTAGCGAGACACTCGCGAAATCCATTGCTTCTTCATTTTATGCTCGATTCTTTACCAACTTAATATTAAACCCAACACAATAAAATCCCACAAAATACAAGGAACAAAATTAAACCAATTACAACACTTTTTGTCATGGAATTACAAGAGACTTGGTGGTACACTACTCCCTTTGCTTCACTGACTTATAAGGCAGAAAGTGGGGGGTTTTCTTTCGATGTGGGACGCCTAGGTTGCAAAGCATGCCAAGGTCGGCCAAGGACGTTGTTAAGCATGCCGAGGACGTTGCAAAGCATGCCGAGGACGGCCGAGGACATTTTTGCAAGCATGCCTAGGACGTTGCCAAGCATGCCTAAGCATGCCTTAGGTACCCACATCATTATTTTGGGAATTCTCTCTCTTATTTCTCTTTCCCTCTGTTATGGTTATGGATCTTCCTGTTCATCATCATCAGTCATCACTCTTTGCTGCCATTTCTTTCCATTGCAACATTGGCAACACTTGAGCTCTGTTTCTATTTCATCAATCCCCGCCCCTATGGCCCTCTCACAGCCACTGTCATCATATGTGAGCTGCAAAGATAAATCTATCATGATCCATTCATGAATTGCAGATAGGTTCAACATCATATGGATCAAGATAGGTTTTCACAAAATGGACATATTTATCTTATCCTATCTTGGAAGGAGGGGTATTAATCCAAGCAACATATAACTTGAAAGGCTAAATTTTAAAACTTTAGAGTGTAAAATTAAAAAAATAATAATAATTAAACTTTAGAAGTATAGATGCAGTTTAGCCTTTTTAAGTGTGTGGGTGGCGTAAGGGTCCTAGGGGTGGTGGGGACCAAAAATGTCTCTAGGTCCAAATCTATTAATAAACCCCATCCTTGAAGAACCCCCACGGAGCGCTCATTTATTGGATTTTGGGTCCGTTGAGGTCCAAAATTCAGCACACCAGGCCCAAAGAAATAAACACAAAGGGCCATAGAAAATGAAAAGAGGTGGGCTTAAAGGCTTAAAGCCCCAAAACCATAAAAAAGACAAGCCCGTAAGCCTATGAGAAAAGAAAGAAGAAAAAGAAAAGAAGCCTATATCAGAAGATTGGAGAAGAACCAGCGTAAAAAAGAAAGTTGAGTCGGGATCCCCAGAGGGTGCCAAAGGCTCGGGATCCCCGAGGTGTGTAGCACAACCAAGAGAGGATTAAGACAACTCAAAGGAAAAGCCAAAAGAACACAAGAAACAGAGGGTAGATACGTCCTTCTTAGGTACCGGAGATCCAGCAAGAAAAAGAAGAAAGCCTAGAGTGACCTCTCACAGCACAAGTGGACGGTACCTCGGAGAACCAGAATAAAGGGGTATAAAGAGGGGAGTAGCAGCAAAGAACTTTCGAACAAGCAGAGTGGGATTCCGCCCATTTGAGAAAAAAGATAAAGAGGAAGGACGGCCAAAACCTGAACCATGAGGAACGTGACATCAGAAACAAGTGCACTCCGAAATAGATAGTCAGCCATGGGCTTTTGAGGAAACAACACCAAAAGGAAGAAAAAAAATGTGAAACAGGGAAAACTCAACCTTCTAGGCGATGGGCACAAAACAGGCTTTGGTATCCAGGGGGCAAAACAGGGGAATCAATAGTTCCCCGGGACCCTAAAAATAACACTATAAAAAGGGGGTAGGGATCGTGAAGAAGGCAAAAGAAATTACAACAGAATCATTGAGAAAGTTACACGAGAAAAACTCAAAGAAATTAGTGAACCATCTCCCGGTACCCCAGAAATGACCACTATAGCACATACTTGGATTCGAAAAGATTCAAACCTTGCAAGTCTTAGAGGCTTGAGTAGCTATCTAAGTCTGTAATTTTTGAGCTTACTTGAATCTTGTATCACGTCTTAGTGAACACATTGTAATCATAATAAAGAAAATTTAATGAAGTATTTCTTATTAATTTGAGGATCCCTAACCAATACTTTGTATATTTACTAATTGCTTTGCATTACTTTTGCTGTTTTGATTGTTGCTCAATACAAATATCCTCGTTTGCTAGTTTATGTGTATTGTAGGAAGTATGCCCTGTGCACCACTTGGTTCTTAAACAGCCCTTTAGCTACGGTGAACCAAAGTCCAATCCACCAAACTATAATCATTTGACCCAGGATCCTTGGGCCTGTGTGCTAAAGAAAAAGCACTCACACATTTTGCCAACTCCACTGGGGACTGGGTAAAGAAGAGAGAAGAAGCAATCCCTTCGTAGAGCATGCCTCTAAAACAAAGGAACGGCAAAGGTACTAATATGCCACCTACAGCCTCCGAGCCCATGGGAGAAAACGAGGTAGCTTCCGGACAGAAGGGCGAAGTACCCCTGGTGGAGCGGGAGGTCGTGTCAGAACAAAGGCACGCAAGGCGGGAACCAGACCCCATGGTTCGAATGACGGTGATTTTGAAGGATTTAGAGCAAGAAGTTCTCCTTCTCAAAGAAGGCAAGACACAGGAAATCGGAGACAATGTTCCCCCTGTTGGTAACCAAGACAAAACTCAACTAGAAGGAGGGTCAAAAGTGGGAAGGAGAACCAACCCCCAGTACCTAACATTGGTAGATGTTAGTGCCCTCCTAGAGCAAGAAAGGGAAAAACTTTCGAGGATCCCCAAGCAATTCTCTCGGGATCCCCCATTTCCTCCCGAACTTCTTGGTAAGCCATACCCCAAAGGGTATGAACCCCCAAAGTTCCATCCTTTTGACGGAAGGAATAGAAGCGTTGTGGAATACATGAGTAGGTTCATTCACACTATGGGCCCTTACGTAGGAGACAAAGAACTATGTCTAAGAGAATTTACTAAATCCTTAGTGGACAAAGCATATACTTGGTACACCACACCGAGACCTAGGTACACTAAAACTTGGGATGAAATGATGGAGAGATTCTGTACTAAGTATTACCCCGGTGATGACAAGATCACTTTCCAAAACCTTGAGATGGTAAGGCAGAGGCCTAGGGAGGATCCTGTCCAGTTCATTAAAAGGTTTGAAGATGTGTCCCTAGATTGTTATGGGGACCACAAAGAAAAAGAACTCGTAGAAACCTGTATATCCAACATGCTTTTCGATTACAAACTTAATCTTGAAAATCTATGCATTGCACAGTTTTTTGAATTATTCTGAGAGAACTAGAAGGACATCATAAACTATGAGGACAAAAAGGATGTCAGTATCCCAAGCCATTACAACATCGGTGGGAGAGAAAAGGAAGAGGCCTGACGGGAAGGTGTTCGAGGAACCACTGGTGATCCCATGTACAGCTAAGAAGTTAAACCATGTCTTGGACAAATGGATTGGAGATGGAGTTGTTAGGCCATTTCTTGTGTCTAAGCCACCAACCGAGGAAGAAAGGAAAAACCCTTTGTTTTGCAAGATCCATAATTATGTCAAGCATTCCACCAAGGATTGCTGGACCCTCCGTAGGCTCTTCCACAAAAAGCTAAGAGAAGGAACCCTGGAGCTCACCTAGAAGGAGCCAGAAGTGTAGAGGAACCCCTTGTCCAACCACAAAGGGAAAGGGATGGTAGCTGTAGTAATCCATGGAAACCCCGTGACGAAAGAATCTTAAGGATCCTTCCACCCAAGTACAGTTAGGACCCTTCAAAAGAATCCCAAGTTCAGGTCATTATTCAACCAATCGGGATTTGGACCAGAAGTAAGAAGGGTGGCCATAGAGTCTCTCATGAGTATAGCAGCAAATTTGGGAATGGAATGTTTCACAGCAGAGTCACATGCTAGTTGAGCTTTCCTGGAGACAACCAATACAATAACTTTCACTAATAAGGACATGGAGGTCGAGCATCCGGACCACCGTAGACCCCTTTATCTAATGGCCACCATAAATGGTGTCCAAGGTAGAAGAGCATTGGTGGACACGGGGGCATCACACAACCTCATAGCCTTGAGTACACTGGAAGCCGTGGACCTGGTTGACAGGAGGATCTTGGGGGCTTCCATGGAGATAACAGGATTTGGAGGGTCGGTGGAATCAATCGAAGGATACGTATAGCTGGCCTTGAGAGTAGGACCAACAGTGGCCCTGACAAGGTTTCATGTAATTAATGCAGAGGTATTCTACCATGTCTTGTTGGGACGCCCGTGGCTCCATAAACACCGCCTTATTTTGTCTACATACCATCAATGTATTAAAGGGAGATTGAACGGGAGGCCCATGAGGATCCCCGCCAACTATAACCCTTTCAGCCAAGGAGAAGTGAACTTTGTAGAAACAATGTTTTACGATGAGCTAGAGCTAGATGATGAGAGCCCCACGCCGAGGTACTCGGGAGCGCCTATCTTGGAAGAAGAAGAAGAAGAAGAAGAAGGAGGAGGAAAGGGCACTGTGACACGAGAAACCTCTCCGGAGAGAAAAAGGTAAAAGAGGGAGCTCGGCTCTTTAGGATCCCGAGAATGTGTGGTGGTGCAAGAACCCGGGGAAAGGTTGATTTATCGCTTGTGAAGGTGCACAGGACCTAAATGCGTCACGTAGAAAGGTCCCGGACCACCGGATTGCATGATGACCCAAGAAAAATCCCGAGAGGAACCAGTCAAGGAAGCCCAGATTCAGCCTGAGGAAGAATTAAGGGAAATAAATTTGGGAGCCAAGCGGGATCCCTAAAACTGTCTTTATTAGCGATCGGTGATGGCACAAGAAAGGGAGCAATTGGTGGCCTTACTCCAGAAGTACGGGGACGTGTTCGCATGGACCTATGATGAAATTCCTAGTCTAGACCTAGGATTGGTAGTTCATTCTCTTAACATGGACTCAAGAATCGGACAGTTCAGTTCAGTAGGCTAGGGTCTTTCACACCGAGGTAGAAGCTCAGATAATTCAAGAAGTCAAAAAGTCGCTATGACTAGTTTTATCAAACCCATCCAACACCCCAAATGGCTTTCTAACATAGTACCTATGAAAAAGAAGAATGGTTTGATCCATTGCTGTGTGGACTTTCTTAATCTGAATAAGGCATGCCCAAAAGATGAGTTCCCTTTGCCCAATATCGACCTCCTTGTAAATTCAATTGCAGGAAGCTCTATGTTCTTGTTTATGGATGGGTACAGTGGGTACAATCAAATTTGCATGGCTGCCAAGGATGCAGAAAAAACCGCATTGAGAACTCCAATCGGGAATTTTTATTACATTGTAATGCCTTTTGGCCTAAAAAATACAGCGACTACGTACTAGCGAACCATGACAGTTATCTTTCATGACATGATGCATAAGGAGATGGAAGATTACGTAGATGATATTGTGGTCAAATCAAAAACTAGGACAGGACACCTTTTGGTACTTGAGCAAGTTTTCGAAAGATGCAGGAAATACAAACTACACATGAACCCCATGAAATGTGCCTTGTGGTGTCTCTGCTGGAAAGTTCCTTGGGTTTTTGGTACATCACAAAGGCATAAGTGTAGATCCAATCAAAGCCACAACCATTGCCACAATGAAAAGATCGACAACGATGAGGGAGCCCAAAAGCTTCCTAGGAAGGGTCTCTTATATTAGGAGATTTGTGCCTAGGCTAGCTTCAATTACGACGGGTTTATCCAAACTGTTGAAAAAGGGAACCGAGTTCACTTGGGGAACAGAACAACAAGAGACTTCCAAAGGATTCAGCAGATCATGAATCATTTGCCCACTTTCCAAGCTCCGGTGCGTGGGCGACCTCTGTTGCTGTACTTAGCATCAAACTCCCAAGCAATAGAAGCCTTGCTAGCACGGGAAGAGTGGGATTCCGCCCATTTGAGAAAAAAGATAAAGAGGAAGGATGGACAAAAGCTGAACCATGAGGAACGTGACATCAGAAACAAGTGCACTCTGAAATAGATAATCAGCCATGGGCTTTCGAGGAAACAACACCAAAAGGAAGAAAAAAATGAGAAACAGGAAAAACTCAACCTTTTGGGCGATGGGCACAAAACGGGCTCTAGTATCTAGGGGGCAAAACAGGGGAATCAATAGTTCCACGGGACCCTAAAAATAACACTATAAAAAGGGGGTAAGGATCGTGAAGAAGGCAAGAGAAATTACAAAAGAATCATTGAGAAATTTCTATCGAGAAAAATTCAGAGAAATTAGTGAACCATCTCCCAGTATCCTAAAAACAGCCACTATAACACATACTCGGATTCGAAAAGATTCAAACCTTGCAAGTCTTAGAGGCTTGAATAGCCATCTAAGTCTGTAATTTTTGAGTTTACTTGAACCTTGTATCACGTTTTAGTGAGCACATTGTAATCATAATAAAGAAAAATTAATAAAGTATTTCTTATTAATTTGAGGATCCCTAACCATTACTTTGTATATTTATTGATTGCTTTGCATCACTTTTGCTGTTTTGATTGTTGCTCAATACAAATATCCTCGTTTGCTAGTTTATGTGTATTGTAGGAAGTATGCCCTATGCACCACTTGGTTCTTAAACAGCCCTTTAGCTGCGGTGAACCAAAGCCCAGTCCACCAAACTATAATCATTTGGCCCAGGATCCTTGGGCCTGCGTGCTAAAGAAAAAGCACTCACACAGGGTCTAATGTGAACTATAAGAAGAAAAACTACCCTTAGACTCAAAAGTAGTTTTCATGATATATATATCAAGTTAAAATGAAAAATTGTCCCTCTAAGTTTTATCATTTTTCTTTTCAATCCTATAATTTTGGGTTTTGTCATTTCAGTTCTCTAAATTTCAATCCTTCCTAATTAAGAATGTGTTTATTTGAAGGTGAAATAGGGTGGATGGAAAACTTTAGAGAGAAAATAGGAAGGAAAACTTCAAAACCCAAAACCTCAAAAATGGCCACAAACAACCCGAAACCTCTAAAATTACCAAAAATACCCTAAAACCCCTAAAACGACCAAAATACCTCTAACCTACAAAATGACCAAAATACCCCTCAAAATATCTAAATTAACCAACATACCACTAATCCTATAAGATGAACAAAATACACCCAAAGCCTCTAAAATTACCAAAATAGGGGTTTAGGGGGTATTTTGGTCATTTGTTATGTTTGGGGAGTATTTTCGTCATTTTTTTAGTTTTAAGGGGGATTTTGGTCATTTTTTAGGTTTAAGGTGTATTTTTATTGACTTACAATATTAAGGGACATTTTTTTATCATTTTTTAGGTTTCGGGGCATTTTGGTCATCTTTTAGGTTTCGAGGATATTTTGGTCATTTTATGTTTAGGGGTTATTTTGGTCATATATAGGTTTTAGGGGTACTTTGGTCATTTTTTAGGTTTCAAGGGGTATTTCAGTTAATTTCTAGGTTTTGAGGGTACTTTGATCATTTTTTAGGTTTTGAGGGCATTTTGATCATTTTTGGGTTTCTAGGTTATTTTGGTAATTTTCAGGCTTTAGGGTTATTTTGGCCATTTTTAAGATTTCGGGGGTATTTTGGTCATCTTTAGGTTTTTGGGGTATTTTGCATAGTTTTAAAAAACCGGACCGAACTGGCCGATCCGACCGGTTTAACCAGGAACCGGCCTTCAATCCGATCCGATTATGGTAAAAAACTAAAAATAACTTAAAAACCAGTAAATAGTGAAAACCATTTGGTTCAACTTGAGAACCGGAAACCGGCATGGTCAAACCGGTTAATGACCGGTTGAGGGTTTTTTGACTTTTCCGGGAAAACTATGTCGTTTGGTCCTCAAAATTAAACCTAAAGTCCTAAAAACTAACCCTAAAGTCCTCACTCTCTCATCTCACAATCACGCCTCTTCTCAAACTCCCTGCCTCACTCTGCCTCACTCTGTCGTTTTACTCTCCCTATTGAGGCTGGACACGCACACACTTGTTAATATATATATTTTTATATATAATTAAAAAATTATTAATTATTTATATAATTTAAATAAATAATAATTAAATTATTTATGACGTCATCGGTTCGGCCATCGGTCGGACCCCTGTTCGATTTAAAACCGATAATTAGCTCCTCGACCAGTTCTTTCATTGTATCGATTTTTAAAACCATGGTATTTTGGTTCATTTTTAGGCTTCGAGGTTATTTTGGCCATTTTTTAGGTTTTGGAGGTATTTTGGTAATTTTTTAGGTTTTGAGGGTATTTTGGACTTTTTTTGGGTTTTGGGGATATTTTGGTTATTTTTAGGTTTCAGAGGTATTTTGGTCATTTTTTGGGTTTCATGGGTTTTTTCGTCATTTTTTATGTTTGGGGGGTATTTTGGTCATTTTTTTTTATTTCGGGGGTATTTTAGTCATTTTTTGGTTTTGGGGTTATTTTGGTCATTTTATGGGTTTTGAGGGTATTTTGGTGATTTTTAGGTTTTAGGGGTATTTTGGTCATTTTTTGAATTTCGGGGGTATTTGGTCGTTTTATGGGTTTTGGGGAGGTATTTTGGTAATTTTTAGGTTTTAGGGTGTTGAGAGAAAAATTTTGATGATCGCAAATAGAATATGGGGTAGCCAAGCCGAAATTCAACGATGGGTCCTTGAAATAAAGCCCAAAGGCTATCGGTGTGGTGTAAGTCTCCCCAAGCAAGAGATAGAGGCTGCACCCTAACAAGAAGACCATAATAAAGCATAATAAACACGTTAGTGTTGTTAATTTGTTATATTATTAGTCTTTTTATGGCGTCGTAGTTCAAATCAGTCCTCTAGCGATGCGGTATTATCTCCAGCGGTAAAGGTGAAATTATACTTAGAGTCTAGCAGTTAATGATTAAATAAATTTAGGAAAATGTTCACTCCTGGGAGTCCTTATGTGTCTTGGTCAAGGGAATTTATAGTACTTTCAACCATCATTACATCAATTGTGAGGGAAAATTCAATTGTTACAAATACATTATATTCTTCATCATAATAATAAACAATGATTAAAGGCTCCATAGTTACAAATAAAAGAGGAAAAATAGGATGGAATGAAGGGAGAGAAAGATCCCCACCAAGTGTAGCAAGTATTAAACTAAGATTTTGGTGAGTGTATAATCATAAGGCATGAATGAGGTGAATGTGGGTTATTTTGAGTGAGTGAGATGGGATTAACATTGAGATTGAAGCTTTTTGTGAGTAATGGGCTGTTTGTGTCTGGTTGGAGGACATTTTTGAGTTGTGGTAGTGTAGAGGGGTGGGAAGAATATCTGAAATTAGATGAGTGTAGGCTGAAGATGATGAGTGGTGAGATTAAGGAAAGCCAAACCACGAGCAAAGTAGTAAACAAACCAAGGGTTTCAGAGGGAGTGGCTGTCCTGGTCGGTTATGGGACGTTTATGGAGTAGGAAGGTGTAAGCAAGGTGGTGAATGTTGGTGTTATGGTGACTATAGGCTGAGAAAGGTTGTGAGTGAGCTCAAGAGAGCTTGGGGAAGCTTAAAGAAAGCGAAGTGGGATTGAATTTCTGTAGAGTGTAGTCAATAATGAAATTTTTAGAGAGGCTTCCTCCTCCCCCATGGGCTGAGGTGTGTGTCTTTTTATAATGGAGCTTGAGAGAAGCATTGATTGACAAGAATCCAAAAATGCATGACTCATCAGGGGTGACGAATCAAGGTTAAGCTTCTTAAGAATTTTTGGTCAGAAATTAGAGATTCACTTTAGGGCCTGCCTTGCTTCTTTGGGTAATGATGGGATTTTAGAGCTTTTTGCATTAAGTGCCAAGATTTTCGGGGCTGAGCTTAATTATTATGTATCAAGAATGAATCCTAATACCGCAAATTGAGATTTGGTCCCCCAAGAAGTAAGATTTCAACACCACAAGCCAGGTGTCAAGTTCTAGTCTACTTCAGGAGGTTCCACTGGAGATCCCTTTATGCCATCCAAACCATATGTTCTCAAATTTTCCCCTTTAGGATTCATGGGCTTGGTACATGAATCATGTCTTGATCGTTTTTAACATTTATAGCATCAATTTGTTGAAGTTTGGATAATTTGGTTTCAGCTCCCCTTCTGCTGGAGGTGCAGTTTTGAGGAAGATCATGGAGTCTCTTCATCCTTTTGACTTCAGCTGATATGACAGCCCTTGGGCACTGTTCACGTCAGGCAAAGGGTGGCAGAAAATTGATGGGACAGCCCTTAGTCCATTCTCAAAGGCTTGGTTCCCTTGTATGAGTCTCTAGTTGCCTTTTGGTTAGTTGTTTGTGTTTTTTGCTTGGGCTTGCTCACATGGGCTGGGTTGTGTGCACATGTTGCCATGGGCTTTCATTCCTCATAGATTTTATTAGTAAATATTTTTGGGTTTTTCATAAATACTTACAATGGGCCTTTGAGCAATTAGTTGTAACGTTTGAAACAATAGGACAAGTTTCAAAATACTTTTGTAAATACTATTTACTTTGATGAATTCCATGTTGCAATAATGTTCATGGTTTCTAATAATCGCATCATAACTTAAATGATGAGCTTGTGAGTTTGAATGTTTACCATGAGTGTCGAAGGCGTATATTATGGATGTCGCGATGCAAATAATGTCCATGTATTTCATGGGTTTATAACAATAAATATATGTCATGGGTCTAACAATCATAACTTTCCATGGGCTTTTACAAGATGATTGCCATGGGTTTTGAAAATAGATAATTCATAAATTCCATGAGCTTGTAATATTGTAATAATATGTTTAAGAATTTAAAGTATTGTTTATTATCAAACTTTTAAGTGAAATAATTATGATATAGTATTTTCTTGAGTATTTTAATAACCCTGGGCTTTTGATAGAATAGTGCCAAGTAGTTAGCTTGGGTTTTTAATAGTGCCAACGCAAGTTGGGCTTTTAATAGTGCCAACGCAAGTTAGGCTTTTGATACTGCCAATGAGAATTGGGCTTTGATATTGCCAATGAGAATTGGGCTTTGATATTGTCAATGAGAATTGGGCTTTAAATAGTGCCAACGCAAGTTGGGCTTTTGCTATTGCCAATGAGAATTGGGCTTTGATGTTGCCAATGAGAATTGGGCTTTAAATAGTGCCAACGTAAGTTGGGCTTTTAATGTTGCCAATGAGAATTGGGTTTTGATGTTGCCAATGAAAATTGGGTTTTAAATAGTGCCAACGTAAGTTGGGCTTTTGATATTGCCAATGAGAATTGGGCTTTAATGTTGCCAATAAGAATTGGGTTTTGGATAAATAAATTGCCATGGGTTTAAATCATGGGCTTTGATCATGGATTTGAATTCCATTGATAAATTTGTTTTACCATGGACTTGAATCATGGGCTTCTCAAATATTTCCAAGCATAAGTATTCTTGGGCTTTAAATAGAATATGATAATAAAATTGGATAAAATATGAGTTTTGGGGCTTTTTGTGATAGTTTATATCATAACCCAATTTAGATAATGAGATATGAAACATTTGTGATTAACATAATAATAGAGCAAAAAATATTTGGGAAAACTCAGTAACTTATTAGTGGTGTTTGAAAATAAATAGGTGATACCCAAATAAAATTAGGTTTAAAAAAAAAAAGTACCCTAACAAGGGGTATTTTGGCCATTTTTGGGGTTCTAGGGTATTGTGGTCATTTTGTAGTTTTCATGATTATTTTGGTAATTTTTCGGTTTTTGGGGTATTTTGGTCATTTTTTAGGTTTTGGGGGGGTGTATTTTGGTCATTTTAAGGTTTTGGGGGTATTTTTGTCAATTTTTGGGTTTTGGGGTATTTTGGTAATTTTAAGTTTCAGGGGTATTTTGGGCATTTTATGGGTTTTAGGGATATTTTGGTAATTTTAGGTTTTTGGGGTACTTTGGTCATTTTTTGGGTTTTGGGGATATTTTGGTCTTTTTTTCTGGGTTTTGGGGGTATTTTGGTCATTTTGTAGGTTTCGTGGTTATTTTAGTAATTTTGAGGTTTTGGGGTATTTTGGTCATTTTTAAGATTTTAGAGTACTTTGGTCATTTACACTTTAGGGGCATTTTGGTAATTTTGATAATTGGGTAATTGAGTGGGTTGAGGTTTACCTATAATAATTGGGTTGGGTTGGGTTGGGTTTGGGTTAAAAGCAATTAGTTAAATGAGTTTTAATGGATAAGTGAGTTTTATATATCAAACCCAATTAAAATATTAAATTATATTTTAATATTGTTGGTCCTCGAGTCTCATCATACATTTTTTTAGCTATTCCATTATATTTTACTAATTTTTAGTGAGGAATTATATTTTATTAATTTGAAGTATTCAATTAAAATATATTAAATTAGTTTGAACTATTAAATTAAATTAAATTTTGTTAAATTGAATTATTAAAAAATATTTTTATTAATTTATTTTATTAATTTGTGCTGTTAAATTATATTTTATTAATTTGAAGTATTATATTCAATCTTGATGGTGCCACAAAAAACACCAACTCCTGAACTCGTCCATATGGCTTGTCCAATGAAAGACCGACTAGGCGAACCAGGCAAACGAGGTGATTGTCCCAAGCGTCCTTGTTAACCTTGTCCGTCTTTGGACGGACGAGATCCCATGGGAAATGAAAGATGGACGAGTTCATTGGATTAAAGCGCTAAGTGCCAAATTTTCCATTAACCACTATGGAACGAGCCATCCAAGCGAGGTAACTTCCATAGTGGTTATGGAAGTTACCTCCAAATTCTTCGGACTCCTCGACATTAGGAACGGTTATTGATGGTGTCACAAAAAACATCAACTCCTGAACTCGTCCATATGGCTCGTCCAATGAAAGACCAGCTAGGGCGAACAGGACAAGTGAAGTGATTGTCCCAAGTGTCCTTGCTAACCTCGTCCGTCTTTGGACGGATGAGATCCCATAGGAATCTTATCCATCCTTAATCATTTGGACAAGGACGAGCCGTCCTAGATAGTCTCGTCCGTCCTTAATGAAAGATGGCCGAGTTCACTGGATTAAACTACTAAGTGCCAAATTCTCCATTAACCACTATGGAATGAGCCGTCCAACCGAGGTAACTTCCATAGCGGTTATGGAAGATACTCCCAATTCTTGAGACTCCTCGACATTAGGAACAGTTATTAAACAGATAACCATTCCACACATACTATATAAGGATTCTTCAATGAGAAGGTAAGACATTCAGACATTTTTATTTAAGAAATCACTTCCTTCTTACAGAGAATTCCAAGTTCACTAACTTCACCATCGGAGGACTTTTGGCCGATCCCCACCGGTTTCCTCTAATTCGGTGTTCTTGTTTAGAGGATACAGCCCAAAGATCATCGGCGCTCGAGACTTATCAACCTACCGATATCCAAGGAACTATCAATTTGGTGCAGTCTGTGGGAAGAAAGATTGTTTTACGATTTACTTTTTCGTGACAAAAGGTTGATGGTTCGGACTAGATCGAGGGCTACTGGCCCAGGCCATCAGGGAAGTAGGGATGCTTCAAGCAACCCTCACTGCGATCGCCAATCTGCATTGGTCATGCGGACATCATCTATCCAACATGTGCAATCTATGGCGGCCACTATGGCGGAGTTGACTCGCCAAAACCAAGAGTTACGAATGGAGATTAATATGAGGAGGCAGACACGTGAAGAACGTGAAGAAGGAGGACAAACACAGAGTCATGATGATAGAGAGAATACTAAAATTGGAAGTTAGTTCAGAGGCACCGCTTCACGAATGGTACCACACTTGAAAGAAGAAATGGACCAAATGAAGAAAGTCATGGAAGAAATGAAAGAGAATATGAGGAGGGCAAATCCGATAGAAGATTTGGTTCACGTAACCGATTCCCCCTTCACGGCTTCTATCAACGGTCACCCTCTACCATCAAAGTTCAAGTTGCCTTCTCTGGATTCGTATGATGGAACACGCGACCCGTTTGATCACATCACCACCTTTAAGACCACTATGCATCTTCAACGGGTGCCTGACGAAATAATGTGCAGAGCCTTCCCTACCATCCTCAAGGGCCCAGCATGAGTTTGGTTCAGCAAAATACCCCCGAATTCGGTAAGTTCTTTTGAAGAGTTGAGCAAATTATTTGTTAACAATTTCATTGGGGGACAGAGGCACAAGCATTCCTCGTCCAGCTTGTTGACCATAGAGCGGGGGGAGAACGAAAGCCTATAGTCGTTCATCACCCGTTTCAAATGAAAAAGCCCCGAGTGTGGACGAAGCGGATGATAAGCTCCTATTGGTGGCCCTTCATAAAGGGGTGAATTCGGATTTGTTTATACACAAACTCTATGAAAAAGAGCCTCAGTCCATGGCTGAACTTGTCCATTCGGCTCAAAATTTTATGAATGCAGAAGATGCGATCATTGCTAAGAAGAGGAAGAGGTCCGAGAGAGTAGACACAAACCCTAGTCGCCATCCCGAGCAAGGCCCTCGTCGAAAGAAGGAACGGACGGAAGAAAGGAAAGACCTAGATAATAAGAAGCCAGGCTCTTTAACACGGAATAGGCAATATACCCCTTTGAACATCCCACTTGAGCAGGTCCTTATGTAGATCAAGGATGATCCTTCCTTGAAGTGGCCAGAGAAAATGAAAGGAGATCCCAATAAACGCAATAGGAACAAGTATTATCGCTTCCATAGGGATCATGGTCATGATACAAACCAGATTTTCGATTTAAAGTAGCCAATTGAAAATCTCATAAGGCAAGGGAAGTTGAAGAATTTCCTTGGATGAGACCATAGGGACGAGAAACTGAAATGGAAGATGGAAGAATCATCACGACCACCGCTCAGAGAAATAAGAGTCATTATAGGGGAAAGTTCGCTGCAGACCGGTCGTCCAAGTCCAAGAAAGCATACTTGAAGGTAGTGCAGAGCGTCCAACTTTACGGATGGTCACCGAGAGCAAGGTCCACGGACGAACAAGCAATCACCTTTACGGACGAAGACGTTGAGAGAATTCATCACCCCCATGATGATGCTCTCGTCATCACCTTACTAATTGCCGACTACACAACTAGAAGAGTGCTTGTGGACAACCATCAGAATACCTCACCCCGATGGTGGCACCATGGCCCTTTGCACAATGGGGACTAGACATTTTGGGTCCTTTCCCTCTAGGCACAAGGCAGATGAAGTTTCTAGTGGTGGGCATCGATTATTTCACCAAATGGGTGGAAGCTGAACTGTTAGCAAATATCACACAACAAAATGTAAAAAATTTTGTGTGGAAGAACATTGTGTGCAGATTTGGAGTGCCGAATGTATTAATGTCTGATAACGGATGACAATTTGACAATGCACTCTTCGGGGACTTTTGCTTACACTTTGGAATTCAAAACCATTATTCCTCACCTGCACACCCCCAAGCCAACGGCCAAGCTCAAGTTGTAAACCGATCCTTGTTGAAAATTATCAAGACTTGGCTTGAGGGGGCAAAGGGAGTATGACCAGACGAGTTACCAGGAGTTCTATGGGCGTATAGGACCACAGTGAGAACCCCTACGGGGGAGACTCCTTTCAAGCTAGCCTATGGAAGCAACGCAGCCATACCTGCAGAAGTACATATGGCCAATCACGGGGTGATGATGTATCAAGACAAGGATAATGAGGAGCAACTCCGTTTGAACCTCGATCCGATAGACGAGGTAAGGGCAGACGCAGAACATAGGGCAGCAAAGTACAAGAACCTTATGACTAGGCAGTATGATGCAATGGTGAAGCCAAGGTGTTTCAACATAGGAGATCTCGTCCCGAGAAAGGTCTCTTTGTCAACCAAAAACCCAGCACATGGGAAGTTGGGCCCAAATTGGGAAGGACCCTATAGAGTTATCAATCAGAAACGCAAGGATCCTACTACTTGAAGGCCCTAGATGGGAGAAAATTGGAACATCCTTGGAATGTGGAGCACCTAAGGAGGGACTATCAGTAAAAGTGAACCTGCACAAAGTATTACTATGGACGAGCTTAGACCTTGTCCATCTACTTACGTTCTACTTGTATTGATGCTGTTTGTGTTTGATACCACTTATATTTGATGTTGTTTGTGTTAGATACTACTACCTTATTATTTATTATGTTGTGTCATGATTATGGACGAAGTTATGAAGTTTGTACTTATTAAATTAAAAGGCATTAGTATGCATGTGCCTTATCTGTAAACGATATTTATGTTATGTACAAAATGTTGTGTGAATTTTGTATCTCCATGCTATTTTTGTCCAAGCTAACCCACAAGGGGACTGAAAGATTCAAGACAAATAAATTCTCTGGACGCAGAGATGTAACGTCTAAATTTTCTTGAGTAAAACAAGGAAAAAACCTTAGGTACACTCGTCCAACTCATGGACAAGGAAAAGCCTTATAAAGCATTTTCATCCAATTTAAAGGTGAGAATCAAAAGCCAACTGAAACAATCCAACCTCTAGACGAGAGAAAAGTTAGGCAAAATAAATTGGATGGTATGTAAAATCAGCTTGTAAGTCTTGAGACGAACAAAGTTGAATAAAAATACTACCTGCAAAGACAAGTTAGACTAACAAATGATATGAAGAATATATATATTTTTGCCATGGATGAGCCAAAGCTAGAGTTGATATAAATAATAGCATAACAGCACTCGTCCATGCAAAGAAAATGAACCTTCATTCATTTAAAGGGTGGACGTCCCACGTCTAAAAGCCCTTGTTAAGTCAAAAAACTGAAATGATTATTTAAAAACCCCGTCCTAAAACCATGGACGAGGCAAGTGTACTTTGGTTACATAAGAAGGTCCCAAAACAGAGGACCAAACAAAAACCAAATAAAAGGAAAACAAACACAAAGATTGTTAAGTGTGAAAGTCTCGTCTTTAAGAAGAGGGGGCATGGGCACCGGGGTCGTCTTAGGGTGGCTTAGTGCTGGCATCCTCCACATTGACGTCATCGGAGCCGGTCTGAATAAGAGAGCTGGTGGCGGCAGCAAGGTTAAGTTTGATCGAGCTAAAGTTAACTTCGGGGACGTTCTCAATAGCATCCATTCTCAAGTCCTCAAAACCAGTTGCATAATTACGATCCAGGGCATCCGTGTACACTTTGGACGACTTGAATTCAGCCACAGCGTCCTCTTTTGCCTTGGAGAGACAAGCACTTAGCTCATCGTTCATGTTTTGCAAATGGTCAATACGAGTATCTTTCTCCAGTGCATCAGTCCTTAGCTCCTCAATCAACTTTTTATGCTCAATGACTTCCTCCTTAGCTTTTGCAAAGAACCCTTGATTCATTTTTGCAGTCAGCATTTACTTCTTGAATCCTCGTCTCCAACAAGACCCTCATCTTGTCCGATTCATTTACTGTTTGGACTCTGCCATAAACTTTGACATGGCCTATAAATAGGTAAAGAACATAGGATGGTTAAATGAAGAAAAGTTGTTAAATGAACAAGGACGAGAAAGGAATATTAACATACCTTAAAGAGGTCATGGATGCTAGAGTGCTCATACTCCTTTAAGCCCATGTTATAACACATGTTTATGTCTTTGTCCAAGACAGCCATCCGAAAATGCTCCCAAGCTAGATCTTCATTTTCAATGATGTTTGTAAAGGGTCGGGATGAGCCGAGCACGATTGACTTGGACAAAGGAATCTTGGATGGAGGAGTCTTAGACGGTGTGGACTCAATCGGAGTGGACGAGTCCACATCAACTATCTGGATGGAAGGTAGAGACTGTGGAGGTTTAGACTTAACCACCTTGGACGAACCATGCTTCACTCTTTTGTCTCGACAACTAGGGAGCCCTTCTAAATCAATGATTTTTGGTAAGAACTTTCTTTTATCCCTAGCCGTAGGACGAACTTGTACTTGAACCTCAAGACGATCCTAGGACTGAGCCTTAGGACGTTTTCCCTCACCCACAACTTCTTTTCCCTTGTTTTTTTTCATTGTTGACATTCCTAAAATGAGGTAATAAGATGATCGGGAATGTATAACATAGAACTTAAAAAAAAAAAAAAAACAACAACAACAACAAACAAGAAACCCTTAGCTTAAAACTTACTTTTGCACACGGTAACCTCGTGTGCAATAGCTTCGTCGGATGGCTTAGGACCCAAACCCCACTTGGCAAGACGTCTAAGAGTGACAAGAGAACGAAAGCTCCTGTGCGTGTGAAGACGAGCCTTGTGGACGCGGTCACGATGAAATTTACTTAAAGATGGACGCTTGGCGGCTACAACACAATGAGTAAACAAAGGTTAGAAATTGTAAACAGATTAAATAGAAAGAGAAAGATAAACAAGGGAAAGGGTCCTACCTTCCAGACGAAGGTTCCCTAAGTCCCCAGTATAAGGAGGAAAGGGATCCCCGCCAATGTCCACAGGGTTGCTGTCCGTAAAACCGAGAGACAAAGATGAATTCCGTCTTCCATTTTCTATCAGACGAAGCTAGGGACTTGATTAACCTACAATCATTCCCCCTAGTAGTGAACTGGTAAAAACCCTTAGATTGACTTATTTCGAAAGGTTTATAACAATAAAGGAACTCGTCCACGATGAAGAGGTCGATCCCTGCCAAAAACTTCCCTCCACAAAATTTGCATAGAGATAACTAATCTCCACGCATTAGGATTAAATTGACAAACACCTAAACCTAACTTAACCAACAACTCTCTAGCAAAGCCATTTAATGGAAACCTAAGGCCACCCAGGAAATAAGCTTCATAGAGGCCTATGGAAGCGACGCAACCTAGGGTTAAACTTGTCCGGAATTTGATACCAAGATTTAAGATTATTTAATCTTTGTTCATCCGTCTTAGAATGAACGCCCTCTTTGCACAACTAAAGACGGTCACTTCCTCGTCCGTCGAGTTAGACGGAGGGATGCTAGACGGTGAGCCGGCTTGAGAGCCAGAAGCTCTCCTAAGTTGCTCCTGGACGACTTCAATAGGGAACCCAGGGGCTCCATAAGAATAATTCTCGTCTGTACTTCCTCCACTACCATCACTAGTACTGCTAGAACTAGACCTATCACTACTATCCTCATAATACTCGTCTATAGCCTTATCAAGGCTATCGGTAGACGAAGAAGCAACTGATATTTTTGACAAAAGAAACTCAGAACCTAAAGAAGGAGAGAAGAAGAATACCTAGCTCTAGACAGAAGAGGACTCTAGACGCAAAGAAACTATTGGACGAGGCTCTAGATGATTGATGTCAAGGAAGAAAATTTCTGAAATGAAAAGGGTTAAGGGAGGCATTCCACTATTTATAGGATGCTGACCTGGGCATTTGAAACGACACCACCAATACGAAAATGACACGCTGCATCTACCTCGGAAAACTAAATCGACGAGATCGATCGCCAATAAGAAAAATAACACGTGGCGCATTGATTTATTAACCAATTATATACGCCCAAGGGCGTGTCGGCGGCTCACCCAACTCGTTGGACGACCCACATGGACAATGGGCCAACTGATGGTGTCACAAAAAACATCAACTCCTGAACTCGTCCATATGGCTCGTCCAATGAAAGACCAGCTAAGGCGAACCGGACAAGTGAAGTGATCGCTCCAACCGTCCTTGCTAACCTCGTCCGTCTTTTGACGGACGAGATCCCATGGGAATCTTATCTATCCTTAATCATTTGGACAAGGACGAGCCGTCCTAGATAGTCTTGTTTGTCCTTAATGAAAGATGGACGAGTTCATCGGATTAAACTACTAAGTGCCAAATTCTCCATTAACCACTATGGAACGAGCCGTCCAACCGAGGTAACTTCCATAGCGGTTATGGAAGTTACCCCCAATTCTCCGGACTCCTCGACATTAGGAACGGTTATTAAACAGATAACCATTCCACACATACTATATAAGGATTCTTCGATGAGAAGGTAAGGCATTTAGACATTTTTATTCAATAAATCACTCCCTTCTTACAGAGAATTCCAAGTTCACTAACTTCACGATCGGAGGACTTTTGGCCGGTCCCTACCGGTCTCCTCTGATTCAGTGTTCTTGTTTGCAGGATACAGCCCAAAGATCATCGGCGCTCGAGACTTATCAACCTATCGATATCCAAGGAACTATCGATTATTAAACAGATAATCGCTTCTCACATGTTATATAAGCATTCTTCGATGAGAAGGTAAGGCATTCAGACATTTTATTTTCAGAAGTCACTTCCTTCTTACCGAGAATTCCAAATTTGCTAACTTCATCATCGGAGGACTTTTGGCCGGTCTTCACCGGTCTCCTCTGATTTAGTGTTTGTTTTCATGATTCGGTCCTAAGATCATCGGGCGCCGAGACTTATCAACCTACCGATCTCCAAGGAATTATCGGTTGGCGTAAATGCTGTGGGAAGAGAAATTGTTTTCGTTTTTTTTTTGCGACAAAAGGTTGATGGTTCGGACTAGATCGAAGGCTACTAGCCCGAGCCATCGGGAAGCAGAGATGCTTTAAGCAACCCTAACCGCTATCGCCAATCTGCACCGGTCATGCAGACATCATCTATCCAACATGTGTAATCTATGGTGGTCGCAATGGCGGAGTTGACTCGCCAAAACCAAGAGTTAAGAATGGAGATTAACGAGAAGGCGGACATGTGAAGAACGTGAAGGAGGAGGACAAACACAGAGTCATGATGATAGAGAGAATACTGAAATTGGAAGTCGGTTAGGAGGCACCACTTCACGAATGGTACCACACTTGAAAGAAGAGATGGACCAAATGAAGAAAGTCATGGAGGAAATGAAAGAGAACATGAGAAGGGTGAATCCGATAGAAGATTTGGTCCACAAAACTGATTCCCCCTTCACGGCTTCCATCAATGGTCACCCTCTACCATCAAAGTTCAAGTTGCCTTCTCTGAATTCGTATGATGGAACACGAGACCCGTTTGATCACATTGCCACCTTTAAGACCACCATGCATCTTCAAGGGGTTCCCGACGAAATAATGTGTAGAGCCTTTCCTACTACCTTCAAGGGCAAGCGAGTTTAGTTGAAAGAAAATACCCTCGAATTCGGTAAGTTCTTTTGAAGAGTTGAGCAAGTTGTTTGTTAATAATTTCATTATGGGACAAAGACACAAGCGTTCTTCGTCCAGATTGTTAACTATAGAGTAGGGAGAGAACGAGAGCCTACGATCGTTCATCACCCTTTTTAACAAAGAAGCCCCGAGTGTGGACGAAGTAGATGATAAGCTCCTATTGGCGGCCTTCCATAATGGGGTGAATTCGGATTTGTTTATACATAAACTCTATGAAAAAGAGCCTTAGTCCATGGCCGAACTCGTCCATTCGGCTCAAAATTTTATGAATGTAGAAGACACGATCATTGCTAAGAAAATGAAGAGATCTGAGAGAGTAGAGGCAAACCCCGGCCGCCATCTTGAGCAAGGCTCTCGTCCAAAGAAGGGATGGACGGAAGAAAGGAAAGATCGAGATAATAAGAAGCCAAGCTCTTCAGCACGGAACCAGCAATATACCCCTTTGAACATCCCACTTGAGCAGGTCCTTATGCAGATCAAGGATGATCCTTCCTTGGAGTGGCTGGAGAAAATGAAGGGAGATCCCAATAAGCGCAATAGGAACAAGTATTGTCGCTTCCATAGGGATCATGGTCATGATACAGACGAGTGTTTCGATTTAAAGCAGCAAATTGAAAATCTCATAAGGCAAGGGAAGTTGAGGAATTTCCTTGGACGAGACCACAGGGACGAGAAACCGAAAGGGAAGATGGAAGAATCATCACGACCACCGCTCGGAGAAATAAGAGTCATTATAGGGGGAAGTTCGACAGGCCGGTCGTCCAGGTCCAAGAAAGCATACTTGAAGGTAGTGCGGAGCGTCCAACTTTACGAGCGGTCATCGAGAGCAAGGTCCACGGACGAACAAACAATCACCTTCACGAACGAAGACATTTGAGAGAATTCATCACCCCCATGATGATGCTCTCTTCATCACCTTACTTATTGCCGACAACACAACTAGAAGAGTGCTAGTGGACAACGGAAGTTCGGCGGACATTTTATATTATCCAACTTTTCAGCAGATGAGGTTAGGACGAGACCAGCTCCGTCCAGTAAACTCCCCCTGGTAGGTTTTGGTGGAATGAAGGTATAACCCGTGGGTACTATTTCCTTATCGGTGGTAGTAGGGGCATACCCATGACAAATCACAAAGGATGTGAACTTCCTTGTGGTAGATTGTTCCTCCTCCTACAACGCCATAATTGGAAGACCAACTTTAAATAGTTGGAAGGCTGTTACCTCTACTTACCACCTATCAGTCAAGTTTCCAATAGAACACGAAGTAAGGCAGGTACAAGGAGGCCAACTAGCAGCAAGAGAATGTTACCTGGCCATGTTGGCCATGGATGAGCAAGTTCAAGCCATGAATATTGAGGAAAAGAGAGTTGTAGCAGAGCCCACCGAAGCATTGGAAGATATTTTCTTGGATGAAAATAACCCCGAGAGGTGTACCAGGGTTAGAGCAGATCTAGAAGAGAAGATTAAGAATGACCTCGTCCAGTTTTTGAAGAAAAATATTGATGTATTTGTTTGGAGTCATGAGGACATGCTAGGTATAGATCCTAGTGTCATTACCCACCGTCCGATTGTGTGTCCTTCCTCCAAGCCGGTGCGACAAAAGAAGAGGGTGTTTGCCCCTAAGAGAGATGATGCTATCAAAGACGAAGTTCAAAAGTTGATTGTGGCAAAGTTTATTCGAGAAGTGTACTATCCGGATTGGTTGGCCAATGTAGTAATGGTAAAAAAGGCAAACAGCAGATGGAGAATGTGCGTAGATTTCACTAACTTAAACAAGGCTTACCCCAAGGATAGTTACCCACCGCCACGCATTGACCAGTTGGTAGACTCCCGCAGAGTCACAAGTTGCTTAGCTTCATGGATGCTTTCTCTGGATACAACCAGATAAGGATGGACGAGGCGGATCAAGAGAAAACATCCTTTGTCACCAGTCAAGGCTTATTCTGTTATAAGGTGATGCCCTTTAGCTTAAAGAATGCAGGGGCGACATATCAGAGATTGGTCAACCACATGTTTCGTCCGCAGATTGGGCGGAATGTGGAAGTCTACGTAGATGACATGCTGGTGAAGAGTCGGGACGAGGGAAAACATCTAGACGACCTGCAGGAGACATTTGACACACCGAGACAGTATCACATGAAGCTAAATCCTAGCAAATGTGCTTTTGGAGTATCATCGGGAAAGTTCCTTGGATTTATGGTCTCCCACTGGGGAATTGAAGCAAATCTTGATAAAATTCAAGCAATACTGGATATGAAGCCTCCGCAAAATACCAAAGAAATCCAATCCCTCACTGGATGAGTTGCTGCACTTAACAGGTTTGTCTCTAAAGCCACTAACAAATGTTTGCCATTTTTTAAGGTTCTTAGAAAAGCATTCAAATGGACCAATGAGTGTCAGAGAGCTTTCGAAGACCTGAAGGCATACCTTACCATGGCCCCTTTGTTGAGTCCGTTCGTGGTGGGGGAGGAGTTGTATTTATACTTAGCAGTAACCCCGCATGCTGTGAGTTCAGCATTGATAAGAGAAGAAGATAAAGTGCAAAGACACATGTACTATACAAGTAAGGCATTAAGGGGAGCAGAAGGACGATATCCACAAATGGAGAAATTAGCCTTCGCATTGATAACCGCTTCCAGGAAGCTAAGACATTATTTCCAAGCACGTGTCATTAATGTCATGACGGATCATCCGATTAAGAAGGCAATGAATAGACTGGAAGCTGCGGGACGATTAATCCAGTGGGCTGTAGAGCTCGATGAGTTTGACATTAGATATCGGCCAAGGCAGGCCATAAAAGCTCAAGCTCAAACTCTAGCAGATTTCATTGCGGAATTTACCCCAAGTCATGATGAAGCGGAAGACAGTAAGAGATGAGTCGTCCATGTGGATGGTTCGTCTACATGGCATGCAGGTGGAATTGGTGTGGTCCTACAATCCCCAGAAGGAGACAAACTGAAATGTAAGGTTCATCTGCAGTACCAAGCAACTAACAATGAGGTTGAGTATGAAGCCCTTCTCAAAGGGCTAGAATTGGCTAAGTCTGTGGGAGCCAAGTCTATACTCGTCTTGGGGGATTCTCGGTTGATCATGGGGCAAGTGAATGGGATGTATGAAGCAAAAGAAGAACGGATGAGGACATATCTTAGTAGGGTGATGCGCCTTATGAAAAGATTTGAAAAAGGCGACTTCGTTCAAATCCCAAGGGAAGAAAACGTGGAAGTTGATACCATTGCAAAAGAAGCCTCAGCAAATGAATCCATGGACGAATTTGATGAAATTGAGTATATGCCAAGTATTGATATCCCAGAAGTACAACAGGTGGAGAGCAGAGGAAATTGGATGACCCCGATTATATCATACTTGAAAGACGGACGACTACCAAAAGAAAAGGATGAAGCCAGGAAGTTGAGGGTGAGATTGGCTAGGTACGTTCTTATGGACGAAGTGCTATACAAGAGAGGTTTTTCTCAACCTTATCTTAGATGCTTGGCTCCGGATGAAGCAAACTACGTCTTGAGAGAAGTTCATGAAGGAGCGTGTGGCAATCACTCGGGAGCAAGGTCTTTGGTCCATAAGGTCTTCCATGTGGGGTATTATTGGCCAAATATGCAAGGCGATGCTAAAGCATACGTCAAGGTCTGCGACCAATGCCAATGGTTTAGTAACGTCCCCAGGCAACCATCAGAGTACCTCACCCCGATGATGGCACCGTGGCCCTTTGCACAATGGGGACTAGACATTTTAGGTCCCTTCCCTTTGGGCACAAGGCAGATGAAGTTTCTAGTGGTGGGCATCGATTATTTCACCAAATGGGTGCAAGCTGAACTGTTAGCAAATATCACACAACAGAATGTGAAACATTTTGTGTGGAAGAACATTGTGTTCAGATTTGGAGTGCCTAAGGTATTGGTGTTTGATAATGGACGACAATTTGACAATGCACTCTTGAGGGACTTCTACGTACACTTCGAAATTCAAAATCATTATTCCTCACCTGCATATCCCCAAGCCAACGGCCAAGCTGAAGTTGCAAACTGATTCTTGTTGAAAATCATCAAGACTCGGCTTGAGGGGGCAAAGGGAGTATGGCTAGACGAGTTACCAGGTCTTCTATGGGCGTACGGGACCACGGTGAGAACCCCTACGGGGGAGAATCCTTTCAAGCTAGCCTATGGAAGCAATGTAGTCATACCTGCAGAAGTATTTATGGCCAATCACGGGGTGATGATGTATCAAGACAAGGATAATGAGGAGCAACTCCGTTTGAACCTCGATCCGATAGACGAGGTAAGGCGGATGCGAGAACAGGGGCAGCAAAGTACAAGAACCTCATGACTAGGCAGTATGATGCAATGGTGAAGCCAAGGCGTTTCAACATAGGAGATCTTGTCCTGAGAAAGGTCTCTTTGTCAACCAGAAACCCAGCATATAGGAAATTGGGCCCAAATTGGGAAGGACCCTATAGAGTTATCAACTGTAAAAGGCAAGGATCCTACTACTTGGAGGCCCCGGACGGGAGAAAATTGGAACATCCTTGGAATGTGGACACGAGGAGGTATTATCGGTAAAAGTGAACCTGGACGAAGTATTACTACGGACGAGCTTTGACCTTGTTCGTCTACTTATGTTCTACTTATATTGATGTTGTTTGTGTTTGATACTACTTATGTTTGATGCTGTTTGTGTTTGATACCACTACTTTATTATTTATTATGTTGTGTCATGATTATGGACGAAGTTATGGAGTTTGTACTTATTAAATAAAAAGGCATTAGTATGCATGTGCCATATCTGTAAATGTAAGGTTGAATTTATTCAACCATCTAATTGGCTTTATTCCGTGCCAAATTTGCTTGTAATTCAGCATTTAGTAACCCCGTATTTAGGTGGGATTGTTGTAAGGGTAGTGAGTGAGATAGAGTGAAGAATTGCTCAAGAGTGTGCAAGAAAAGCAGTGTCGCGGCTGGGACTCATGGCTGGACTCGCGACTTCAACCCGCTGAGAATCTGCACACGTGCCAAGCATCTTTGGAAGATGAACAGTCATGCTAGCTGGAGCACTACTGAGGACAAAACAGGACAAGCGGCCATACGGTTAGCTCGCGGATCGGAACTCGCGATCGAGTCAAGCCGCTAGGTCAAGCCGCGAGCCACCCCTCGTTTTGGAAAAACCCGACGTTTCACATTCCCCTTCACTCCAAAGTATAAATACCCTTTTAACCCACGATTGAAAGAGAGCTTCCAGAGAGAATTTTGAGAGAGAAACCCTAAAGAAAAACCAGATTGTTTCACCCACAATCTCTACCTTAGAGTCTCATCAAATTCCCTCACTCTCTTCCTCTCCATTGTCAAATCCTTGAGAGGTCTTTTAACCAAACCTGGTTCTCACCATTATCATCTCTCGTGAGACAGACGTTTGGAGTTCGGGAAGCGATTAGGAAGGAGCCAATATTCATTGGTTGATGCTACGGTGTAGTAGCGGAATCCGGTAAGCTAGAGAAGAAAAAGGTTCGGCGCAACCTCGTTGGAGCAAGAAGCTTGGAGGGCTTAGGTGCATTGGGTAGATTAGGCTTGGAGGGTCTATTCTTTGTCCTTGTATCCCAACTATATTTTCTAGTGGATTGATTACCGCTTGGAGGGCGGCGGAGAGGTTTTTCGCCGAGGTCTTGGTTTCCTCTTCGATAACATATCCGGTGTTATCGCTGTGTTTGCATCTTCCTTCCTCTCTATCTATCTCGCCTTTACATTATCTCTTTGTGGTTTAATTTGTTATGGCTTAGATAGTTGTTTAACCAATTACATAATATAGCATATGTTAAGTTTCCGCACATTAATTGTTTGACATATTGCTTGTGTTGGTTAAGTTGGTTTTTGGGGTCTAAACGTTCAAAAGTGTTTTTGTACACGTTTTTGAACTTTCAATTGGTATCGAGCGGGTACACTTGTTGTGGTTTAAATACCTAAGTGTGATCCTTGACCCCTTGTGTTTATTTGCCATGGATTGTGCTTTGTATGACTCTTTGCATGATTTGGTTGGTGATGAATGTAACATGCCACGTGTTTGTGAAAATGCCTCTATGAGTGTTAATCCTCATAAGTGTGATGACATGTTATTTGAATCTATGGGTGTTGTTGACAAACTCTTCAAGAAAAATGCTAAGAAGTTTCAAAAGAATTTGAGCAAGTTATTTTGTGAAAAGGATGATTTGATTGCTAAGCTCAATGAATCCAACAAATTGGTTGAGAAATATAAAAAACTTGCTGAAATTTCTCTTGAAAAAGTGAAAGAGTTTGAATGTTTGAATATGGACTTGGATGCTAAACTTGTTTTGTCTAACAAACTTGTTGATGACCTTAAATGTGAAAATGAATCTCTTAAGATGCATGCCAAGTGTTTGATTGCTGAACCTATTGTTAAAAAGGATGATAATGTTTGTTGCAATCATGTTGTGGTACCCGATTTTATGCCTAGTGTGTGTTCTACCTTAAAGGACAAATCGGTGTACATTCCTCCACATAAAAGAAATCAAAAGGTGGAGAGAAAGGCTGTTAAGTCAAAGCCTTCGTTTAGGTCTCAACCTAAGGCTTTGGATGGATCTAAGTTTGTTCCAACTTGCCACCATTGTGGTGTGATTGGTCATATAAGACCTCAATGTCATAAGTTGAAGAGGGAACAAAACCATGTTGCTAGATCCATTCCCAAAAGCCTAGTGGACCTAAACACATTATTTGTCACCATTGTGGTGCCTTTGGTCATCTAAGACCTCATTGCTCTAAGTTTCAAGCTCTTAAGAGAATCAAAAGAAAAGAGAAACTTGAGCTTTTTGGAAGTTGTGCTAAAAAGAGTAAACTGGATTTGAGTGAAAATAGCATGTTGTTAAAGAAAATGTTTAATGCTCTTAACTCCTTGACTATGTGCATCTCCGGTTCTCATTCTTCCAACCCTCGTCTCGCTTCTCTTGAGACACTCATTCCAAACAATCGTTCCGTTTGGATAAGGAAGGGTTCCTATGGTTGAGCTTTTGCTCTTTTGGTCCTTGATCTAATTCTTTCGATCTTTGAAGGACCCTTCATGCATTAAATGTCATATCTTCATGCATTTTGTGCATCTTGCATTTATTTGTATGCATTGTTTTGTTTTTGATCTTACTTTTATATTTCAGTTTTGTGTGAGTAAAAATCCAAAACCACATAAAAAGTGAAAAATTCAAAAAGTTTGATCGTATATGTTTGAGCACATATCACATGTGAGTTTGGCCTTGTACCTTTGTACAAATGGCTTTGTGCATTTCTGAGCTTAGCTTGTTATTTTTGCACTTATATCTTTGTGGGAAAAATCTTGACATCTTTGTGTGATTGTTGTAAATCGATCTTCAAGCTTGTCATGAATGATTTGTCAATAGTCATGTTGGTTTTGATACTTGCGTAGACTTGTGCTTATATCTCTTCCCACTCTTTTATTTTTATTGCTTAAAGAGCTCAATAAATGTAAATCTCAAAATGAAAAGAGATAATGAGCTGCAAAAAGCCGTCGCACATACTAGTATTCGACTAGGAAAAAGGGAAAGCGGCTTAAATGAAATTGTATGATGCCCAAAAAGCCAAAGGCTTGTTCATCAAATTGAAATATCACAAATTTCAGGCATCGATCTCAAAATGAGATGTTTTGGTTCAAAATGATCAAATGTTATGAATTGTAAAGAAGCCAAATGAAAAGCTTCATCATATGTAATCATTTTCTTGTGGGAGGTCATATATGCCCATTTCTATAATTGAGATAGACCACTTGATTTAGCACTAGTTGTGTATGACTTGATTGAATTGATCATTGAATCTTCACTCTAGACTAAGGACTATTCCACATTTGATACACACACACAACACACATGCCTAATGTTTAATGAATGTCTTATTCATTTGTTAGATTGTACTTGTCTAAATGTGATGTGTGTGTGCTCAATCTTATATGGTCTAATCCAAAAAGATTTTTGATCATTTTATATGTCTTTGGAAGTGATTTTTATCACTTTTTGTGTTTATGTTTAGTGCTTACTTTGTTTTTCAATGTTTAAACATGTTCAATTGAAAACAGTGTCGAGTTTTTCGCGGCTCATTTGGCGACTTGCCGATCGCGAAACCCCGATCATGAGCTCATCCGAAGCTTTTGGTGACTCACTCGCGGCTTGCTCGCGGCTCACTCGCGACTCGCGAAGATTTTCGCGGCTGAAACTCTCATGGCTCGCGGCTTGCTCGCGATCGAACCTCGCGACTCGCCTTGATCGAAACGCCTGTAGCTTGACTTTTTAAAGGGCTTTTTGTGGGAAACTTGTTTTAAACCTCTCTCATCCTCTCTAAAACCCCTCTTTCAATATTTTTACATCAAAACCCAACCAATTTGAATGGTTTTTCATTCCATTAACATTTCTAAGGTAATTATAAACTCTTTTCATTAATTTTGATCCTTAGATTATGTTTTGGAGAGTTTTGTGCTCTTGGTTGGGATTTTTATCATAGGGGTTGGGAAAACTTAATTCTTGTTAAATTTCTTCATGGGATTGGTTTCTTTTGTTGATATGCATTGGATGTTGGCCCCTTGTGGCAGAAAGAACATGTATTAAGGGTGGATTTCATGATATTCATGCATTGTTTCACATTTTTGTTCATAGTGTGCATGTTAGGTGTTTGATAAAATGCCTCTTAGACATTTTTCTCGCTTGTTTGGACTCCGATGAGTACCAAACTTTGGGGTTTCTCATGTTTCCTCATTAGGAACATGTTTGGCTCATTAGTTGTGTATTTTGCACACTTTGCCCCACATGTGCATTTTTCATGCATTGGTCATGCATTGCACTTAGCCACCTCTTGCACACACTTTTGTTACCCTTGTCATGCATTGGTCTTGACCTTGCTGTTTCATCCTAGCATGTCATGCTTACCTTATGCTTTGTAGCATGTTACTTTGTCTTAGGTTTGAGCTTCATTTTCTCATTCATCTTGTTCCCCTCATGCATCATTAACATTGTTCATACCTTCATCTCTTGCCCTCGTTTCTTCTTAACCCTTTGTCTATTCCCGACAAAAAGGGGGAGAGTATACTCTAGAGAATGTTTCAGAGTATTTTGTCATTTCTATATGATTCTTGTGCACATCCTTAGGGGGAGAAATTCTATTTCTCACATGCACATTTGTAGGGAGAGAGATATTCCATAGGGGAGATGCATATACCAAGGGGGAGAAGACATTATGTTAACTAGAAAACTTTGTTATGTTTGTTTTCTTGTTGGCTTTATGGTGCTTTGAGTTATGCTTTGTTGTGCTCATTGCATCATGTTTGTGCTTCATTGAGTGCATGTTCGGATGATCAATTGCTTTGCTATGTGTTCATTGTAGTCATTTCTATATGACTGTTTTGGTGTTTGATCAAGTTGCTCATATGTTTTACATCATGTTTACTTGATCGCAATTTGTTTGTTACATTATACTTGTCCTTTTATTACTTGCTTTACCTTGAGGGTCTAATGTGTTTTGTGCAAGTGTTTGAGGTTACAAGTATATATGTTCCAAGTGCATCATGACTTCTCATCACTTTGAAGGGGAGAAACTTTATGCACTTTTAGTTTATATTGTTTAAGTTTTTATTTAATATAATGTGTTTGTACCCATATGCTTTTGTAAGCTTTTAGGGTTAATGTTCTATGCATATTTTGTAGGCCTTGTGGTTTGTACCATGCTTAAGTGCAGCCTTTATGCATGTTGAAATCAGTACTTTGTTCCAAATGTTCCGCATTGTGGTTTCATTGTCTTGTCACTCTTGTGCCCTTGTAGGATTGTTCCTAGATGCATATGCCTTGTGTGCTATGCATTGGTTGAGTGTTGAGCATACAAGTGACTTGTCTTGTGCTTGTTAACTTGTATGTCCTTGTGTTCATTCCAAGTGTGAATGAGCACCGTGATCACTACCTTGTGGTGTTCACTTAGTTGATCAAGCCATGGATTGTATATTACTCCATCTTTGCTTGATCACATTTAAGCTTGTTTCATATGCATTCATAGTTTTTCGCTTACAATAATCAAAGTGTATTGTTGTGTTTCAAGAGTTTATGTTCATATGATTCAAGTGCTTCATGACTTCTAGAGTTAGGTGTGAGTGAGTTTTGTTCAACTGTTCCCAACTCACAGTTTAAGTCTAGAGTCTGTTTTAGGGTTTTGTCACGGAATAGCCAAAGGGGAGATTGTAAGGTTGAATTTATTCAACCATCTAATTGGCTTTATTCCGTGCCAAATTTGCTTGTAATTCAGCATTTAGTAACCCCCGTATTTAGGTGGGATTGTTGTAAGGGTAGTGAGTGAGATAGAGTGAAGAATTGCTCAAGAGTGTGCAAGAAAACAGAGTGTCGCGGCTGGGACTCGCGGCTGGACTCGCGGCTTCAACCCGCGAGAATCTGCACACGTGCCAAGCATCTTTGGAAGATGAACAGTCATGCTAGCCGGAGCACTACAGGACAAAACAGGACAATGGCCATACGGTTAGCTCGCGATCGGAACTCGCGATCGAGTCAAGCCGCTAGGTCAAGCCGCGAGCCACCCTGTTTTGGAAAAACCCGACGTTTCACATTCCCCTTCACTCCAAAGTATAAATACCCTTTTAACCCACAATTGAAAGAGAGCTTCCAGAGAGAATTTTGAGAGAGAAACCCTAAAGAAAACCAGATTGTTTCACCCACAATCTCTACCTTAGAGTCTCATCAAATTCCCTCACTCTCTTCCTCTCCATTGTCAAATCCTTGAGAGGTCTTTTAACCAAACCTGGTTCTCACCATTATCATCTCTGTGAGACAGGACGTTTGGAGTTCTGGGGAAGCGATTAGGAAGGAGCCAATATTCATTGGTTGATGCTACGGTGTAGTAGCGGAATCCGTAAGCTAGAGAAGAAAAAGGTTGGCGCAACCTCGTTGGAGCAAGAAGCTTGGAGGGCTTAGGTGCATTGGGTAGATTAGGCTTGGAGGGTCTATTGCTGTCCTTGTATCCCAACTATATTTTCTAGTGGATTGATTACCGCTTGGAGGGCGGCGGAGAGGTTTTTCGCCGAGGTCTTCGGTTTCCTCTTCGATAACATATCGGTGTTATCGCTGTGTTTGCATCTTCCTTCCTCTCTATCTCTCGCCTTTACATTATCTCTTTGTGGTTTAATTTGTTATGGCTTAGATAGTTGTTTAACCAATTACATAATATAGCATATGTTAAGTTTCCGCACATTAATTGTTTGACATATTGCTTGTGTTGGTTAAGTTGGTTTTTGGGGGTCTAAACGTTCAAAAGTGTTTTTGTACACGTTTTTGAACTTTCAGAAAACGATATTTATATTATGTACAAAATGTTGTGTGAATTTTAAATCTCCATGCTATTTTCGTCCAAGCTAACCCACAAGGGGGCTGAAAGATTCAAGACGAATAAATTCTCGGGACGCAGAGATGTAACGTCTAAATTTTCCTGAGTAAAACAAGGAAAAAACTTAGGCACACTTGTCCAACTCATGGACGAGGAAAAGCCTTATCGAGCATTTTCGTCCAATTTAAAGGCAAGTATCAAAAGCCAACTGAAACAATCCAACCTCCGGACGAGTGAAAAGTTAGGCAAAAGAAATTAGATAGTATGTAGAATCAGCTTGTAAGTCTTGAGACAAATAAAGCTGAATAAAAATACTACCTGCAAAGACGAGTTAGACTAACTAAAATAATATGAAGAATATATATATTTTCGCCATGGACAAGCCAAAGCTGGAGTTGATATAAAGAACAGCATAACAACACTCGTCCATACAGAGAAAATAAACCTTCATTCATTTAAAGGGTGGACGTCCTACATCCAAAAGCCCTTGTTAAGTCAAAAAACTGAAATGATTATTTAAAAACCTCGTCCTAAAACCATGGACGAGGCAAGTGTACTTTGGCTACATAAAAAGGTCCCAAAACAAAGGACCAAACAAAAACCAAATAAAAGGAAAACAAATACAAAGATTGTTTAAGAGTGATAGTCTCGTCCTTAAGAAGATGGGGCATTGGCATTGGGGTCGTCTTGGGGTGGCTAAGTGTTGGCATTGTCTTCCACATTGACGTTATCGAGCGATGTCCGAATAAGAAAGCTGGTGGCAACAGCAAGGTTAAGTTTGATCGAGCTAAAGTCAACTTCAAGGAAGTTCTCAATAGCATCCATTCTCAAGTCCTCAAAACCAACTGCATAATTACGATCTAGGGCGTCCGTGTACGCTTTGGACGACTTGAATTCAGCCACAACGTCCTCTTTTGCCTTGGAGAGACGAGTACTTAGCTCGTCGTTCATCTTTTGCAAATTGTCAATACGAGTATCTTTCTCAAGTGCATCAGTCCTTAGCTCCTCAATCAACTTTTTATGCTCGGTGACTTCCTCCTTAGCTTTTGCAGCAACCCCAACCCATTTTTTGCAATCGGCATTCACTTCTTGAATCCTTGTCTCCAATAAGATCCTCGTCTTGTCTAGTTCTCATTTGCTGTTTGGACGCTGCCATAAACTTTGACATGGCCTATAAATAGGTAAAAAACAGAGGATGGTTAAATGAAGAAAAATTGTTAAATGAACAAGGACAAGAAAGGAATATGAACATACCTTAAAGAGGTCATGGACGCCAAAGTATTCAAACTCCTTTAAGCCCATGTTATAACACATGTTTATGTCTTTGTCCAAGACAACCATCTGAAAACGCTCCCGAGCTAGATCTTCATTTTCAATGATGTTTGTAGAGGGCTGGGATGAGCTGCACGAGTTGACTTGGAGAAAGGAATCTTGGGCGGAGGAGTTTTAGACGGGGTGGACTCAATTGGAGTGGACGAGTCCACATCAACAATCTGGATGGAAGGTTGAGACTCGGGACGTTTAGACTTAACCACTTTGGACGAGCCATGCTTCACTCTTTTTTCTTGACGACTAGGGAGCCCTTTTAAATCAATGTTTTTTGGCAAGAACTTTCTCTTATCCCC
This sequence comes from Quercus dentata, assembly GCA_028216015.1. Taxonomy (NCBI): domain Eukaryota; kingdom Viridiplantae; phylum Streptophyta; class Magnoliopsida; order Fagales; family Fagaceae; genus Quercus; species Quercus dentata. The sequence goes on from CP116448.1 coordinate 75,566,939, forward strand.
GGTCGTAGGACAAACCCGTGTTTGAACATCAAGACGATCCCGAGGGTGAGCCTCAAGACATTTTCCCTCACCCACAACTTCTTTCCCTTTGTTTTCTTTCATTGTTGACATTCCTAAGATGAGATAATAAACAGATCAGGAATGTATAACATAGAATTTTCAAAAAACAAAAAAAAAAAAACCCTAAGCTTAAAACTTACTTTTGCGCACGGTAACCTCGTGTGCAATAGCCTTGTTTGATGGCTCAGGACCCAAACCCCACCAAGCAAGACGTCTAAGAGTGACTAGAGAACAAAAACTCCTGTCTGTGTGAAGACGAGCCTTGTGGACGCGGTCACGATGAAATTTGCTTAAAGATGGACGCTTGGCGGCTACAACACAATGAGTAAACAAAGGTTAAAAGTTGCAAACAGATCAAATAGAAAGAGAAAGATAAACAAGGGGAAGGGACGTACCTTCAAGACGAAGGTTCCCTAAGTCCCTAGTATAAGGAGGAAAGGGATCCCTACCAACGTCCACGGGGTTCCTCGCTTTCGTAAACCGGAGACAAAGATGTATTCCGTCTTCCATTTTCTATCAGATGAAGCTAGAGACTTGATTAACCTACAATCATTCCCCCTAGCGGTGAACTGGTAAAAACCCTCAGATTGACTTATTTCGGAAGGTTTATAACAATAAAGGAACTCGTCCACAGTGAGAGGACGATCCCCACCAAAAACTTCCCTCCACAAAATTTGCATGGAGATAACTAATCTCCACGCATTAGGATTAAATTGGCAGACACCTAAACCTAACTTGACTAACAACTCTCTAGCAAATGCATTTAATGGAAACCTAAGGCCACCTAGGAAATAAGCTTCATAGACACCTATTCCAAAACGAGGATCACAACACCACTCTCCACGGACGGGCAGCCTAGGGTTAAACTCGTCCTGAATTTGATACTAATATTTAAGATTATTTAGTCTTTGTTCATCCGTCTTGGAATGAACGCCCTCTTGCACAACTAAAGACGATCTTCTCCTCGTCCGTCGGATTAGACGGAGGGACGCTGGACGGGGAGACAGCTTAAGAGCCAGAAGCTCTCCTAAGTTGCTCCTGGATGACTTCAATAGGAAACCCAAGGGCCCCAGAAGAATAGTTCTCGTTTGTACTTCCAACACTAACGTCACTAGTACTACTAGAACTAGACCTAAAACTACTATCCTCATAATATTCGTCTATAGCCTTATCATGGCTATCGATGAAGACGAAGAAGCGCGTGACATTTTTGACAAAAGAAACTCAGAACCAAAAGACGGAGAGAAGAAGAATACCTGGCTCTAGACGGAAGAGGACTTTAGATGCAAAGAAACTCCTAGACGAGGCTCTAGACGATGGATGTCAAGGAAGAAAATTTCTGAAATGAGAAGGGTTAAGGGAGGCATTCCATTATTTATAGGATGCTGATCTGGGCATTTGAAACAACACCACCAATACAAAAATGACACGCAACACCTACCTCGGAAAACTAAATCGACGAGATCAGTCACCAATAAAAAAATAACATGTGGCGCATTGATTTATTAACCAGTTATATACGTCCAAGGGCGTGTCGGCAGCTCACCCAACTCGATGGACGACCCATATGGACAAGGGGGCAACTGATGGTGTCACAAAAAAAACCAACTCTTGAACTCATCCATATGGCTCGTCCAATGAAAGACCAGCTAGGGCGAACCAGGCAAAACGAGGTGATCGTCCCAAGCGTCCTTGTTAACCTCGTCCGTCTTTGGACGGACGAGATCCCATGGCAAGCTTATCCATCCTTAATCATTTGGACAAGGATGAGCCATCCTTGATAGTCTCGTCTGTCCTTAATGAAAGATGGACGAGTTCATTGGATTAAACTACTAAGTGCCAAATTCTCCATTAACCACTATGGAATGAGCTGTCCAAGCGAGGTAACTTCCATAGCGGTTATGGAAGTTACCTCCAAATTCTCCAGACTCCTCAACATTAGGAACGGTTATTAAACAGATAACCGCTCCACACATGCTATATAAGCATTCTTCGATGAGAAGGTAAGGCATTCAGACATTTTATTTTCAGAAGTCACTTCCTTCTTATTGAGAATTCCAAATTCGCTAACTTCATCATCGGAGGACTTTTGGCTGGTCCCCACGGTCTCCTACGATTTAGTGTTTGTTTTCTGGATTCGGCCCTAAGATCATCAGCGCCCGAGAATTATCAACCTACTGATCTCCTTATTAATCAAGAAAATATTAAATGTTACTATTTATATTACTATTTAATTTTTGAAACTATCCTATCCCAACGCTTTTCGAAAAGCACTGGGATAGGATCTATTTGTAGGGGAATGGAAAGTGACCTATTACATTGCTTTTTGAAGCTACCGGGATAGGATCTCTACCTAAGGGAATGGAGAGTGACCTATCCCAGTGCTTTTTGAAGCATTGGGATAGGTCACTCTTCATTCCCCTATGGATTGATCCTATCCCAGCGCTAAAAAGCCCGGAATAGGGTCACCCTATTCAGCCGCTTCAAAAGTCTTGGGATAAGTCTCAAAAAGCACTGGAATAGGGTGACACTAGATTTCACCGACTTTTCAGTTCCCACGTTTTTGTCCCTCCTTTTTCCCTACACATTTTTTCATTCTTTTGTTTCTTGTCATTCTTTTTTGAACTCGGACATACAACTTCCCTTTCCCACTTCTATATTCTCCCCCTCCCCTTATCACTTCTACAAGCTCCACTACCACCCACTGCCACCACCATACTTTTTCCCCTCTTTTTTGGTGTTCAAGTTTTTTTTTAAAGTGTAAGTCTTTGTGTTTTAGCTTATGGGTTTGCTTTGATTTGGTTTTTCTTTAATGGGTCATGGAGTCTTTCTGTTTTGGCTTATGGGTTTGCTTTGATTTAGTTTTTCTTTAATGGGTCATGGAACTTTTGTGCTAATTTTTGTTGTTTGGTTGGATTTTGGTACAAAAAACTCTTATTCAAATTTGGATATTTGAGCAAAAAGACACGAGCATCAAAGGCTGAATCATTGTAAGTCTCTGTACAAGTTTGTAAATCTTGTATTTTTATTTATTTATTTATTTTTATTTCTACTTAAGTTTTCTATAGTGTGTAGATTTTGAATTTTTTTGTTATTAGTTTTGTGGTTTAGCGAGCTTGAGATTAATTTTTTTTTTTAAAAGCCCACTACCCACTAATGTGTACAAGGGGATTCTTCCATTAGATGAGGATTTCTACTTAAAAATTATATCTTCAATGTGTTATCATTATATATATGTATATATGTATGTATGTATGTATGTATATGCTTGCTTTAGTTTTTATTTTTTCATTGAATGCAAAGAATAAGAATGAGGGAGAATTAGTTATGGATGAGAATTAGTTTTTATTAAGCTATGTTTGTGTGTGTGTGTGTGTGTTATTATATTAGAAATTACAATTATTACTTTATATGAAATTATAGTAATTTTTTATAATCTTGGAAAATTATGAAAGTTGTGGCTTTTTTTTTTTTTTTTTGCTGGTTTCATTTGGTGTTATTGGCCTAGGTGTTGGGGTTTCACTCTTGTCATAAGTAAATAATCTCAACTAAATGTGTGTATATATATATATATATTGTTACTAAATTTTCATGCACCATGACTCATTAAAATTTTCTGTAATAGCATTCTCATATGCAAAATTTGGACGATTTGGAGTACCTTTTTCAGTTGATACAATTTAGGCATAATGGGTAAGTTTCCTTATGTGTACCAAATGACAAAGTTTGGATACAATTAAACTTCAAATATTTTCTGCAAAGTGGTCCTTCATCTCCCTAATACCTCAAGCAAGCCAACACCACCTAGGGGACATACTAGTGGCCATAAAAGATCTCACCGTAGGCGTCACATGCATCATCGGGATGCCCCATTAAATTCTCAACATGTGTAATACACCTTATGTCAATAATCAGCAAGAGAATCAAAGAAGCGTATAAAAGAACTATGAATTGTACGTACCTATCAAAAAATAAAAGGAACTATGAATTGGAATTTGAAAAGAGGTTTATTTTCTAGTTTGAATTTTGGCAATGACAGATGTTCTAAAGGACTTTATCAAACTCGGGATATGTTATGGCCATTTCTTTGTGCTATTGTAGTACGATTGTTGAATAAATCAAATAGTATGCACACAATTAACCTGTATCGACACTATTTGTTTATATTACAGTAAATGCTCCTGTGCATAAAAACACATATTTGGTTAATTCCTTAATTTGTATCTAGTGACTTTACTAGGAAAGGCGGTGAAGGTTTGGTAAGGCATTGTAAGCAATGCTGGCGGTTGTGGTTTTAGTGAGTGCCGAGGACAAGGTGGTGGAGATGGTAGTCCGGCTGTACGAGAGAGTGCAGTACTTCATTATGAGGTTATGTGAAAACTTTTGACCTAAGTGGTGGCAAGTTTGAAACACCTCGTTTTCTAAAGTTGGCAAGCCAGTGGTTCCATTGATCTGATATGTTGAAAGTTTGTGAACACCTTTTTTATGGCTATAATTCCACTCAAGAAACTTTTGTTAACTCTTTGCCCTATAATTTTGCTCTAAGTAAATTAATTACGGAATCTTTGCTGATTTTGTTATATACTTTATTTTTGTGATTAATCATTAACTTTGCTAGATATTGGGTTATGTTTAAGTGTGGTTTTGAGGTTAATTTGGTTAATAGCTATTTGGGGTTTACTCTACTTTATAATTCACTACTGTGTTACCTACACTTCAGGGACAATTGTGTTTTAAATTGGGTTTCTTTGTGAGTTCCATTCCTGACAAAAGTGGGGTTTCCATCCGTTTGTGATTTTGGATTATACTCTATGTATATCTTGTTTTTGTTAGTTTTAGTTCTCTATTTCATAAAAGTGGGGTTTCCGTCCTTTGAATTTATCATTTCTTTCATGTGTTCAAGATATAAAAGTAAGTAGAATCCCATTCCGAGTCTCCAATCCTCATTGAAGGCACCCAATCCATCAATTTGACAACTTTGATCTCCATTCTGCTCTCACAAAAGCATACCCTTTTTCCTTTTCTATATATATATTTTAATTTTATTTGGAAGCTGTATACAAAATGTTATATTTTTACCATATGCGATTCAAATTGTAACCATGTAATTTTTGTATTTTGAGTTTACGATTCTAATAAAGCCATTTAAATGCTCAAATTTTTTTTTTTCTAATAATGAATTTGGGTTAGTATTTAGTGAGAAGTTAAACCTTAAGTGTGTAAAATTTAGCTGTATTTGATTTTTTAACAATGTAGAGAAAATGTGAGTTGCTTTGAATTTTATAGTAGTGAATTTGGGATATTTATAGGTATTGGAACAAGTGGGTTTTGAGGTAAGCGATGGTGGAGAATGGAAGTTCTGGAAGTATGTGGAGAAAGGCGAGTTTGGACCGGGGCCGTCGGTTCATCTTGTTTTCATTATGGGAAAATTGCTGGCAAGGGATCGAAATTTACTAGGTCTGTGTATATATATATGCTTTATTAATTTTTTTAACTATCGGATACAAGTTTAATTTTTTTTTGCAATGCTAAATATGAGGGATGTCTTCATTGGGTCTTACATTAAACACATTTGAGAAACAAACTATTTTTTTTTTTTTTAGTGCTTGCTTTAAGAGCTTGTCTATTCATGTGGATGCTGGGTCTTTGACACTTTTATATCTTGATTTAATTGGGAGAATTTCTTAATCACATGAAGAATTTCTAAGTGATGTCCACTTGAGTTATGCCTGAAATTTTGTTTCTTTACCTCTATAGTTTTACTTGTATTTAGGATCAGCAAAGTAGGGAGCTTTCTCAACGTCATGTATCTAAGCGAGCCAAGAAAGCGAGGGTGAAGGTATGAGTGATGAGTTGGTACTTTTCACCCTTATTTATGATATTACTAAGTTCATTTGTATTATTGCTTCTGTTGTATTTCTTCCGCAAGTTTAGTGTGAATTTTTTTTAACCCTGAACTACAATCTTGTTTTGATCGTTAAGTTTTACCAATTACTTAGTTTTTATTTGTTGATTATTTTTCAGGAAGAAGAGATAAAATTGAAGCCTGTTATTGCATTCGATTGTGGTAAGGTCTTCTTATAAGAGTTCTTTCAATGATTTTTGGTTACATCTTGATGTAATTGGGATGCGAAAAGGCTAATGAATTCAGTACTAATAAGCGAAAGGTTTTTCGATTTTGGTCCTTTCATTTCATGGCCTAAAATGTGGCCGTTTCTTTTATTAGTAGGTTTTTAGGTTATGGGTCAAATGTCCTTGTCTCACCATCCTTATTGAGTATCTAGACTTGGCTGAGTTATATATATATAAATATATATATATATATATATATATATATTCCTCCCCTCTTTTTTGCCAATATGGTACTTTACAGGGCATTTCTATCAAACTAAAGGCTTACATTCATCTATGTCAATTCATGTTTGGTTTCTTAGCCAACCATTTCATCCAAAGTGGGCCCAACTCATTGAATTTTATTTTTTGAGTGCTTAATGTAGCGTTGACCAAGTATACTAGTACTAAAAATATAGCTAACATTTGCAAACAGTTGGTTCCAAATAACAATCTAAATTGACCTGAATGACAATTATGTATAAATACTATTATTTAATATGTAACATGCCTTTGCAATTTGACAATGCAATTATTTCTACAATTTTTATTCCTTTTGAATTGATGAGTGAGTTTTGCTCTTGACTTCTTGCAGTTTTTATTTTTATTTATTTTTATTTTTTATTTTTATTTTTTTTATAGTAAAAATACTTGCATAGTGTAAGAGAGTGCAAGATTTTAGATACATCATCTATCAATATATATCCCAAGAGAGAAAGAGAGAGAGAGCTACAACTACAACTAGAACTACAAGTTTGCTATGGCACGTCTAATTTATCAATATTTCAAACATGAATCAAGCAAGCGCCTTTAACAATGCCTCTACACATTAATCTTTCCACTCAATTTAGTTGATAATTTTATTTTACTTTGTCATTGTGTTTTTTATTATAATAAAAAACAACTCAAGTCCGATTGTTGGATTTTTAAATTGCTAGATTAAACATTTGGTGGCTCTTTGCAATATCTTTGGCATCTCCGTGGAGCAAAGCAAGGTAGCAACTAGTAAGTTAACCTCTCATTCTCGACTACGTATGATTAAATTATTAAATAGCTCATGTTTGTTTCTGTGTGGAACAAATGCAAACTAGCAAAATATTGGAGCTTATCTTTTGGTTTGTATATCTTTGCACACCTCTCCCTATTTTAGTTTATAGTTTGTTTTGTCAATGTACTTAGTTTAGTTTCTTATCTTTTTACATGATTTTGGATGTGAAGTCACCTAATTTACGTCTTTTAAGTTATCTTAGTAGTCTATAATTTAGACTTAGATTTTGTAAGATTAGCAGCTTGCTGCAAGTTTGAGTTTCTCTTTCTAGGAGCAAACCAATGAATTGCTAAAGGGTGAGTAAAATCTACTTCATAATACACTACTAGTCTATAATTATATGTCAAAATTTCTACTGTGATGGGTTGTTGATTTGGAGCAAGCGGGTGGCTTGCATGGTGATATAAGGTGGTTTACTTTTCATTATTGGGAGTGTTGATTGTCTTGTGAATATTGTGATATTATTGTTCAGCTATGTGTGAATTTATTTTATCTCCTCTTAGTAAATTCAAATATTCTACTGTGGTGGGTTGTTGATTTGGAGCAAGCGGGTGGCTTGCACGGAGATATAAGGTAGTGTATTTTATTTTGGGAGTGTTGATTGTGCTGTTCCTATTGTGCTATAATTATTGGTGATGAACTTAGTCATTCTCACTGGAATTTCCTTAATAATTCCATCTTTTATGTGATCATCTAAGTTTACTTTTTATCTATTGCTGCTTGAGTAATACTCATGCATTGGTGTATTCGATAATTAGCCCTAGGCAGACCAAGTATGAATCTAACTTGACTTAAGCTTATATTTTTTTAGTTTCATGAACACTAGATTCCTAGGTGATTGGAGTGGTCTAGCATGTTGAAGCTTTTTCAACATCAGCTATGGAGTCAAATTCAAGGCATTCTTGATTATTACCCATGAATAAGTTTAGATTTTTCATCTTCGATAAGTATATGTATGGTTTGATTCTATTTATTCATGAAAATTCTTGTTCTTTGTTTGTAAATCCAATTTCACTAGCTTGACGCTTCCCACCATGGTGCCCTACACCAATTAGGACATTATATTAAACTAAGAAACCGTAATGGTTAGTAATGGAGGGTTAAATCTTAACTAGCATGAATCATTACACTAAGATTGTTACTTATATATATATAAAAGCAAGGGAACTAGTGATCATAGATTAGATTAAACCTAAAAACTAGGTTTTAATTGATATGCACAATTGACTACATATATGTATAAGTAAGTGAATGGCTAATTGTATTATGATTATATACTAAGTAAGTACAAAGCAATATATGTGACTATTAGGTGGTTAAGTTATTAGATATATAGTTGTTGGTGTTTTAATTGAGTGCTTAAGGTGTAATTTACCATTGGTGTATTAAGTGTGAATTTAAATCTAAGCCAATCAAGGAGATCAAGGATTGATGTGGTTTAATAAAGGAAATTGTGAACTTGTAAGTCTATATATATAGTGTTTTAAGAAGCTTTGAAACTGTGTTGGTGACTTTTTACGTTTAGGGGATATATTTTGGTCATTCTTTTTGCCGCCCTATTTTTTTATTTAAAAAATCACATTTTATGTGGTTGTAATTTGATTAAAAACATAAAATTTATTAAATATATAAAATAGTTCTTCTATTTGAATTCAAAATGAAATTTGTTATTTCACATTTATGACTCCATTTCTAAATGAAGTTAGCTTTCATTGATGAAAGTATTTTTGAACCACATAAAAGTGCAACTGAAAGAGGGGAACATAAAAGTTACCTTTCATGACTCAACATTGTGTTTTTCACCCTTCCTTTTTAATGGAAATTAATTGTGAAGAGTTTTTGATTTTATTTGCATTATTATCCATTGTAAAAAAAAAATGTTGGCTTCCTCAAGCATATGCCATTTAAAACTTGACACAGCTTGGGGTTCTAGTAATTAAGGTGCTTTGGGTGTGATTGCTGGGGTAATTTTGTGTCTAGGATTCAAATTTGTTAAGGATGTAATGTGGACCCAGTCTTTAGTAGATTGATCACAAGCCCTACGAAAAGTGTCTTTTTTCATAGTCAGCTACATGTATACTATATAACCATTAATTTTTGGCCCACTAAAATCCTATTATGAACTCATGGGTTGCTTGCATTTTCTTTTTCAAAGTGGGGGGTTTTGTGTCTGAATTAGATATAGTGCTAAAAAAGAAAATTTAGGAGTTGGGAATGTTCATGAATATGTGGAGCCTTAGAGTTGGATTAATCATGTTTTTTTTCCTTATTGTTTTCTTGGATTCCACATAATTGCTAGCCTTCCTATATGTACAACTTTGACTATGGATGTAATTGTTCTACTGTCTTTTTTTTTTTTTTTGGTAATACAATAGTTTTTGTGGAAATTAGTGAAAATACTGGTTATGTGTTCTTTTTATTTTTATCACTTTTCAGCTACTTAGGCACAAACTCAATTGATCTTTGTTGGGCAGGAGAACAAGATTGAATCAACCTTTTTATATAATCAAATGGAGTATTGCCCTCGGTAAAGCATTTAATTTTATTTTCTATCCCAATTCTTTCCATAGAATCACACTTTCATGAAATATAGTCATTTAATTATTCTACTATTATTCAGTTGTCAATCATCACTGTTGAAGTGCATAATTTATGTAAAGTTTATCTTGAGTTTGTTTGGTTTAGTTTAGTTTTACAAAATAAGTAGTGTAAAAGTAAGTATAACCGTAACTAGGAAAAGTGATACTTTAAAAGTTGTACGTAAGTTGGCTGTGAACATAGCATTACAGTTTGATTTTGCTATTGGTATGTTTTCTTCTCTTTTTCTTCTTGATTTTGTTTCCTCTTGATTTTGTGCTATGAGTTTATGGTGAATTATACATGAAGTAGGCTATATATTTTATACATTTCATAGGTGGACATGAAGTAGTATATTATTTTTATAATGAAGAGTGTTTCTTATTTAATAACTGATTAAGATTGTTGTTGAGATGTATCTAGTAGCATTTTATTCATGTTTATTTTTCGTTGGTATTAGTATATTTGAAAGTTATACCATTTTATCTTTTCCCTGTTGTTTTTTTGGATGTATCATGTAAAGTACTAGTTGAAAGTGTAATTGTCAACCCAATGTATTTTCTATTATTCATTAAACACATTGTCATAATTAGTGTTGTTGATCATGGACATTGAGCTTAGTTAAATCATTAGATGCAAGGAATTATTGCCTTATATTTTTCTTTGAAATTTGAGTGAAAATTAGGTGTAATAAGAGTATAATCTGATGTATTTAGTTGAAAGTATATTGAAATACCTGTGAATTTAGCTCATTTTTGTGCCATTTTAGTGTAAATAATTTGTTGGTATTGTGGTATTGTATTTGCTATTGTAAATAATTATAAGTAAATATATTTAGTTTGTTGGCTTAATGTGGTATTGTATTTGCTATTGGAAAATATGAATTGTGGTTCATTACGGGTGTTATAAAATAGGTATTGGAAAATATGTATTTTAGGTACATTACAAGTGCTAAAAAAATTATTATTATTATTATTATTATTTATAAAAAAAGGACCTATACTAGCGCTTTTGAAAGCAATGGCATAGGTCCTTTTAAATTATATTGATTCAAGACCTATACTAGCACTTTTTAGAACGCTGGAATAGGTGCTACCTATGCCAATACTTTCAAAAGTGCTGGTATAGGCCTTTTAAATTATATTCATTCATGACCTATACTAGCACTTTCGGGCGGTGCCTATTCCGGTGCTTTCAAAAGCACTGGTATAGCGCGTATACCTTTCCTGGCGTTTTTGAAAAGCATCCGTATAGGTCCGGCGACCCTATACCCACATTCACTGCACGGCGGTTTGAAGCGCTAGGAAAAAAAACGCCAAGATAGGAATTTTGACCTTATTCCAGCGTTTTCTGGGGCTATCCTAGTGGTTTTGAAAACGCTGGGATAGCCCCTTTTTTTGTAGTGTTTAATAATCATTAGTTAAAAAATAAAACATAAACATAATCTTTTGTTGTGCATATTTAAGGAAATAAATTAAATATTTTTTTAATTTTACATATAAATGTTTCCTATAGAGATATGCAAATGATTTTAGGAATTAAGAAAAATGATGCAGCTATACTTTATTTATAAATCTCTTGTATTCTTCGATTGAAAATGAAGATTTTCATAAAGTGGGGAAAAAAGGGGAGACAAAAAGTGTTTAATTGTAAATTACCCAGTTTAATGATGACATGACTTTAGGCCCAAGCCTAAAATAAAAAAATGTCATTAGGCCTAAACCTGTTAATAAACCCTATCTATGATGAACCCCTAACCTTAAGGAGCTCTCGTTTATTGGTTTTCAAGCCTTACGTGAACTATGAAGGGAAGAAAAAAAATGATTGACATAAAAATAGTTTTCATGATACATAATATATTATTATATTTCATAATATACTACAACTCTCTAGATTTTATGGAGAAACAAGAGAATATTTGAGAAGTTTTATGCTAAAACTCCGTAAAGTGGATCTCTTCTTTTTTTTTTTTTTTTTTTTTTTTTTTTTTTTTTTTTTTGGGAACATAAAAGGATTCTTTGTTTTTTTGGTAAGGATAGTGAGATTTGAATCCTAGATTCCTTTGATAAAAATACCACAAGTTGCTAGGTAGTTGAATGTTGGCTTCATAAATCATAAGTTCCTAAGCTATCTTGTTTTTTTTTTTATAAGCCAGCCAATCAGACTGGGAATTTATTGGAATAAGAAAAAAGATAGTTCAAGGAACATCAAAGCCAACTAGTTGGGCAATATCTGTAGGTAGGCCACCCGACCATTCCTGAGACCCCACTGAACATTTGGCCTTCTTATCTAACGCATCGGCAACCACATTACAAGACCGATGAACATAAACAAATTTAAATGACTGAAAATCAGAAACTAAGGAGCGAATGTCGTCCACAATATCTCCATACGAGTTCAACACTAAGCTCTCTTGGGGGATAGCATTGATCACTGAAGCTGAGTCTCCTTCGAAGATAACATTTTGCAGGTCCTTTTCAGCAACAAACATCACGGCATGGCGACATGCAAGGGCTTCCAAATCAGCAACTGTCGAGGCTAGAGCTACTGGCATTGACAGAGCCACAGTTGCTTCTACACGCCAATCTCGCATGACAACCCCGATTCCTGCCAAGTTAAGAGGCTTGAACACAGTAGCGTCGAAATTAATTTTGAAGTAACCTTGCTCTGGGGGCCTCCATTGGTGTTGGAAGATAGGCATATGCACGGGATGAGCTTCATCTTCCTAGGCAGCTAGAAAATCTTGCAGCAGGTTACTTGCCAGAGAACTAATATTGGCAATTGGTTGCACTTTGCGCCCAAAGTGTAGGGCATTTCTTCAGTTCCATAAACACCAAGCTGAAACTGCAAAAATCTCCTTCCTGAAGTCATCTGTCACCTGTAAAAAATGATCAAATAAATCGTAGAATGTTAGAGGAGGGGGATTTAAGGCCTGTTGGGTCCAACTGTGGCAGCTCCACACGCTTTCCACCACCCTACATTTCCACAAAGCATGTAAAACATCCTTATGTCCTTCATTACACAGCTCACACAACTCCAAGGAGATGATTTTCTGCCGAAACAGATTACACTTTGTGGGGAGAGCATTGTGGCAAGCCCTCCAAACAAAGTGTTTTATTTTTTGGGGAACTCGCAACTCCTAGATTGCCTTCCAAAAACGTTTTTGAGGCTCTTGGTTCAAGTTGCCTGGCATGGCTCTTGTAAATAGTAGCTTATAGGCGCTGCTTGTAGAATAAACCCCTGAAGGAATGTAAGCCCAAATCACCCGGTCCTTTGTGTTCCTAATACTCAAAGGGATTCCCATAATTACCGATTCCTCACTAGGCAAAAACATCTCTTGGAACACCTCAATTATCCAACCTCTCCGATCAGCATCAATGAGGGAGCTAACCCTTGTCCTAGGCAATACAGTAGGTAGGGGGGATATGATGGAACTACTATCTCTTCTAGGCAACCATTTATCTTCCTTAACACGCACAGATTGGCCATTCCCAATTCTCCAAACCATGCCTTTCCGGATAACATCTCTAGCACTAAGAATATTTTTCCGAGCATAGGACCCAGCTATGGAATCTTTCGCTTCCAAAATGGAACCATATGGGAAAAACCTAGCTTTAAACACTCAAAAGCAAAGCGAAGCCGAATTATTTATCATCCTCCCAACCTGTTTTGCTAAGAGTGAATCATTGAACTTTTCAATTTCTTTGAATCCCATGCCACCCACCTCCTTCGCTTCACATAGCTTTTCCCAACAAACCTAATGCACCTTTCTTGAATCACCGCTATAACCCCACCAAAATTTCCAGATAAGGCTTTCTAGCTCCTTAACCAAACCCTTGGGAAGTTTAAAACAACTCATGGTGTAGGTTGGGATAGCTTGAATAACAGCCTTGATGAGAATTTCCCTCCCCGCTTGAGAAAATAATTTCTCTTTCCACCTCTGCAATTTCTTCCACACCCTCTCTTTTAGGAACACAAAACTTTGTTTTTTTGCTCGGCCTACTAGAGCTGGTAACCCTAGATACTTTTCATACTAATGGATTGTCGGGACACCTAGGAGATCTTGAATCCGATCCTGCAAAGGCAAAGGGGTATTGGAACCGAAGAAAATATTTGTTTTCTCTCTATTTATCTTTTGGCCGGACCCTCTCTCATATACCTCCAATATCTCCTAAATCTTATTACATTCAACCTCTGTAGCTCTGCAGAAGGGAAACTTTAGGACCATTCCTACAAATAGCCACCCCCCGAATATGCCCATCCACTTTGACCAAGTGAATCAAGCTCTGCAATCCCATGGCACACTGAAGGAACAAGTATGGAGACAAGGGGCCCCCTGGCAAATCCCCCTTGTGGGTTTAATATTGCCCACCGGCTGCCCATTGAGGAGAACTGCATAAGAAATAGATTGCACACAAGCCATAATAATTTTGATCAACCTTTCCTCAATACCTAGGTGACGCGTTAGCCTTTCCAAAAAAACTCATTCCACCCGGTCATATACTTTGCTCATATCCAATTTGAGTGCCATATACCCCAATTTCCCTTGAGTCTTCCTTTTAAGAAAGTGAAGGGTTTCAAAAGTGACTAGGATATTGTCGGTGACCAACCCCACTGATAGGAAGGCACTTTGGGAATTTGGAATCATTTTAGCCAACAACATTTTCAACCAGTTAGCCACCACTTTAGCAATTAATTTGTAAATAACATTGCATAAACTTATGGGCATAAAATCCAAAACTTTCTTAGGATTTTTAATATTGGGAATTAGAGAGATAAATGTGGCATCAAGGGATTACGGGACAATACACGAATTCAAAGCTTGCATGACAATTGCAGTTACATCCTCACCAACAATGTGCAAAAAAGATTTGTAAAAAATGGGTGACATACCATCGGGGCCAGGGCGTATTTGGAGCCATTTGGTTGAGAGCTTGCTTCACCTCATAAGCTTGAAAATCACCCCCCACACTCGGATCAAGATCAACATCCACAGGGCACAGAATTCCATTTAAAATGTTATCAAATCCGGACGGGTTTGAGGTGGAAAAGATATTCTTGAAATACCCCTCTACCACTCCTCCCATTTCGGTTTCATCCTTAACCCACACCCCATTATCATCTTCCAAGCCCAAAATCAAATTCCTCCTATTCCTTTGATTAGCTCTACAATGAAAGTAAGAGGTATTACGATCACCTTCTTTAAGCCAAGAATTTTGAGCCCTTTGCTTCCATATACATTCTTCCCTAGATTGAAGGCTGCCAATTTCCTTTCTAAGCAACTAAATTTGGCCTGGATCGGTTCTGTAATAGTCCCCTTCTTCAACTTCCTTCAATTCAGCCAACTTCCTCTTAAAAGCGGACCAGACATAGCTAAATGTGGTTCGATTCCAAACTTTGAGGTTTTCTTGGCAAGCCACTATCTTTCTTGTGAACCCCCATACCGAACCAGGTTGCTGCCTAGAGTCCCAAGAATCCCGAATTACATCCTTACAAGAATTATCCTTCAACCACATAGCTTCGGAGCGGAACGGCCTACCCTTTCTATAAAACCTTTTAAACTCAATGTCCGAGCAAAGCAACAATGGTTTATGATCAGAGTGAAAAGCATCCAAGTGATGTATTCGAGATGAAGGGAACCTCAAAATCCACTCAACTAAAGCCACCCTTCTATCCAACCAAATCCATACATTCTGTCCACCCAGCCTCCTATTACACCAAGTAAATGGGAAACCCATTGAAGCCCAAATCCCTCAATCTACAATAGTCAAGAGCATCCTTGAAGCCCTGCATCTATCTTTCCGGTCTATTTAACCATCCCTATTTCTTCTCAGCAAACAAAATCTCATTAAAGTCCCCCATGCAAATCCAAGGCAAATTGAATTGGTGGCTTAGTTGTCTCAGTAGTGACCAAGAGCATTCTCGATTGGCAGTATCAAGGTTTTGAGAAACGTGAACCGCTAGGCGTCATTCGCTCCAAAGTCAATGATAGCATCAATATGGAAGGCTGAAAAAGTCCGAACATCCACATTCATGTTTGTTGGCCAATACAAAGCCAATCCTCCCCCTGTATTGTGTCGAAGGACCACAAACAAATTACTAAACTGAATCTTATGGCCAATTCGATCTAAAACCACTTTTTCCACCATTGTTTCCATAAAAAAAACAAGCTTTGGATCTTTGTTGCGTACCAACGCAACCAGCTCATCTTCTACCTGTGGGTTCCCAAGCCCACGACAATTCCAGCTAAGGCAACTCATAATGCCGGTGGTGGCTGGGACCCAAGCGCCACCTCACAATTTTCTTTATTTAAATAGCTGCTGCCACTCAAACATTGCTTTTTGCCCACACTCCTATCAACATCATCTAGCATATGCCTCCTATCTACAATCATTGGCGAAGGTGACACCACACACCGACCTAACTCCCTAGCAATTTTCTTCCATTTTCTCGTGGACCCTCTTTCAAGTAGAGTTTGTTACTTGGTTGGTACAATCTTGCATGGGCATCACATTAACCTTCCTTGCTATAACACCAGGACCCATGGACATCTTCAAACACTTACCATTTGTCTCACCCACACACCCCTTTGACTTGTCATTTAAAGTTAAGCCCACCACTACCTCTTCCAACGTATTAGACTGCTTCTTTGCATGCAAGCCGTGATGCTGCCCTTGAGACTGAATCTCATATCCCTCCACAGGATTATCATTGACACCATTGCCATCATTTTGCTTTGAGACTTCCACATAATCCATTGCCATGTTTGCCGTCGAGTGTACAGAAGAATATGCATCCTTTGAGTTGCCAGTGTTCTCTTTACTACTACTATTACTTTGGTGATTACTTGAGTAGTCCTTATTGTTATCTTTTTTCCTCCACCATGGCGCTTGGCTGCACGAACTACCCGATACTACCACCACGGTTTTGCGAGTAACCCTCAAGGGCTTCACTTGAAGCCACTCTCCATGCTGTTGTTCCTCCATCCTCAATGACCCTTTGCCCTGTGACCAAACTTCACAGTCCCTCTCCCCATGAGTAACCTGGCCGCACCAATAACAGAAATTAGGTAATCGTTCATACTTCAGTCCAATCCAACCTACCTGTTTCCCCTCCGAACGTAGTTTAGAGCATCGTAGTAGGGGTTTGGAAATATCAATATTGATTCTAACCCTCGGGAATTCATTGCTAGCACCATCCTTTGGGTCGGCAACTTGGATAACCCTACCAATGGTCTTCCCAATCATCTCCCCTACTTCAACCTTCAAACTCCTCTCCGAGATATTGTGCATTTGAACCCAAAAAGTGGTGTGGGAAAATTCCCGGAAAGGCATCGATTTAAAGTTGAAAACACGTTCAAACGCCACAAGGTGCTTATCATATGACCATGGTTCAAACTCCAACACTCACTCAAGGTCCTTAACATCGTCAAACTCAAACAACAGTATATGCTCCCTAATATCTCTAATCTTAAGTTCACCGGTTGTTCTCCATAAAGGTTTGAATATGCGTGCCACTGCATCCGAGTTTAGAACCCTCTTCGTGTAAAACCGCCCTGCTAATCGATGAAGAATCTCTTCCTCCTCTTTTGGAACCTCAGCACCCCCCTCTTCTTCCTCTATAAGTGAGAATCGTGCCTACATATCATCCAAGGATGCCATGAGAGTTATGGACAGTGAAGACAAAGAGAGAAAAAACCCGCTCTAACAAACCACTATACCACCGAACAGTCCATCCTATCAACCCACGAGAGGTAGAAGGGAACAGATACCTAAACTAGGTTAGGGACATAATTCTACAAGATGCTAAGGAAAAAAAACCCTAACCCTAGCGCACTGGAGAAACCTTCCAATTATAAGGGATGGTTAGGATTCACATTTATAAGGGATTGAGTAATGGGTTCCAGTTAGCTCAACTGGTAAAGTCTTTGATGGTTGAATAAGAGATTTGTGATTCAATCCCTACCTACACTAAAAATTGGTTGGTATCTTGGTCCGATGATAAAAAACTATTATCCGAAGTGCACGCCATAGGTTGAAACGGTCTAAAAAAAAAAAAAAAAATATATATATATATATATATATATATATATATATTAAGGGATTCATTAACTCATTTCCTTCACAATATAAAACAAATAGAATAATTAGATTTCAGTTAGCTTAATTGGTAAAATCTTTTATCGTCAATACATATATATATATGAGTTTTACCCACACATAAAATTAATTAGAGTCTTTGCTTGATGATAAAGAACATTTATTATAAAAATAATGACACCATAAGTTTGAAATACTATTGTATTTCATAATAAATAAAAAAGAAAAAAAAAAAAAAAGAGAGAATAAATGCGATGCCTAAATTCTAGGTGGAAATTATGCCCATCTTTAATCACAAAATCCCATTATTCAAATCCTTTAGAGTTCTTAAGGTACTCTGCTACATAGAGTTTTGTTTTTAATCTTAACCTCTAATAAAAACCAATGGTTTAGATTACACATTGTCATTAATTCTTGGACAAAACTTAAAAAATAATGCTACATGCACAAACTATTTTACAATATTTTAAAACCCCAATCTTTTTTTTTCTTTTTTTTTTTTGACAAACGAGCATGTTCATACCTCTTTGCATATTTAACTATTCTCTCAAGTGTAAGCAGTATTCCCGTCCAAAACTACAATCTTACTTCCGTGCCAACACTAACGACACACCAAACTTGTCTCCAAGAGCTAGAGCGGTATGGTGAAAGAGCTGCATTTTCAGATCTACCCCAACCCATTTCCTCTTGCCAACTATTTTTAGACCTGGGTTATAGAATAGAAGTGCGGACCTTTTGTTACCATGGATATAATTCTACGCAAGACGAAATGTCTAGGAAATTTCTTACTTTCTTAGTCTTCCCGCAGTGAAAGTAATCTCTCCATTTTATAAGCATGGACTCCACTTACCCTAGAATGCATCATTAAATCCACGACTCAACAAATAAAATGATATAATAATGAATTCAGTTAACAACCGGAGAAAAACAATTTGCATAGAGCCACAAAGGTATATTAATTTATACTACTATTTAATGGGTTTTTTTGGTGTGAGATCTTCATTTTTTTGGTTCAAAGTGCTCCTACACCTAGGGGTGTTCACCAAACCGCATAAACCACACAAACCACAAAACCGCACCAAAACCGCCCGCAAAATAGCATAACCGCACCGCACTACATGGTGCAGTGCGGTTTGCGGTTTTATAATAAGAAAACCGCACAAATCACACCGTACGGCACCCTCTCTATATATTAATATATTTATTTATTTTTAATATTAAATATATTATTAATAGTTTAATAACCCTAGTTTTCAAAAAAAAAAAAAAGTTTGGTAACCCTAGCAAGTGTTGACTAGAAAAGCCAACCCAAAATAAAGAAAAACTGGCTAAATAATTTAAAACTTGGCAAAAAAAAAAGGGGAAAAATTAGTTTTGGGATGGGTAGGAAATGCCCAAAATTTGAAAAATATACCAACTTCAAATCTCACCTTATATATAGCATCACATGTCACATGTGACGGCAAAAATGAGGTGCGGTGCGGTGCTGTTATGATTTTGGTTAAACTCTAACCACATTACACTGCACCACACATGTGACCACAAAATAAGGTGTGGTGCAGTTATGATTTTAACTAAACTGCACCGCATCATACCGCGAACACTCCTATATTTAAGTAAAGAAAAAACTAAAGGATAATTTGATAAAAATACAACTCTAACTCCAACTAAAACATTGCCTAAAAAATAGAGTCACTCTCTTGTTAATTTTCAACTTAATTTATCCACTTATAAATTAGATTCTTAAAATAAAAATTATATATATATATATATATATATATATATATATATATATATATATATATATATAAAATAAAAAACACATTTTTTTTTTTTTTTTTTGCTATAAAATAGGACCACTAAAAAAAAGAAAAAAAAAGCCTCATCGCATGCTTGAAGTGCATGTGATGAGGCTAGTATTAATAATGGTTGTACTAAATTTTTTTTTTTTTTTTTTTTTTTTTTTTTTTGAGAAACAATCAATTGTCTTTTTGTCACTGAAAACTACCGCCAAGTTATCTATTCATTCCGGCACCGATATCTTGCCAAGGGCAAGTTAGGTGCCGTTGGTGTTGGCACGCCAAGGAAATTGGGGTTCAGAATGTGACATGTCCATTTTTTTTAAAAAAATAATTACAATATGCTGCTAACCCCACAATTCGAACCCTTTCCTCCCTAGACCCCCAAACACTTTGTGTATGGGGAGGTGCCAATTCAGCTACAAGGCTTTTGGCGACATGTCCATTTTAATAGTTGATGTGACATTTATTTTTAAAGGTGTAATTTGAACCATTAGTTTTTAAATGAGTGGTCAAAATTAAAATAACACTATGTGATAGAATACTCTAAAAATTCTAGAAGATCTTGAACAATTTTACTTACCTGTAGAAATTAAAAAAGAAGACTCCGAAAGCACATAAATTAAACCATCATTTCTAAATAACACATCATATACAATAACAAAAGTGTGTCTCTATCCTCAGACACAAATTCATAAAAAAGAAAAAGTCATAAAGCCACACCCAAAGCATTACAAGTTCAAATATGGGAACCAGCCTCTCCAAAACAAACAAAATTGGAGTTAAGGCTACCTCCCATGTACTCACAAAAATATGAGTTTTATGCTATAGGTACAATATCTTTAAATTAGACATAATTCTAGCCTCGCAATTGTTAGTGCTCTCACTCACATAAATAACGCGTGAGGGAGACGCGAGTAATGTCTCACTATCTAATCCTAGTAACAAAGCAAAACATCATTATATTTAATATCGGATTTTTTTTTTTTTTTAGATGAACCCTAATAACTTGCATGATAAAGCAACTTGCATGACACTTATATCTCACGGTGAGAGGCGGTAATTATCCCAATAACTGGTGTAGTGGGTAATAGGTTTATATACCCACCGCAACCCCGATTCATATCCATAACCATATCCATAAGATGGTGGCATAGGTGGTGGTGGAGCCAGCGGTCGTTGAGAGAAACCCCATAAATCACGAGATGGATTGGGGAATATCCATGGGAATTGAAATGCAGGTCGCGGTGTCCTACGAAATGCACGCTGTGGTGTCCTACGATAAAACCTTGAACTACTAGAGGGAGGGATAGAGCTACCTCTCTTGCCAAAACAACACTGACCATGTTTGTTACCATTCATTGTGGTGTGACTAGCACTACTCTTTCTGGACATGTACTCATCATCAAAATCATCACCATCTTCTTCTTCTTCATCATCATCATCATCATCGCATGAAAACTGAACTTTTTTCTTGTTGTAGGAGCTACTTCTGTCTTGCGAGGGCGACTTTTCAAAGAACCAAACCTCTGCCGTTCTTCCCATCTTTTCAAACATTTGCATGAGTTTTGTAAGGTCTATGTCACCAACAATAGTGACTGTCCCTTTTTTTGAATCAATGTTGACGGAATTCACTCCTATTCAAAATATGTGATTTATATATATGAAATTAAATTTGATTAGGAAAAAGATGAAGAAGAAGTAAAAAAATAGAAGAGTAAAAGGGCACGAGTATATATATGGCCACAAGATGTCCACGTACAAAAAAAAAAAAAAAGCACAAGAGATATGGAAAACACACCATTGTGCTTCAGCAACTTTTCCTTCAATTTAGTGGGACACTTATCACAGCAATTTACGTCCACTTTCAATTTACAAATCTGCATGGTCAGGAACAAGGTTCAAGGGAAAAATATATAAAATTACTTCATTGAACTCATTATTATATAAAGAAATAAATTTATATAATGTTCTTAACATCAATATTAACAATATATAAATTTAATTAAACAAAATACACGTATAAAATAAACCCTCTATAAATTGAATTAAATAGATGACAAATTAGTGCCCTGGTAATTGTCAATGCATCAAAATAAACAGCCTACAAATTTCATTAAGTAGAAGAAAAATTAGTGTAAATGAATAGTATTTGTCAAAGTGTGGATGACATGATAAAAGCCTTTAAATATAACCAAATGAAAGGTGAAATTATGCATTCCCCCACATATATATGATCCCCACAAGTAGGTGATCACACATAAAGAATCCACATTTATCTGAAAATGAGGTGTAATACACTGGGTTTATGAAATAATTTCTTGACCTAAAAAGAAAGTTAAATTTGTTTTTTTGTTTTTAGCCAACATGGTTGTAAAGGAAGTCATAAGAAGTAGTCGTTGCTAAAAAAAAAAAAAAAAAAAGGCCATTAAAAATTGAAACAAACTACCAAGAGCTCAATGACAAGAGTGGTTTCTTTTATTAGGAGAATCAAATCCCTTTTCATTATTGTTGTAACTATTGAATTTTTATAAATTAAAAAAAAATGAAGAAAAAACCCACGGGCAAATCTGTGGGCTTCTTCATGCCCAGACCAAAAATACAAATTTCCCTAATATGAGTTATTGATGAATCTTGTTACAGCATGTCTAGGAATAAAATGTTTTTTTGTTAAAAGAAAAGAAAAAAAAATCAATCAATACCTATTAGGGTCTTTTCTGAATTTAGGGCAAGCCATATTTATCAATATGTCCTCTCATGTATAGGTATAATTTACGATTTTTTTTTTCGTAACTATGACCGTAAATATGTGTTTGGGGAAAAAAAAAAAAACAAAGAAGAAATAAATACCGGTGATGATGGCGTTTGATGGTACTCCATTGGAATAGCTTCAATTTTTTTTTTTTTTTTGAGCACGGAATAGCTTCAAATAAACCAGGAAAATTGATCAGAAAATATGCCTGCGGGTTGGAGAGTGAGATGAATCTTTTATATATATAGGAAAATGTCTATGTGAGAAGGTGTAGCGGTAGGTATTTTATTTATGGGCAGGCTTAGGCTTCTTCTCCAGTATTAGCACTTAAGAAATCTTAAAACTTCCTTAAATATTGGTATGCGAAAATAAAGCAAAATGTTACATCATGAGACTATGGAAAATTTTGCAAGAAAGAAACGAAAAGGGAAAAAATAAATAAAATAAAAATCACTGTGATCTTTAAAAGAAATCATAATCTAGAGAATTATATAAGGAAAATATTTTTTATGCCCAAGATTAATTTTTTTCTTTAATTATGTAAATATGTGAGCAATGAAAATGAGGTTACTGAAAGAGGAGGATTAAGGGTGTCATAAACAACAATATTTTAGGCTTCATTTCAAAAAAAAAAAAAAAAGAACAATATTTTAGGCTTTTTCCTAGGCGGAAACATTGGTGGTTCCATTGTTTATAGGAAGAGCAGATTTGGTTCTGATTTATGGATTATGGTATAATTGTTAGATATGCGTTTGAGTCAATTCGAAGAAGAAAATGTAATACTGTAGTAAAGAATTAAAGAAGTATATTAACGGCGTTCAAAAAAAAAGTTTTAAAGCATTAATTGATTTTAATTAGTTGCATTCAAATTTTTTTTATAAGATTGCATGTTCTAGTTAACTCAATTGATAAATTTTAGGCTGATATCAAAGAAAAATTAGTAAATATTCTTGAAATATGGTGATTTGTCGCTCTAATTGGACCAAGATGCATGGAATTAAATGTGTTCTCTTTTGGAAAGGCAAAAGTTGTGACTAAAAGCCTGTACCTTAATGGTATTACTCATTTCTTATTACATGGATACAATTTTGGGTTCGAATTCTTCTTTCCCCTTAATGTGAAGACAAAAAAAGAAGAAGAAAAGATTGTTGTGCAAACCCATCTACTTCTAAAAAAGTATAACACATGAGAAATCTGACAAAAAATATGAAAAAGAATTAATTAATTTTTATAAAGAATAAACAGTATCTTCTAGAGTGACTTCGTAGTAACAAACTACCAATGAAAAAGAAAGACTTATTTACCAAAATTTCATTTCAAATATAGTGCAAGTAATGGCCAGTTTAGTAAACACTAATACTTCCCCCCACAAAAAAAAAAAAAGGCCTTAAAATACAACGTAGACTAATTAAAATCATCTAAAGTACTGTTTTCCTTCACAATTTGAAAAACGTATTCTTAAAAAGGTAAAAAAGAAAAAAATCAAATAAGAAAATCCCTTCAGCATCAGCAACTTTCTCCTAGGCACATTGAGCCACCTTTGATTATTCATTTGCAATTCACACTGACCCACCTTCAAATCCCTCTATTACTTATTAGGAGCCTTGATGCGAAGAACCCTAAGGAATGCTTCCAGAGAAAGAAGCGGCCCAAGTGGCGGCTCCGAGCAATAATCTTCACCCAAAAGCTCATGTCTCAGCCTTTTTAGTGTACGAAGAATGATCAACAATTAATATTGTTCTTCTCTTCCGGACTTTGCTGTACATGCGCATGGAGAAGGCATATCATCCAAAAAAGTAAAATCAAGAATTACTGTATATATATAGTCTTCTTGATGATAAAAGTAAATTAAAGAGACCCTGCGATGTTAGAAGGATAAAGTTTGAAGATAGACCTCCTGGTTTTATGTATATCAAGGCTTTCAGTCTCCAACTGAATTTTGTAGAAAGTTAAAGACTTAAAGTTTCTAAGTTGGTTTGTACAAAGCTGAATTTGGTAGAAAGTTATGGTCTATTTGGATTGAGAGGAAGAAAGGGAGAGTAGAGTAGAGTAAATTTAGCTCAAAATTACTTTATTTTTAGTCAACTCTATTTTACTCTCCTCCACTCCCCCTCCTTCCCCCCTCTATCCCAACGGGCCCTTAAAGTTTCTAAGTTGGTTTGTACAGAGCGTGTTTGACTTTCAAAACATTTTCCAATTCTTTTATTTTTCTGTTGTTCTTTTAATTTATGGATATCAACGAAATTAAAAAAAAAAAAAAATTATCAGCCTAGATTTTATTTATTATTAAATTCCCACTAGTAATAGATTTAGGCTGAAATTAAAAGTTTGATATATATATATATATATATGGAAATTCAATTTCATAAATTAACGAACTGGAAAAATGACAAAGTCTAGCTACAAAATTTATTATAGCCTAAGGCTATAATTTTACTTAATAAAATAAACATTATTTCATATTTTGAAAATTTAACCGTTGAATTATGTATTCTTTACACTCTTAATACATATGTTAAATTTTATATCAATAGGATTTTATTTACTATATAATTTATAAATTTATATTTTATGCAAAATTTTAAACTATAAAAATTTGCAATTTAAATAATTTATTGATGACATAACTATTGATCTTTAATTTTTTAGTAATGGTAGATTTGTTAAAATTTATCTCCAATAAAAATATATTGAGTAAGGTTGTAATCTAAGGCTACAACCAATGTTGTAACCATGGTTTTAAAAACCGGCACGGTGAAAGAACCGGTCGAGGAGCTAATTACCGGTTTTCTGGTCGGACCGAGATTCAACCGATGGTCGAACCGATGACGTCATAAATAATTTAATTATTATTTATTTAAATTATATAAATAATTAATAATTTTTAAATTATATATAAAAATATATATATATATATATATATATATATATATATATATATATATATATATTAACAAGTGTGTGTAAAAGTCAAACAGGTGTAAAAACAGTAAAATATTATACAAAATCACTCAGTCACTCATCTCTCCCTACTCTCTCGACACCGTGCTTTCTCAAAAAAAAAAAAAAAAAAAGTTTCCCTTCCACAGACCAAATCTCCAGCCTCCGATCCACTCCCGGATGCCACTCATCACCGGCCATCGATCCACTCATCGGCGCCATTCATCACCGACCACCGATCCACTCATCGGCGCCACTCATCACCGATTGCATCTCCACCGCCATCGGTGCCATTCATTACCGATCCAATCATCACCGATCCACCGAGTTTTTTTTTTTTTTTCTTCTTTCCGTTATCCTCCATCATCGTCGGCCCCATCTTGTTTCTTGGCCACCTCCACCATCATTGATTCATTCTTTTAATCTCGATTCTGGAATTTTTTTCCTTAATTGTTGTGAAGCTTTATCGATTTGGGTTTTGGATGGTTTATGGGTCATGGGTGGCTGGGTTTGTGGGTTGTGGTGGATGGTTGGGATGTTTTGTGGGTCTTGGTGGTGGTTGAGTTGTGGGTTTTGGGTGGGTAGTTGAAATGGTTTGTGGGTAGAGCAGACTAGGAGTGAGCTCAAAAGGCGGCGTGCCGTTGTGCCGCTGTGCGTGAGGCAGAGAGAAAAGAGTGAGGTAGAGAGTAGAGACTAGAGAGAGATTGAGTTAAGTTGAGCGGCCTCGAGAGCTTGAGGTGAGTGTGAGAGTGAGGCGGATGAGAAGAGGAGGCATGAATCGTGAGGTAAGAGTGAGATGGCTGATGAGAAGAGTGAGTCGGTGAGGACTTTAGGTTAGTTTTGAGGAGCAGAAAAAAACGACGTTGTTTTGAGGAGCCAAAAACTTAAAAACGACGTAGTTTAGTTTGAGGAGCAAAACCGGTTTGACCGCATCGGTTTCTGGTTCTCAGGTTGAACCGGCCGATTTTTACTATTTACCGGTTTTTAGGTCATTTCCGGTTTTATACCATAACAGGACCAGATTGAAAATCGGTTCCTGGTTGAACCGGTCGGACCGGCCGGTTCGGTCCGGTTTTTAAAACTATGGTTGTAACTAAACTTTTTTCTTGGTAAAACCCAACCTATTTTTATCTCACAAAAATAAGTAATACCAAGGAGGCAAGGGACCCAAGAAAAATGATAAATTGGCCAAGGCCATGTAGTTTTTCCATTAACATGCACTAATGTAAGACAACTGTATTTGCAGCAGGTAAGTTTAGGTGCGCTAAAACATGATCTATAGCAACAGTTTCAAGCTGCTATTAAAACACCCAAAACCTGTTAATCTTGGTACTTTATAACTTAGAATTTCATTTTCATTGTTAGTTGTATTTTCTACAAAAGGACCTCTTAAGTGAGGCATTTCCAAACCCGATCATTAATCCACGAAGTCAAAAATCATCCATCCAACCATCACTTCGAAGCTTAAAAAAAGTATCAAACCATCTGCAAACAAAATACATGGATTCCATTCATAAAAATTTATTTTTGTTAAAAAATAATTCAGAAAAACCACCCACCAATCGAAGCAATCTCATGCCTCTATCCACAAATACCTAAAATTAAACAGAAACACATACTGATTCGAAAATAAAAACGTCAACTTTAAACTTCAATATATGTAATCTCGTGCCTCTATCACCAAATTGAAATACAACACTTTAAACTTTATTATCTTTGGCTCTTTGTGTTGGGATGCGAAGTAATTTTGAGAACTTCGATTGTAGCACTAATGAAACTAATTCCAATTTGATAAATACCTATTTCAACAAATTCTACATGATCACATAATTAGCTTTTTCATATATTTTAGTTAAAGGAAATTAAGGCTTTGCTCTGTAAAACCCATGCCTGGTATTTTTCCTCTATTCTAGAGTATTTGTTTTCAAGCAAAAGAACCCCTAACAGTGAGAAAATCCTAGCCAAAAAGCCTTGCAAAACCCATTCCAGATCTGGTTGCAAGCGTTTGGGGGGCAAAATTAATGGCATGCTGTTCCTGGTGTTCGGATTCATCATCACCACAAAGCTCACCATTCTAATGGTGTTGGAGTAGGACAAAGGATTGTCCTTGATGTGCTGCTGATGTTGGAACTGAAATATGTTTTTATTTTATTTTATAAATTTTTTTATTATAAAGGGTGCGATTAGGATAATGACTTATTTAAATGGGACATATAGTATTATATTACCGGAGTGGAAGACTATTAGGCATTGATGATGTAGTCCACCATAAAGGCTGAATAATTTCTTTCATTTATGGAGAAATTATAGTTTCTAATCTTGGGGGAAAAAGGAATGAGAAAATTACGGAAAAAGAACAAAAATATGAGATATCAGGCAGACAATGAATAAAAGTTAAAAATGAAAAAGAAGATCTTAATTATTTAACAAAAAAGTTCAATTAAAAAAAAGGTGGTGTGTTATATATGTGTATTTCATACTTGTTATTTGCACTGAATTCTCATTTCAAAAGTTTTTTAATTCATAATTTTAGTGCAAAAACTGTGTACGTAGAACGGCTCTCAATGACTCAACCCTTTTCGTTTATGAAAAATGATCAACAATATTGTTCTTCTCTTCTGGACTTTGTTGTACAAACACACTGAAGAAATTCTCATCACAAGGCATATCATCCATTAATGAAGCAGAAGATTGATGTACCTCCCACTTGCCTTCTTTACCGTCCATGACAACGTACCAACTGGATTTAGTAAAAAGTTTGAATTAATTTTTTTTTTTTTCCAAGTCGGTGTGTCTCCAACTAGGTCTAGGAGCAGGGACGAACGCGGGGTTTTAAGCCGGGGGGCCAGAGATAAGCAAAAAAAAAAAAATTTCAAATACGCATCCATATAGTATTAATAAACTATCAACTAAAACAAATACCCAAAAATCATTGTTTCTTAATATATTAAGATACAATCTACTAACAAAAACAAAAGATGTGAAACCCTATTGTTTCTTTATACAATCATCTATGAAAAGAGAACTCGACGCTCTTTCAAATCTTCAAAATCATCTACTATTGAATCCAAACTAAATGTCGAAGCTATATCCTTTTCAATGTATAACATCAAAGAGTCATTCAAAAAGTCATCTTCCATTTTGTTTGAAGTTCGTTTTGACAAGTTTCATAGCTGAAAATGCTCGCTCTGTAGTAACAGTAGAAACTGGAAGAGTAAGCACAAGTATCACCATTCTATAAACAAGTTTGTAGTGTTCTGAATTTCCAGTTCTCACTAACCATTGAGACAACTCAGATAAACTTTTCAATTTTTTGAACTCTAGATCTTGGACTACATTATGCTCAAAATGATAAAGCTCCTTCTCCAACACTTGTTTGTCATAATCTGTAAAATCTTGTGGATAGAAATTCTTTACCCACAAACAAAGATCACTAATTCTGAAAGATTTTAATGCCTCTCGAGGTTCTAAAGCTGAGCTAAGCCTAAGCAACTCCATTGCATCTTCATTAAACTGATAATTTAGTTCCTGTAGTTGAGAATCTATTGTAGCATAAAAAATATTTACTCGATAATGATGCTCATTTGTAACGTTATCTGGTTGATTATGAGCTCGACCTCACCTCGCAACATAACGAGCATTCATATCCAAGACATCAATGCGATGCTTCTCACAAAATGATATCATAGTGGTGAGTAAGCTATCCCATCCATCATCTCTAAATTTTTGGATAAGTGCTTTAGTAGATGAAACTAAATGCATGGCATTTAAAATGTCTTGAGATTGGCTTTGCAAAGCTTGACAAAGTTTATCAGTGATCTCTATAGTTTCATTCTCAAGATGCAAGATGAAAACAAATTCAAATGAAGTTAAACCTTCATAAGTCGACTCTTCTTCTGCCCGATTTTCTCCATCAATTGCACCATCAATTATATTTTGTAAAACTTCAACAGTTGAACTAAACATCCTTAATAAGCTAGAAACTGGTCTAAAATGTGAACTCCAACGTGTTTCTCCAGGTCGTTGTAAAGTGCCAATTTGATTAAGTCCACTTCCAGTCTCAAGCTCTTCAAGATCAATCAAACGTGCTATTTCATTAGGATTGGTAACTTTCAATTGCTCATTGCGCTTGCATGAAGCACTAACAATTTTGATCAGAAAAAGCAATGTAAGAAAAAAAATGACTAATGAGAACAATTTGTTTTGATGCTTTTACTAATGCCAATTGTAAGCGATGTGCAAAACAATGGATATAGTAAGCATATGGGCAATCATTCAAAATCAAAGCTTGTAATCCATTCCACATACCTCGCATGTTGCTTGCTCCATCATATCCTTGCCCTCGAATATTTTGTATATCTAAGCAATATTGAGATAACAAAGAATATATCCCCTTCTTTATAGTCAAAGCTCGAGTGTCAACAACATGAATAAGCCCAAAAAAGCGTTCTTTCACAAAGCCTTCTGCATCAACATATCTAAACACCACAGCCATTTGCTCTTTCATGGACTCATCACGAGCTTCATCAACCATTATGCAAAACTTTGCATCACCAATTTCTTTCCGAATGACCTTCTTCACTTTGGCTGAGAAAACATGTAGAATTTTCTTTTGAATCCTAGGTGATGTGTAGGTTGCATTTTTTTGGAGCTTTTTCTATTATTTCAGCAACCTTCTCATTCCAAAAAGTCACAATACCCAATGATTCATGAAAGTTCCCACGATTTAATGAACTAAAACTTTCATCTCGACCTCTAAAAGCTATAGCTTGAAAGGCAAGATATCGCACAATAAAAATTGTGGCCTTCAATTGCAACCGATTATTTGCAATTTGTTCAAGAGTGAAATGATCAACTACCCTTTGCAAATGCTACGATTGGTTCATCAAATCCTTACACATTTGCTCAGCAACTCTATGAGCTGAGTTAGGATCTTTTCCTATATGAACTTGAAAAGAACAATCTTTGCCCCCAACCTTTTTTCAATTTCTAAATCCACCAACAATAAATGTATTTTGTCCCACAACCACATTTGGATTATGAAAGACAAAGCGGGGGTAGACAATAAGCTGCATCTGTTGTAGGAGAATATTCAAGCCATTTTGAATTATTTCTATACCAAGAAGCTTGAAAGCTACGATTCTGCTTTCCACTTTTTTTGAATGTCTCTAGAGGAGGTTGGTGCGGACCTTTTTAAATGTAAGCCCGTCGAATTTCATCACGTTGATTAACATGATATTCCCATATTTGTTTGCGCGTTTCGGGATCATAATCCAAAGAATCAAGGTCAGTTCTTTGAAATTGTGTTTAAGAAATTGGAACATCCGCATTTTCCAGAATTGGAACATCCGCATTTTCCGGAATTGGAATAGCAACATTAGTTGTTGGTAATTCCATGTTGACTTCAGAAGAATTTGAAGTTGAACCTTTTCTTTTGAAAAAATCAAGCATTGTAGTTGATTTTTTCATGATCTACAAATAAAATAAAAATTATATAAGAATTACCGTTATTTTTTTAAATTTGTGTGATAATTTCTTATATTATATGATTTATTTTTTTCTTTTTGTCTTTGGTCTGCCTTTAATGTCTTTGTGTTTAAATTGCCTTTATTTATGTCTCTATGTTGTCTCTTTCTTTATTTATATCTTTTATGTTTTTTGTATCTTTGTGTTGTCTCTTGTCTTCATCTTCCTAATTTCGACCCACTAACCCAAATATCCAATGAATCCCCTACAGACAGTCAAGCACTACTAACAAAAACTTTTCTTAACTTTACCATTTTTTTTTTTTTTTTCTCCCCTGTCACTTGCCTTTGCCCAACAAAGAACTCCACTTTTCCCTATTCCCTATTATTATGTCCAACTAATGTCCAACTACCGGTCAACAAAGAAAAAACCATCGACTTATCGACTAGTGAGAGTGACTATCACTACAATCTCTACTCTCTCTATCTATCTCTTTTATCTATATAATGCAAGAGCCACAAAGCCAAAACCCGAAAAAAAAAAAAAAAAAAAAAAAAAAAAACACAAACACAAACACAAACAGTTTAGCGGCTTCAGCCACATCACAAAGCACCAAATCGGTGAAATCACCAAACTTGAGTTCATCGGTAAAAACACAAACAAGAAACACTCAAAACACCACATCCACAAGCACAGTTTCTTTGATTCTCAGAATCTCGGATCACAGATTCACAAGGTTTTGAAATTTGAAGGAAAAGATAAGAGTTAAAGAGTAAATACCTGTGATTCTGTGAAGGCTCTCGGCTAAAATTTGGGTAGATCGGGAAACGGCAAACGGCGGCAGCGGTGGCAAGTGGATCTCGTCTCGCGTGGCGGCGTGGGTCTCGCTCTCGCTGGTGTGGGTCTCGCTCGAAGCTGGGTTCGCACTTCGCACTCTCTCGCTCTCGTCTCGCTCTCTGTCTCTCTCTGTCACGGCGACACGACACTGCAAGGCGCTGCCTCTCTGTGACTGTCTCTCGCTCGTAGCTCTCACCTCTCGGTCTCTCACTTTCCTTTCTTTCTTTTTTTTTTCTTTTTTTTCCTTTGGTTTTTGTTTACTTCGTTTGGTTTTGGACTGCTGAGGGTGAGATTTTTTTTTTTTTTTGGTTGTGGATTGACATGGGTTATGGCCTTATGGGCTCTGCTCTGAGCTGGCCGAATGATGGGCTAGGGGAAGGGGGGCCGGAGCAAAATTTCAGGGGGCCCAAGCCTTTTTTTTTTTTTTTTTTTTTTTTTTTTTTTCAGGAAAATTTTACTTGCTAAATTTTTTTTTTTGGGCCCTGGGGGTGCCCGAGCCCCCTTAGCCTTGTACCTGGGTCCGTCCCTGTCTAGGAGTCGAGAACCTCTGACCTTTAACTCGTAAGTCATGAATGAAACTGCACACACACACACACACACACACACACATATATAAATATATATATATATATATATATATATATATATATATATATATATATATGTCCCTTTATTATCTACAAAGAAACAATCACACTGTTTGTTTTGGCTGGTTTCTTTATTGTTATTTTTGTTGTGAAATAATGATCAAGCACTCGTCAACCAAGATGGCTAAAGGTGAATGAAGTAGCGGCCAGAGGTGGTGGCGGCCGGGGTGGAGGCATAGAATGTGACCATGGTGGAAGCAGAGGCCGTGGAAGCAATGGATATGTCGTGGTTGGTTATGTACCTAGTCGCGGCATGTCTAATCATGTGTGGTGAAGGCGGAGCTACTTCCAAGTTTGGCTTTTTTTTTTCTTTTTTTGATACCATTCAAAGGAAGTAAGAGTTACAAAAGGACCTTGTTTAACCATACAGAAATGTATTGGCATTGTCTAACCATACAGCAATGTATTGACATCACTATTTACAATTCTGGGAACAAACACAGAGTGATAGATTAAACCATTTTGAGCTAAGTGAGAACAATCTGCTACCCAAGTCTTCTCCTTCCAGCTAGGGGCTCTTTCCTTGTTGACAACTTGGACCGATCTCCTACTATCACTGAGAAACAAAATTTGATTGAAACCCAGACTCCTAGCCTTAACTGCTGCCTCGACCATTGCTTCCTAGATGGCATTTGGGACTATTTCTGATGTGCAGCTTGATATAAGGCGTTTGCTCCTTGCTTGATAAGCAAACCAGTTCTATTACCTTGCTTCCTCCTTGCTTCAGCTACTTTGATGATTATCTGCCAGGGGCCTCCAAGATTTTGCACTGACCAAGGCCGGTTTGAAGATTTGTTAGTGGAAGAGGAGTAGCTACTAAACGCATCCTTGTACCTGCACATCATGGACTAAACAGTTAGAACAACTTCTAAGGGGTTAGGGTGTTTTCCTTCGTGAACAACTAGATGTCTATGCTTCCAAATGTTTCAGAGGGTGGTAAAGATTGCTTGCAGGTAATGCAGTTTGTCCTGATCGATTACTTTATGAGTAAGCAGCATCTTTCCCATCCATTGTTGGATGGAAGTGTAATGGATATCAGAAGTATGAACAGCTAACGAGGTGCCATGCCAAGCAGCTGGTGTAAAGGGGCAGAACAGAAACAAGTGGGAGGTGGATTCATCATCCTCATTACATAGGGGACATGTGCCATCCACAGGAATCCCCTTGTTTTTTAATATGAGGTATGTAGGGAGGCTATCATGGAGAAGTCTCCATACAAAGTTACAAATTTTCAGTGGAACCTACACTTTCCAAACATGGTTCCATACCTCTAAAGGAAGATGATTATGACCATTTGGATTAGGCACAGCAGGGTTAACTCCATTGTGAATCAGTTTGTATGCCTTCTTGACTTGGTAATCACCCGAGAAGGAGTGTTTCCAATCCAGATTATCCGAGCTTTTTCCTGTTTTTGAAATAGGTAACCTCAAAATTTCAGTACTCAAAGGATGTGGATATAGGGCTTTAATTAGGCTTGGCTTCCATGAGTGAGAGGAGTTATCAATTAGGCCTGGCTTTGTACCAGAGCTCAAGTTTAGGTTATTTTGCTTGATAGAGAAACCAACTAGGATGGTTGAGAGGGATCCCAGAACCATTCCCAACAGTCCACCTTCCTTCCTTAAGCTTACTGTGTTTATGGTCAATGATATTCCTCCAAAACCATGACTGGTGAGGCTTAGGAGTACATTCATGAGTCGTGCTTCTAGGGAAATATTTGGCCTTAAAGGTTTTGACTAGAAGGGATTGGGGTTTTTTACTAATCCTTGAGAATTGTTTTGCCAGCATGGCTTGATTCATGAAACTGAATTTTTTCAAGCCTACACCACCTTCCTTTTTGGGTTTGCATAGCTTATCCCAATTGAGCAAATGCATTTTCTTCACCCTTGGTTCATGTCCCCATAAAAAGGCTTCGGAAATGACATCTATTTTATTACAAATAGCTTCGGGTACCTTGAAACATGAGAAAGTATACAAGGGTATGGATTGGAGCATAAAAGAGACTAGAGTAGTCCTACCGACTTGGGATAAGAGCTTGGCCTTCCAACCTTGCGACTTAGTATGCAGTTTATCAACCAAAAACTGAAAGTCAACGACCTTTTCCCCCCTAAACTTGAAGTTTAATCCTAGGTATTTACTTGGATTTTGTTCCAAATTAACATGTAGAGAATGAGCTAGAGTTTCCAGATCTTCTTTGGCCATATTCGAGAACAGAAGATGTCCGAGATCCGGAAAGGTTGATATGTTGACCAAATATGGAGTAGTGTCGGGACATAATTTCTTGGATGGAGGTCAAAGAGTCGATAGCTTTTTTGAAGAAAATCAATGAGTCATCAGCAAAGAATATGTGAGTGAAGGAAATACAATTCCTTCCTAGTTTTAGGCCTTTGATATTCCTCCGATTTTTAGCTTTCATGAGGGATAGGTACAAAATATTGGCAAACATGAGGAGGAGATAAGGAGAAAGGAGATCCCTTTGTCTGAGACCATTGGAAGGGGTGAAGGATTGGGTAATATTACCATTGATAAGAAGAGTATAACAAACTGTGGTAACACATTCCATAATCCAATTTACCCACCTTTCATTGAAATTCAAAGCAACTAGGATTTGCTTTGAGAAATTTCCAGCCAATCCTGTCATATGCTTTACTCATGTCAATTTTTAAGGCCCCAAAACAATTCTTTCTACCTTTCTTCTTGCCCAAAGAGTCAAAAATTTCATGGGCAATCAAAAAGTTATTTGTAATACTTCTCCCTCGGATAAAAGCATTTTGGAAAGGGGTGATAAGGTTATCCATTAAGGGTATAAGTTTATTGACCATGAGTATAGAAATGACTTTGTAGATAACATTGCATAGGCTGATAGGTTGAAAATGGGAAACCTCATTAGGAGAAGGAACCTTTGGGATAAGAGTTATGTATGTGTGGTTCAGAGATTTAAGGAGAGAACCTGAGTGAAAGAAAGCATGCACAGTATTAAGAACATCAACTCTCACAATACTCAGAATTCACGATAGAAGAAAGTAGGAATTCCATCGGGACTAGGGGTTTTATAGGAGCCAATCTAGAACACTATGCTTTCAATTTCCTCATTGGTAATGGGCTTATTGAGGAGATCTAGTTGTAGGGGAGATAGTTTGGGGATAGGTAGTGCACTCAGGTCGGTGGTGATGGAGGTTTGGTCCCTAGTAACTGTGCTTGTAAAGGACAACCTAAAGTGACTAATTATTGTGTTCTTAATAACTGTTGGGTTGTCAAAGATAACCCCATTAGCAGTCTTAATTTTTATTATACAATTCCTAGCTCTCCTCTGCTTGACTAGGGTTTGAAAGTACTTGGTATTCCTATCACCCAAAACTAGCACATTGTTTCTTGCCTTTTGGGCCCACTTCATTTCCTCTCGGTTCACCAAAGTCTCAAGCTCTTCCCTAAGAAAGCACTCTTCCCTAACATCCTCAATAGTGAGTATCAAATTCTAAAGCTATTGGAGTTGAATTTGTTTCTGGAATATATCGTTTCAACCTTACCAAAGGTGTCCTTGTTCCATTCGAGAAACACAGATCTAAGGTTAGAAATTTTATTTTTGAATTGGAAAGCTCTAGAACCAGGATGTGTGGAAATCCTAAGCCTTATGGACAACTTCCTTCCAAGATGGATGAGTAAGCCACATGTGCTCAAAACGGAAAGGTCTATGTTTAAAAGGAAGTTGGAGATCAAAATCCAAAATGATTGGACCATAATCAGAGTGCGGGATGGGGAGATTTTTAAGAGCATAAGAGGGGTATGTGTTGATCCATTCATCACCGGCAAAGGCTCTATATAATTTCTCCATCACAAAGTCCTCTTCCATCCTATTGTTCATCCAAGTAAACTTTTGCCCTAAAGCAGCTAATTCACAAAGTTCTAAATCATATATCAACTCTTGAAAATTTTCCATACTCGGAGATTTACCCCAATTAAAGGAGAATTTGTCCTCACTAGAAAGAACTTGATTAAAGTCTCCTATGCACAACTAGTTGGGATGCGACAATAATTTAAGTTCTGGTTAAAGAACTTTCTTCCATACACTTTCTCTTTTGGTGTGATCTGGTTGTCCATAAACAAAAGTAATGGATAAAGGGTTATCTTTGTCATCTACCAATTCTGTATGGACTAGGTTTTTGGATTTGTAGATGATGTGAACTTGTTGGCTGGGCATCCATGCCAATAACAAGCCACCACCGAGACCTTCTTTTGGAACTTCTACGCCATTAGAAAACCCATATTTTCCCTAAAATGATCTACCTTTTTCGTTGACTAACCGAGTCTCTATAAGGAATATTAGATCGGACTTAGACTCGAGGGCTTTTTTTTCGACATTGTAGAACTACGAGAGGGCTTGCCTTAACCTTTATAGTTCCAATTTAGTATCCTTATGGTTGTTAGGGAAGCTTATGAGAGCTAGCTTCCCAACGCCCAATTGGATTTCCAGGGTAAGGTGTGCAAGGGTTTGAAGAAGGAATTGAATTTGCAAATTGACCAATCCTATTGTGCCCAACATCTTCTGTTAATTCTTTGTTGTTCCCTTGCCTTTTGAACAAACCACATAATAAGCGTTGTCGAATGTTTCTTCCAAAATTTTCTAACTCCTTCTTGAATCTCTTCCTAGACCCTCCTAGGTAGTGTGGGGTTTTATCTGAAATCTGTTCCCAACCAAAATCTTCATGAATCATTGCAGAGATGGGCTCCAGATTTGAATGAAAGGAGTCCAGGGAAGGCAAACCTAGGCCTAGGGGTAGATTTAGGTTGCCAAGTGAGCCCAATCCAGAATTCGTGATATTGGCTGGATTAGCAGTTGTGATATGGGCTTGGCCTTGACTCTCTAGTGGTTTTCTAGCTTGAGTTTGCATTGTATTATCCCTGGCTCGGTCCAAATTATAACTTTGGGCTTGTGCTTGGTTTAGGTGAGGTCCTGAGCTAGAATCTCCTAATTCTAACCGAAATTTGCCCTTTTTCACACATTGCACCAGAGATTCTATGAAGGAATGTAGAGATTCAGGAATCATGCCTCTATTCCACGTAACTTCGGGTCCGATGTCATTTAGTTTGTCCAAGTTGAACATTGTAACTATCACTAAATCACTCTCTGTGTCCGAGGTTGCAAGATTAGATTCCCTTACTTCGCTATTCGTTATAAAAGGTCTTGAATCTTCAACCCATGTCCATTTCAATCCCATAGCTTTTGGTGAAAACCAAGATGGTCTCATAGAGAAGGTTTTTGAGGGACATGCGGGTGGCTCCGAGCTTTGATTGATAATAGGGGTATGGTTTGGAAATAGGGGAATTTGGAGGTGTAGGTGGGATTGGAAGATTATGTAGATGAAGTGAGTTAATGGAAGAATTAAGTATTGCATGTTCATTATCAGTTTGGGTAGAGGCATTGTGATTAGACCTGATGTTTATGTTGGGTGGTGGGGGTTGCAGAGGTGTATTAGTATCAAGGTAGTGGGGGTGGTGGGATGCATGTGAGGTGGAGGTTGAGTCAGATAGGTGGTTGTTAGGAACAAGTCGATGTGGTGGATAGTTTGGTTGGATATTGTTGTGGGTGGGGTGGAAGACATTGCCAAACTTGAGTTGTGAAGTCCACCGTCTCCTATGGTTGAAAAAAAGCTCTAAGTTCATTAGAGAATTAAGGTTCTAGAGCATGGAAACCAAACTGTACCTAGTGCAACCTGCGGATGCAAACACGTTGCCTAAACAACATCATCTCTATATCATCCACGCTATATGTGCATTGACCCTTATTGTGACCAATCAGTCCACACCAGTTTCAAAGCTTATGTATTCTTTCATATTTGCATTGGATCCAAAACTTCGACCCATCATCTAGCCTCAACATGAAGCCAGCAATCAAGGAGGACCAAGGATTTGTATGAACTCTTATGCGTATGAACCGTATGTTTCGAGGCAATTTGTCTTCCCAATCAACTTTTTCAAATATGCCCATAAGTTGTGAAGTCCACCATCTCCTATGGTTGAAAAAAAGCTCTAAGTTCATTAGAGAATTAAGGTTCTAGAGCATGGAAACCAAACTGTACCTAGTGCAACCTTTGGATGCAAACACATTGCCTAAACAACATCATCTCTATATCATCCACGCTATATGTGCATTGACCCTTATTGTGACCAATCAGTCCACACCAGTTGCAAAGCTTATGCATTCTTTCATATTTGCATTGGATCCAAAACTTCGACCCATCATCTAGCCTCAACATGAAGCCAGCAATCAAGGGGGACCAAGGATTTGTATGAACTCTTATGCGTATGAACCGTATGTTTCGAGGCAACCTGTCTTCCCAATCAACTTTTTCAAATATGCCCATAAGTTGTCCTATCTTCTCTGTAAGCTTTGGGTGCGATACTTCAATGGAAGCCCATGCAAGTTGGACCCATAGCGAGACATAGTTAAGTTGGAGTCTACTAAGAATTAGGTTTGGTCTCCATTTTTCTAAAACAAACGAGTGCTCCATCAATAGACCAAGGACGCTCATTACAAATGTGATTGAGGTCATCCAAGTGATCAAAATAGAGGAGGTAGAAATATGAATCTCTCCCAACAATAGAAATCGAGCCTACGATGCGCCATGTAGCATTGATTATGTGTTGAACATGCCCACCGAGAGAATTTTATGTAATCTAGTATGAAGCCTATTGCAAAGTTACTCCAAAAATCCTTCCAATTGGAGAGCTCGGAAGGATCGGCTACAACCACGGGTCCATGCTATGCAAAAGGGACCCCTTCATCATCACTAGACCTGTAGTTAAATTCTATTTCATTAGTAAAAAGTTCTATGTTGATTTTAGAATCACTATTTTCAATCCAGCCATATTCTTTAGCAGTGAAGGAATCAGCCATATGAGACAAAAAGTAGTCGGATATGGCATGCAAGGTAAGGAGTTTCAGAGAAAGTAAAAAAGGAAAAAAGAAGGAACCACAAGGGAGGACAAAAGGAACAAAGGAAAAGGGAGATAGGGAGTCAAATGGGGAAAGAGAAATTAGGGTGGTTGATGATTAACAAGGACAGGAATAAGCCATTCCTCAAGCATGCACAGGGAATGCTAAGAATGAGAGAAAGAAATAAAGAAAGTGGTTTGCAGTTGTGGGAAAAGATGGCTCCTAACACGAGAACTAAAGATCAACTAAAGATAGAGTACGGTGATTGGATATAACGATGGCAAATCACTTGAAAAGATGCAGATCAAAAAACGCCGGTAGGAACCCTAATTGGAAAGGGAAAAGCTCTTCTAGAGAGAAAGCTTCATTTACTTTTTTCTTTCTCCAAGTTTGGCTATAGTCACTATAATTTGGTTTTTGTAATTGTCACTTACTTTTTAGTTTATGCAATATTGTAGTTAATTTAATGATACAATACAAACTCTTGGTTTAAGTTCTAAAAGTAAATTTTGGGGAGAAATATTGTTGTTGATTGTATGGGGGTTTATTAAGTTTAGTTCTATTGAAGTTTCTAACTATTTTATGGTATGGTTTTATGGTTTGAACTTCGAACTATTGTTTTTGTTCTTGTTTATTGGGCTTATTTCTTTGTTTGTTTATTTGAATACCTTGGTACTTGTCTGTGCTGGTGCACCCAAGAAACTTCCAAAATAGCCCAATGTTGACTCGCCTCAACCCAAGCCCACTAAGCTTATTTTTGCTTCTACTCTTATATTTTGCACTCTTTATTATGTTTGATCTTTAATTTGTTTGGAATGAGATTTTTGGTGTAGTAGGGTGTATCAGTGTATAAGTCCAATGATAGTTTTCATCCATGCACCAATACTTTTTATGTGGAAAATTGTCAATGTAATTTGGCTAAGAAAAAGAAAAAGAAGAAAACAATTACTATTTCACTTACCTTTCTATTGTGTAAAATGGTGCTAATGAATAATATAAAAGTATTATTAAATATCCTTATAACGATAATGGCTCCCCTTGTCTTGTTGGGGAAAGCTTCGTTAATAAAGCAATGGTCTTGCCACAATAATAAGACATTTGATGGCCTTTTGGTGGCAAATGTTAAGATGACCCAAAAACAAATCTAATATTTGCTAAAATAAAGAGAAATTTTCTTCAAACATTGGTGTAAATGAATACAAGTACACCGATGTTTGCACCAACCAAGTAGCTCAAAATCAAAATTTAAATCAAAAGCTCCTGTTTACTAGAAAATTTGGAGA
Source organism: Quercus dentata (assembly GCA_028216015.1). Taxonomy (NCBI): domain Eukaryota; kingdom Viridiplantae; phylum Streptophyta; class Magnoliopsida; order Fagales; family Fagaceae; genus Quercus; species Quercus dentata. The sequence continues at coordinate 75,607,489 of CP116448.1, forward strand.
ACAAATATTGGTAACAATCCGAGATGTTATAATTAAATATAATTAACATAAACATAAAAATAAATGTGTTTTGTACGCATTAAAATAAATAAATAATTTTTTTTTTGTTTGTTTCATATATGTGCATATTTTTATGACCCTTCTAAGTTTTACTACCGACCTCCACACACACACACACACACATATAAATTAACATATACATATATAATATACAATCATACTTCAGTTTTAAAATACAAGAGAGAGAGAGAGAGAGAGAGAGAGAGAGAGAGAGAGAGAGAGAGAGAGAGAGAGGAAGAAGGAAAAAAAATAGGGTTTAAGTTAGGTAATAAAAACTACGTTGTTTCATTTAAGTTTTTTTATTTATTAAAATCTGATACAAAACGACGTCGTTTTGGACCCAATATAAATTTTAATATCTAGTTCAAAATAGCGTCATTTTAGGATCAGAATTAAAAAAAAAATAATAAAATAAATAAAAAGAAAAGAAAGTGGAATGACGTTTAGTTGGAGCCTAAGTTAAATCTGAGAAATCTTGTCCATCAACAATTTGTCTCTCTGCTTTCTTTCTCTATCTCTCATCTGCCTCTCCACCTCCCTCTCTCTCACTCACTCTCACACTCCTCTACCTCCGCCACTCGCCATCAACCAAGTAGCTCAAAATAAAATTTTGAATTAAAAACTCCTGTTTAATAGAAAATTCAAAGAACAAATATTGGTAACAAGCTGAGATGTTATAATTAAATAGAACTAGATGATATCCCACGCGAAGTGCAGACTACTTTACAATTTTATTTGAAATCATTTTTATGTATATTAAAATCTACAAATAATACTCAATACTTATTTTTTTGTATAATATTTATGTTTGCCCACAATATTGTTAATTTTGAAACTTGATTTTCTTAATTCATATTTTCTTAAAAAAATTGTACAACATTGTAAGATTATAATATATTATAATATTTTACTGTTAAAAATATTTTTTATTTTTCAAACTGATTAAATAATTTTGAAATCTACAAATAAGAATTTAAAGTATATAATACTTTTATATCCTAAAATTACATAAATTTTAGTAACCTATCAAACACTTTCTCAACCACTCTATTCTCACAACCAAATATAGAGACCTTGATCACAAACACCCAATTAATTATCTCAATGAAATTAAGGAAATCATTTGTAAATATCAACATAAAGAGAACGTGATTAAATAAAGAGAAATTTGCTAAAAACACATTCATTTATCAAAATTCAATCGTCTTAAGTTGGGCTTTCATATCCTTAAAAAAAAAAAAGCGAAAAACACTTTTAAATCACTATTGAATTTTGTTTTTATCACTATGGCTTATACCGCACAAAATAGCAGTAAAATAACTTACAAAGAAACCTACAAATTATGAATTCTAACACAAATTTAAAAAAAAAAAAAAAAAAAAAAAAAAAAAAAGAAGCTAACTTCATAAATAATCAATTAGAATGTTTCTTTTTCTTTTTCTTTAGTTCTAAAAAAATACATTTATAACTTTCCCAAACCAAAATCTCAAACACCCAAAGACTCCAAGTGAATCATAATCTTCACAAAATCTAAAATGTTTGGCTTTAACATCAAAACCGTAAGCTACCATCGCTGAATAAAAAATGCAAGCCCCCTTCCTTGGTCATAGCCTACTCATATGGGTTACGATAAAATGATACTACAATGTTGGAGTTATGTAGGTGTCATTGAAAGGTTGAAAGTAAATGACATCGTTTTTTGTCTAAGCGTATTTGTGATGGGATGGTATGAAAGGCTATGGACATGTGTATATAAAGGAGTAGAAGTGAAAAGGGTGAATGGAAATGCAAAGAGTTTTTTGTATGTGTGAGAGATGAAAAGTCTTGAAATATTGAACCAAATAAAACAAATAGTAGTCTTAAAACATTGAATAATAATGTAACAAAAATAGACTTGAAATATTGAACCAATGGAAATAAAGAGTCTCTATTGTTAAATTTGTTTTTATCTCTAATGTGGCTTAAGGGTATTTCAATTCTCTTCATAGAAAGCGCCACATGACAGAACCTTATGCTCTCTCGCATGAGGTCTCTACTTATATATATATATATATATATATATATTGATATTGATTAACATAAACATAAACATAAACATGTTTTGTACACATAAAAATAAATACATAATTTTTTTTTGTTTGTTTCATATATGTGCATATTTTTATGATCCTTGTAAGTTTTACTATCGACCTCCATATATATATATATATATATATATAAATTAACATATACATATATAATATACAATCGTACTTCAGTTTTAAAATACGAGAGAGAGAGAGAGAGAGAGAGAGAGAGAGAGAGAGAGAGAGAGAGAGAGAGAGAGAGAGAGAGTACCAGTGCAACGTGAAAGGGAGAGGCATGCATGAAAGTGAGTGAGGAGAGGAAGAAGGGAAAAAAATAGGGTTTAAGTTAGGTAATAAAAATTACGTTGCCTAATAAAAACTACGTTGTTTCATTTAAGTTTTTTTTTTTTTTTTTTTTTTTATTATTATTAAAATCTGATACAAAACAACGTCGTTTTGGACCCAATATAAATTTTAATATCTAGTTCAAAATAGCATCATTTCAGGATTAGAATTAAAAAAATAAAAATAAAAAGAAAAGAAAGTGGAACAACATTGTTTAGTTGGAGCCTAGGTTAAATTTGAAAAATCTTTTCCATCAACGATTTGTCTCTTTGCTTTCTTTCTCTCTCTCTCATTTGCCTCTCCATCCCTCTCTCTCTCTCACTCTCACACTCCTCTTCCTCCGCCACTTGCCACCACTCGCCACCACCGTCTTCTACGGCCAAAGCCACTGTTTTGCAAGTTTTCCCCTCTCTTCTCTCCTCCGTCATGACTATTATCTAGAAATTTTTAGAGTATGTTTTGATGCTCAATTGCAGGTATGTGAATTTGTATAATGCTCAATACCTAGGCTACGATGCTTCCTTACTACGCTTTCTAGAAATATGGAGAATTTGTTTGAAAAGTGTGTGGGTATTAGAGAAATATTCTGAACATGTTTTTTGTTTTTTTTTTTTTTTTTTTTTTTTTAAATATTTGGGTTGTTTGATAATTCTATGTGAGATGTCATTTTTTTTTTTTTTTAATTTTTGCATCAAACTAACCACACTGCACTGCTAGGTTGAACCGAACTTGGTGCAGACTGGTTCCTACCCCTTCACATGTGAGGTGCAATCCACGAGGGAAACCACACCCTATAGGTGTGGTGCAAAAAACCCCCATAACCAGCCGCACCACACCATGTACAGCCCTAATTACTGTCAGCTCTACTATTGCACTTAAAAAGTTAAGAAATCTTAAAACTTCCTTAAATATTGGTATGCGAAAATGAAGCAAAACGTTACATCATAAGACTATTGAAAATTTTGCAAGAAAGAAACGGAAAGGAAAAAAAATAAAATAAAAATCACTATGATCTTTAAAAGAAATCATAATCTCGAGAATTATATAAGGAAAATATATTTTATGCCCAACGTTAATTTTTTCTTTAATTATGTAAATACGTCAGTGATGAAAATGAGGCTAGTGGTAGAGGGGGATTAAGGGTGTCATAGACGACAAAATTTAGGCTTTTTCCTAGGCGGAAACATTGGTGGTTCCATTGTTTATAGGAAGAGCAGATTTGGTTTCTAATTTATGGATTATGGTATAATTATTAGATATGCGTTTGTGGCAATTCAAAGAAGAGAAAGTAATAATAAAGAATTAAAGACGTATAATGCCGTAACAAAAACGTTTTAAAGCATTAATTGAAATTAATTAGTTACGTGTTTCAATTAGTTTAATTGGTAAATTTTGATTTAATATCAATAAAAAGTTAGTAAGTACTTTCGAAATATGATGATCGGTCTAAGATGCATGGTGTTAAGTGTGTTCTCCTTTGGAGAGGCAAAAGTTGTGACCGAAATTCTTTACCTCAATGGTATTACTCATTTCTTGTTACGTGGAGGAAAATTTGGGTTTGAATTCCTTTCCCCCTTATTTTGAGGTGGAAAAAAATAAAAAAAGATTGTTGTGCAAACCCATCTACTCCATAAACAGTATAACACATGAGAAATTCGACAAAAAAATATGAAAAAGAATATATAGGTAATATTTACAAACAATTAATTAATTTTTATAAAGAAGAACAATATCTTCTAATGACTTAGTAGTTACTGTTAGTAGGAACAGAGTCAACAGACTACCAATGAAGAAGAAAGACTTATTTAACAAATTTCAATTCAAACATAGTGCCAGTCATTGGACCAGTTTAGTACATACTGATACTTCCCATTTCCCAAAAGGAGAAACGGCCTTAAAATCCAACAAACGTAGACTAATCAAAATCATCTAAAATGCTGTTCGTCTTCACAATTTGAAAAACAAATTCTTTAAAAAAAAAAAAAAAAAAAAAAAAAGAAAAAAACCAAATAAGAAAATACCTTCAGCTTCGAAAACTTTCTCCTAGCTACATTGAGCCACCTTTGATTATTCTTTTGCAATTCACACTGACCCACCTTCAAATCCCTCTTATTAGAAGCCTTCATGTGAAGAGCCTAAGGAATGCTTCCAAAGAAAGAAGCGGCGGCTCCGAGTAATAATCTTCACCCAAAAGCTCATCTGTCTCAACCTTTTTAGTGTATGAAGAATGATCAACAATATTGTTCATCTCTTACGGAAACTATCATCAGAAGGCATATATATCATCCAATAAAGCAGAATCAAGAAATACTGTATATATAATATTCTTGATGATAGATGATAAAAGTAAAAGAGACCCTGTGATGTGAGAAAGATAAATTTTGAAGATAGCCCTCCTGGTTTTATATATATCAAGGCCTTCAGTCTCCGACTGGGTTTTGTAGAAAGTTAAAGTTTTAAAGTTGGTTTGTACAAAGTGTGTTTGTCTTTCAAAACGTTTTCCAATTCTTTTCTTTTTCTGTTTTTATTTTGATTTATGGATACCAAAAAAAAAAAAAAAAAAACAATTTCAGCCCAGGTTTTACAATAAGTTCCCACCACTAACAGATTTAGGCTGAAAAGGTTTGATACATATATATGTGTGCGCGCGTATGCTAGAGGCGGAAGGCAATTCAAATTCATAAATTAAGGAATTGGAAAAACCCAACCTATTTTCATCTCATCAAAGTAAGTAATACCAAGGACCCAAGAAAAAAGATAAATTATGTAGTCTTCTATTAACATGCACTAATGTAAGACAACTATATTTGCAGCAGGTAAGTTTAGGTGCACTAAAACATGATCTATAGCTACAACTTCAAGCTGTTTTTAAAATACCCAAAACCTGTTAATCTTGGTACGTACAATATAACTTAGAATTTCATTTACTTATTTTCATTTTCATTGTTAGTCGTATTTTATTCCTACAAAAAGACCTCTTAGGTGAGGCATTTCCAAACCCCATCATTAATCCACAAATTCAAAAAGCATCCATCCAATCATCACTTCGATCGAAGCTTGAAATATAGTATATATCGAACCATCTGCAAAAAAAAAAAACATGGACTCCAAACATAGAAAATCTGTTTTATTTGTTTATGTTGAATATATATAAGATGGGTCATATATATTCACATGCCTTGTAGGAACTGATCACTCACTTGCCAAATTTCTTTTTGGTTGCTTTACAAACTCCTCCACAGGATAGTACATAGAGCACCTTCTTGTATTGGAGAGGCTATCAAAGTCTAACCGCATTTCCATGCTCCAAATTTTACAATACTCTTGATGGTGTCCTAATAGAGATGTTTTGCTATAGAGAGCTCTTAGAAATTATACATAGGTTCAGTTCTCGTAATTTTTATCAATCATTTATTTTTATAACAGTTGTAGATGTATTTAAAGACAAATAGGGATGAACCCACTAATAGGATGAACAGTCCTACCATTAATCAACTACTCACTGAATATCATAATTACATCCCTCATGATTTAATATTTAATTTTATTGAAGTAATTAAATTTACTAGCTTCATCACACGCACTACACACATTCGATGATTTTTTTTTTTTTTTTTTTTTTTTTTGAGTTTAATGTAATTTTTCAATTTGAATTTATCTATTGTTAGAGAGGTTACACATGATGGAATTTTTAAGAAACTAAAATTTAGGATTTGAAATTGAGTAAACTGCTAAGTTTAGTTGTAGATGTATTTAAAGACAAATAGGGATGAAGCCACTATTAGGATGAACAGTCCTACAATTAATCAACTACTCACTGAATATCATAATTACACCCCTCATGATTTAATATTTAATTTTATTGAAGTAATTAAATTTACTAGCTTCATCACACGCACTACACACATTCGATGATTTTTTTTTTTTTTTGAGTTTAATGTAATTTTTCAATTTGAATTTATCTATTGTTAGAGAGGTTACACATGATGGAATTTTTAAGAAACTAAAATTTAGGATTTGAAATTGAATAAACTGCTGAGTTTAGTGTGTGCTAGCTTTTAGGGAAAAAAATGTATCAAATGTGCGTAAGATATATTTAAATAGAGAGTGTGCTCATTTTCAAAAAAAAAAAAAAAGTTTCTTTGGTAGTTTTTTTTTTTTTTTTTGAATTTTGAATTTTGAATTTTTTTGAATTGCAATTTTAATCTCATTTTTTATTTTTTAAAAATAATAATTATCTAATTAGTTCAGGGATAGTTTTGACATTTTCTAAAGTCATAACTAACTTTTTGTATCCTTTTAATATATAGATAATACATCCTTTTATTTCGTTAGTAATGACTATCTTATAAAAATAAAAAAATGGATATAATAAAAGGCAATAATGATACCAACACAATTTTCTTACAACAAATTTTACAATAGTTGATGAGTTCAATTGTGAGTGAGGGAGAAAAAATGGTAGGTTCATGAGTTTCAGTTGTGTCAACCATTCACACTAAACTACTTCATAATTATGAAATTTGTTGTTAAAGAATTGTGTCCATAGCATTATTGAGTAAAAAGATGAATAGAAACCAGTTCAATGAAAATAATAAAATGAGAAGTAAACAATATTATTATATTATTTTATCTAATGACTATCTTATTTCAAATTAGTTTGAATTAAACTTTATCAATATTAATTTTTTTTTGTATTTATTATTAGGAAAAGAAATTTTGTTGGGAAGTGATTAAGATCACTTTGTGAGTAGGTTGGATTATTGTATTAATCTCCAAAAAAGTTTATGAATTTTTTTCTTCAGAACTTTGGCAGTGAAATTTTAAAATATAAACTTATTATACTCACGTTATACCTGTAGCATTCTTTATTTGTATTTGTATTTCTTTGCCAAATTTTTGAAACCTACTTTTCATATCCATTTGTGTACTTATTATGTTATATGCGTACCATTTTTTACTAAGTATGCCTTAATAATCCTTTGTAGAAAAATTATAATATACATAAACATAAACGTAAATATAAACTTGCACACAATAAAAGAAATAAATTAAATAATTTTTTTTTGTTTATTCTATATATGCATAATTTTTAATTCCATACATAGATGTTCGCTTTGGAGATGCGGAAGTGGTTTCAGAAACTAAACAAAATGATGCAGTTAGACCTTCCATTATAAAGTACTCTAGTATTCTTTGATTAAAAACGAATATTTTATAAAGTTGTGTTGGCAGGGGCGCTTGCATAAACAATGTAACAACTTTCAAGTGTAGTTATAATCTCATACTGCAAACTGAGAAGTGTAGCCACTGGGTTCTACTATTTGCGGGTCATGGTGGTTCGTACCAGCTCTTGCCATCATAGATTTCAACATTAAGTTAAATAGATGTATAGCCACTGGGTTCTACTGTTTGCGGGCCATGGTGATTCATACCAGCTCTTTCCATCGTAGATTTCAACATTAAGTTAAATAAACTCTATTGTGTTCCTAAATTTATTATTATTATTTTTTTTTGAGAAATCCATTCCGTTGGGAAAACTATATTCAACGGGAAAAATCTTTGGTTACAAAAAGCAAAACATTTGGTGGAACATCTTCCATCCAAATACGTAAAGAAAAAGACATTCTAGCCTCCCTAGCTAAGCGTGGGTTACACTATTGCCCTACCGCCTTCCATGAGAGATAGAATAGGTTTGAAACAAACCAACTATAGACATAAAGTCTTTCACTAAGTGCCCAACAAAGGCATTTGAACTTTCCCCATCCCTTAAGCTTCTCACTACCCCCTCGGTATCACCTTCAAACCAAACATTCTTGAAACTCGGTTCCCGAGCAAAGATGGCAGCTCTCCTAGCAGCAAGCATCTAAAGCACTTCCACCGACGATGGCATCACTATTTTTTCTGACAAAGAAGCCATCACCTCCCCACGATCGTTCCTAATTACAACCCCACCCTTGCCTCATGAAAGTCCCCAAAGACCGCACCATCAAAGTTTACCTTTATTGCATTAGGAGGAGAAGGTTGCCACTAGTTTGGACTAGAGTGGCTTTGACCAACTAGCCTTGGCCTCCTCTGCTGAAACTCAACCAAAAGAGTCAAGGCCGATTTGTAGATTTTGTGGACCGAGGTGCTTGTCTCCTTGTATCGAAGCTTATTTCTGCGCTGCCATATCGCCTAGGCAACCGTGGCGAATTTATCAAGCTCTTCGGTCTTAGCATGGACGATCATCGGCCAGGTCCCACATGGTGTCCACCCTGGGGTATTTCAACCTTACCACTGCAAACGGAGCTTCTCATGCCGAGTGGATACATTCACAACCCTAAACAACATGAACCTCATCCTGGTCTCCCTTCAAACACTGCTCACAAATCGTATTGTCAACAACCTTTCTTTTGTGAAGCCCCACTTTTGTTGGTAAAGTGTTTGAGCATGCCCGCCATAGGAAGACTTTAATTTTATTAGGCACTTTTGTATGCCAAATGTGCTTCCAAAAGATTTTTACGCCCTCATTCATAGACCCCGATGGCACACCATTTGCCTCGGCTTCACACAGCAATTGATACCCAGATTTTACAAAGTATAGCCCGGTTCTACATTTTGGCCATGACACACAATCTTTTTGATTAGTGACACAAATGGGTATACCTTTAATTCGTTGGGCTTCAAAAGAAAGGAACATGGTGTCCACCAATTGTGCATTCCAGCCAGCACCATCTAGGTTCAACAACCTGCTCATTGTCCACTCGGTTGAGATACTATTTGAAGGTGAGATAACCTTGGCAGGTTCCTCCCAGGTAGCCATCTATCCCCAAAGGTTTTTATTTGTTTACCATCTCCTACCCTCCACAACAAACCTGATTGGACAAGATTCTTTGCTTTTAGAATGCTTTGCCAAGCATATGACCCCAAAGAAGGTTTGGCATCCAAAATCGAGCCATTTGGGAAGTACTTGGCTCGAAAAACCTTGTAAAACAACAATGTGCGGTTGGTTAGTAACCTCCACATTTGTTTTGCTAACATAGCCTCATTGAACTTCTCCAAGTCCTTGAAACCCATTCCCCTTAAAGCCTTTAGTTTGCACAAGGTCTCCCAATTCTTCCTATGGATTTTATGTTGATCTCCCTGTTGCCCCCACCAAAATTTCCTAATCAACCTCTCAATATCTGGTATAAGCCCTGTTGGGAGTTTGAAGCAACTCATTGCAAAGGTGGGAATTGCTTGAACCATCGCCTTGAGCAATACTTCCTTATCCGTTTAAGATAAGAAGCTCTCCTTCCACCCTTGGAGTTTATGCCACACTCTTTCTTTAATGTAATTGAGGCTCTCTTTCTTCTTATGCCCTACCACGGCCGGTAGGCCAAGGTATTTCTGGTACTCCCTAACCTCGCTCGGACCCAAGAACTCCACCAACTCCACCCTTCGTTCCTCTGTAGTAGCCTTACTAAAAAACACCGTGGTTTTTTCCCTATTCAGCTTTTGCCCCGAGGCTAGCTCATATAATTGTAGGATATGAAGGATTACCTCCAAATCTCCCTTTGTTGCTTGGCAAAAGAGCAAGGTGTCATTGGCAAAGAACAAGTGGCTGATTTTTGGGCCATCTTGACACAAGTAGAAGCCTTTAATTGCCCTGGAACTGGCTGCATACTGTAGTTGTTGATTCATAGCTTCTGAGCATACCAAGAAAAGATACGGGGATAAGGGATCACCCTATCTAATCCCTCTGCTTGTTGGCTATATTTCCCCTTTTGGAACCCCATTCACCAATACTTGATAGGAGGCTAAACCAATGCAAGACATAATCAAGTCCACCCACCAATTACAAAAGCCCATTTTTCTCATGGTTGTCTCTAAGAACCGCCACTCAACTTTATTGTACGCTTTACTCATATCTAGTTTAAGAGCCATGAACTCGCCCTTTTTTGACTTTTGATTTTTCATGTGGTGAAGGGTCTCAAAAGCTACAAGGTGGTTATCCGAAATTGCCTTATCGGATTGGAAGGCACTCTGTGATTCCGATATAATAAGAGGTAATAAACCCATCATCCTGTTTGCAACAACCTTATAGATAATGTTACATAAAGAAATGGGGCGAAATTCAGAGACTTTTGAAGGGCTTTTTACCTTTGGGATAAGGGTGATGAATGTACGATTGATGGATGGGGGAACAATGCCTGTAGATAGACAACTTAGCATAGCCCCAGTCACATCATCCCTAACCGCATGCCAATAGTGCTGAAAGAACAATGGTGGTAGCCCAACCGGCCTTGGAGCTTTCAAAGGTTCCATTTGTTGTTTCAAAGCCACTACCACTTCTTCCCTTTTGAATTCAGCCAATAGCTTATCATTCATCTCATCACTAATTGAGCAAGGAATTTTATCTACAATGGCATCAACCATGGCTAGGTTGGACGAGGTGAAGAGTTGTTGGTAATAGTCTACCAAGATACTAGATATGCCATCTTCATCACTACATAACTCCCCATTTTCATTTTCCAAACTATCAATCTGATTCCTCCTAAATCTATGAGAGGCTTGACTATGGAAATATCTTATGTTGTTATCCCCTTCTTGCAACCACAATGAGAGAGACCATTGCTTCCACATTTGTTCCTTCATCACTAGGAGTTTGGAGATTTCCTTTTTCAGCCTCACCACCCGTGCAATGTTTCCTCCTCTAATTGCTTTAGCTTCGGCCAGCCCAAGTAAATTCTTCTTCTCCCTTAATTTTTGGGTCACATTCCCAAAAGCCACCTTGCTCCACCATTTCAAATTCCTACAACACCTATCTACTTTTCCTCCAATCTATTTATGGCACTACCACGAGAATCATAAGCCCAAGCATTTTCCACCACTTTCCTACATCCCACATCCTCCATCCACATTTGTTCGAACCTCCACGGTTTGTTACTCTTTTTGGTATGCTTGCTAGGAAGATCATGAGAGGCTTGTGATCCGAAGTGCCACACTCTAGGTGGACCACCTTAGATGCCAGGAACATATCCATCCATTCCACCGAACCCCCTTTGCTTTATCCAACCTTTCCCACACCGTGTGGCCTTCACCATGCCCATTACACCATGTAAACTTGTTGCCACTGAACTCAAGATCTTGAAACCTACATTCATCAAGAACATCTCTAAAATCCTCCATTTGCTTTCTCGGCCTCAACCTTCCTCCGGATTTCTCATGTGCCCTAGTTATCTCATTAAAATTGCTAGCACATAGCCAAGGCAAACGTATTTTGATTTTAATCTCCTTAATGTGGCCTAAGAGATATAGTGGTTCCTTGTATCGAGTTCGCCATAAAATTCGGTGAACTGCCATTCATCCTCCTTTCCTATATTTATAATAGCATCAATATGGTTGGGGGAATACGTGTCAACTGAAAAATCTACATCTTTTTTCCACATAACAACCACCCCCCCCCCCCCACCTCTGTCCTCCCTTGAGTATTCAGCAAACCTTTAAACTTAAGCTTATCTCGAATGAAAATTAGCCTAGCCTTATCAAGCCATGTTTCAGCTAAGAACACGATTGAGGGAACTTGATCTCGAATAATGTCTCCAAGCTCTTGCTCTATTTGGGGGTTCCCAAGCCCCCGATAGTTCCAGCATAAGAGATTCATTGTTGTTAGCAGGGCTATTTAACAACCTCCACCATTGTTGAAAGTGTAGCTTGATCATAGCGAGAAACCGCTCTCTTTTTTCTTGGTAACCCACTACCATCCTCCTCACAAGTTCTCTTTGCCCTTGTCAAAGCCGAGGGGCTCATAAGTTCATCAGTGTTTGCCCTAATAATTTTCTTTCTTCTTTTTTTATGCTACACGGTGGCTATTTTATCAAGTCTACCCAATATATTAGTAATGTTTCCTAATATAGTTTGAGTGATTGGGACACTTACCAGGTCAGCAGCATTTCCACGTGGCTGTCCACTCGGCTCCTTGCCCGAAAAGCTCCCAAGGTGATGCCTATAACTTAACTCCTTCCCTTCCTCCCTTTTCTAGTTCGATCCCAACTTTTTTGCGTTCTTACTACTGCTTGCTTCCCCCAAAATTGTAACCATATCAGTATCTAGTTTTGACAATTCGTCCTTGTCAAACTTTTTCAAGTCCCTGTCAATCTCCTCGATTCGCTCCTTAAAGTCTTCCCTAGAAACTTGGCTTTCCTTCACTCTACCCATCATGGTCACAGTCTCGATAACTAAACACACCACCCCGACCTGTACTTCCTCCTAGGTTGCCTCACCTACCTCGGATTGTGACTGCACCATCACCGGAGACTCCTTAGGATCCAACACCGCCACCGGGATCAAAGTTGGCCTCGTTCTGGACATCTGTTGCCTCTCTTTTTTCCTTGCCTCATAAAACCCTGGTACTTTGATCACCGAGCTTCTTCCTTTGACAAATGGTGGAGCATAAATCTAGGATCCATAAGCTTGCTCTTCCTTCTTCAACCGACCTTCACTCTCTAACCATATTTCGCAGTGTCTGTCTCCATGGCTTAAGCACGCACACCAATAGCACAGGTTACGTAATCTTTCATACTTGAAAGAAACCTAGCCTTGTTCCCCCTCAAAAGAAGAAAATCGTCTCCCCCTTTAAAGTGGTGTATTTATGTTTATAAGAACCCCGACCCTCATAAAGCTCCCTCCATCCATCTCATTACCGTCATCCACTTTGCAGATCGAGCCCATTACCTCACACAAACCTTTCGCAACCTTACGCTTTAAAAATCTCATTGGGATATCATGGACCTGAACCCATACTAGGATCTTACTCAATTCTAAAGCCCTGATAGTCACTTCTCTGTCGTACCATTGTAGCACCACAAGGTGTTTGTTGAAGCCCCATGGCGCATTGCTAAGGATTTTTTTTGCTTCTTCCTTATTGTTGAACATAAACAATAAAACATGGTCTCCTGCTCTTCTTACCTCGAAGCCCTTCACCGACCACCACAAAGGGCTAAAAGTTCTAATAATCGCCTCAACACTCAAATCCCTCTCTATGAGGAATTTTGTAGCCAGGATAAAATCATTCGATGAGTTCTGTTTAGGGAGTTCTAAGTTTTCATCTTCTCTATCGTTCAATGATAGCTTCTACCAATTCTCTGCCAAGTTTTCCATCTCTATAACCCCAAAAACCTCCAAGTAACTATGGTTACCCGAGATACCAAGATATCCTCACCTAAGGAACGACGGTTCTACTGTCTAAGGAAAGCTTCTCTATTGTTGCAGAGAAAATTTTCTTAGCTACAGAGAAAACTATTTCAATGTGTGTTCCTAAATGAATGGTGCTCATAATGCTGGTTTTTCATTGAAGCTTCCCTAATCGGGGTTATTCTTATGCAATCATTACCCGAATTAGCGGGTTTATCATGGGAGGAACTAAGTAGAAGTTGTTATGTTTGCCCATGTTGGAAGAAAAAAATTAAGGCTGAACCATAGAATCTGGCTAACTTATTTTAATGGGCAAAATACTATTTTAGTCCCTAAACTTTACTAATTTTTTTTTTCATTCCTAAACTATTAAAAAGTTTGTTTTTTATCCCGAAATTATTGAAAATTTTTCACTTTTATCATTAACCTTTAAAAAAGATATTTTTTCATCCCTTAACTATTGAAAAAAGTTTTTTTTTTTTTTTTTCTTTCCTATTTTTGTCTCTAAACTATTTGGAAAAAAAAAAAATTATGGAAGAAAAAAAGAAATTTTCATAGTTTAGGGATGAAAAACAAACTCTTTGTAAAATTTAGGGACCAAAATGGTATTTTATCCTATTTTTATTATTATTGTTATTTTAGTTTTTTTTTTCTTAATTTGGATTTAATTAATGTACATAATAAATTAATAATTCATGACTAAATAATGAAATATTTTTAATATAATATAATAGTGTTTATTATTATTGTACTTCATACGTCCCATTGCTAGCGTTCTCCTTTACTAACGAAGAACATTACTCCGTATTATGAAACTCATGCAATGTGCACATTACAAGCGAATAAGATATAAAAAGAACATTCATATAACTACATCATTTGGGCCACGAGTTCACAAATCTATGGCATTCTAGAAAATCAGATTTGAGAATCTAGATCCGACTTTGTCCAAAAATCATGATATATTCAGCTAGACAAATATTAGGCGGAACTGCACATAAGCTTTACCAAAGTGGGAAAAAAATATATTCAAAATGGCATCTATATATAATATAATTATAAAAATACATAATTGCTCAAGCCGTATGTGCTTTTTGGTTATATCGAACATTGGTTGATTAGTATTGGCAATCTATTGTTTGGGAGTATGGGAAGGGTTTAAGAAAATGTTTTTTTTTTTTTTTTTAATTTTTAATTTTTTTAATTATTTATTTTATTATATATATAATTTTTGGTTTAAATAAACAATAATTTTATTTTTTGATGTTATAAATGTGAAATGAAATTGTTTTTAAGAAAGTTAACAATGTTTATCAAATAACAACAGACAAAAAGATTTTAATGACCACGTTTTCAAAGTTAACGACTAGAAAAATTAAATTTAGTGGATTAAAATGATCAATATTTCACTAAACTTATAGCATATAAATTGTACTTTTTGCCATTATTTTATATTCATTTTTATCCCTTACAATAAGGCCCCTTTAACATTAAAAAAAAAAAAAAAAAAAAAAAATCCCCTTAACGAAGTTTTGGAACAAGATTTTCAAATGTTCTCTTGTTTCTCTTAAAAATGTAGTAGAACTATTTCTAAACAATATTAGGAATTTACTGGAGGAGGAAAGATCAAACTTTTATTTTCCTAATAAAATAGCTTAGACAGGACTCTTGGCCTCTTAGCAGAATAGCAGCAGTAATATTTATTTGGGCAAATTACAACTTATCCGCCTGTGATTTGGCCGAAATTTAAATTGTTTATTTGTGATTTGAAATTTGATATTTTACTCACCTAAAGTTAGTTAAATTAGAGTTCTATAGCCCACCTCCATTAAAAACAAGCATAAATATATAATTTTTCTCTACTTTTATATCTCTCTCCTAAAAAAAAAAAAAAAAAAAAAAGATCAAAATCTGGTTGGTAAAAGTTTTTATTCAATGTCTTAGCATTTCAAACTTGTATTTACATTCATTGCGCAGAGTTTCAAACAAATTAATACCATAAAAGAATCATCAGATCCAGCAACTATACAAATTCCTTCATCAATTTCTAAGCAACCAATGAAGCCATAGCGAAGATAAAAGCCAAAGCAAAGGCTGCAACAATGAATTTCACGGTATACTCAGCTCATCCCATTGCCAGAAACCAACAGCCTCTCAAGCACAACCGCCTTTACCTTAAAAAAAAATAAAATGGAACTTTGGTATTTGCAGACAAAAGGCTTACTGTGATCTATTCTATAATCCAAAGATTCAAGTCCATAATCACATGAGAACCTCTAGGAGAGTTATCAAATCCTGGGTAGGCTCAGATATATGCAAGTACAAAGGTTTCTTTTGTGATAACCCCCCAGATAACCCGTCTGCAATAGCTGTAGCTTCTATAGTCTTCAAGGGCTTGGACCCGGATACATGATGTCGAAACCTTGAACATCTTCTCTTTTGATCAACGTTATTTAGTACGGTTGTAGTGGCCGTGTTAAAAGTTAAAATCCCACACTAGATAAATGTGTAACTTATAAAGTAAGAAGAAAAAAAACATAATTTTATGATAATAAAGTTAAATAAAGAGCAAAATAAATATTTTTCTCTTAAAAATGTACATAATAATAAGCAAATAAGTTATAAACCATATGTCAAAAAGTAAATATTTCAAAAATAAATCTATTGTAAAATACTAAAGTGAATCAGTATAGAGCACAACGTTGTTTTTATTATTATTGAATTTTCTCTATAATTTTAATATTCTTGATATATATACTAGATAATAACTAGATTAAAGTTAAACCAAACCTATGCTGACTCTCTCTAGCCCAAAGCCCACTATTATTATTAGTGAAATTGGTGTTCATTATGTATTTTCCTTCGCAATAAGATTTTTTGGTGTAGTGGAATGATTTTATTCATTGGCTTTATTTTCATGTGTGTGACATATTTTTTTTATCTAAGTAATTTTCCAATCTTGTCTCCACTCAAGTTGAGAAATTATTTATTCCTTAACTACCCTTTTAAATTTTGAAAATCTGTTAGACTAGAAAAAATAACAAACGATGTTAAAATCTATAAGTTTTTTTTTTTTTTTTTTTTTTTTTTTTTCACTCACCTAAGTTGCGAGAGACCATGTATATTTCAGATTCTTACTAACTTCAATTTAGATTTGCAAAGAAGTCCACAATCATGTCATTGATCGATGGAGGAAAGAGAAAGTTGTCGATACTTAAACAAGTGTGTGATTGGGAGAACGTTAAAATAGGGACAGAGAGAGAGAGCGCTAGGGTTTGATCCGATATGAGAAAGAGGCTAGGATTTGAGTTTAATGAGAGGTAGGGGGCTAGGGTTTGATCACGGTGAGAAAGAGAGGGGTTGGGATTTGAGTTTGAAGAGATAGAAGGCCTAGGGTTTGAAAATTGATTAGGACAATTTTGTAAATATAATCTATTAGAATGGGTAATTTTGTCAATTCAAAATTATTATTTCCCCAACAATAGGTGATGTAAGATGACCTCCCATTTTAAGAAGGTGATAAGATTAAGATGATGTGATATATTTTGTAATGTTAGATTATGGTAATATTAGAAAAAATCAAATGAACCAAACATTTTAATGTTACATTATTGTAATACGCATTACATCAAGAGCACATCACAATGAACCAAACGCCACTTAAAAGATTTCTTAGATAAAGGAACGAAGGTACTAAAATTTACATGGTATTACCTAGGATTGTTGGCATATCTATGCTAACACTACGAGTTGGTAAAGAAAGATATACAGTGGTATACTACCGTATTATTGATGGCGAAGGTGGCGGCTGATTTTGGGCCTACCCTTGGTTATTTATGAAAAACTAGGGAGAAAGAAAAGTATATTTTTTGTCAATGTGCTTTTCTTTAGTGGCTCACTAATGACGGCATGGTGTACAAGTCACTAGGCTGCTTTGGGCTTTTGATTCCTTGTTAGACACATTACTATGAATGTCCTCTAACCATACTTGTGGTTCATACAAATTCTTCGCTAGCTTAGCGAGTTTGTCTGCAACGTTGTTGCCTTGCCGCTTGGTGTGAGTGAAAGAAGCCATCCTCAATCTTGCTACTAAGGAACGTAATTCCTCAATAATGTGCCCAAATCTTGACATGCAAGGCTGGTTGGCGGTGAGGAGTTTAAAGATAACCTCCGAATCGCCTTCAAATACCACATCCTGAAGCCCAATCTTTATTGCAAATAAGATGGCCCTCTCCTACAAGCCAATGCTTCCAAGGCTGCCACAGTTAGAGGTAAATGGATTCGTTTCGATAGAGCTGCAATAACCAAGCCATCCGAGTCACGGATTACCACTCCCAAACCTGCCGAGGCGATGTCCTGAAAAGTTGCTCCGTCAAAGTTAACTTTGTAAACCAATGGCAATGGTAGCAGCCAGTGGGTTGGGTGGGGCACCGTTGATTAATTTCTAGGTTCTTCTTGGATTGACTGGAACTCTTTCATGGGCTCCACATCATCTCTATAAATTTTCTCCATTGGCAAAGAAGGTCTAGCCACCCTCCTTGCATTTCATTCATACCAAATACTCCTTTGCTACTTTTAATAGAAGTCGGTATGCGAACTTGGTGGTGTAATATCCATTCGTCATTTCAGCCTAGATCAACTTGTCCTCCTTGCCATTAAAACTCAAAGGTAGGCTGAGGATTGCTTGAGCTTCGTGTGGCAGAAATTCCTCATGTACCTTGTCCTCCATCCAGCAGTTATTTTCCTCATCAATAAGGGCACAAACCCAAGTATTGTTAGGGAAGTTTTTCTGCGGTGAATACAAGCTGTGCAAGGCTAAACCCATATTTATTATTAGGAATAAGAAGTGTTGTAATGGAATAACCAAACCTATTCATAAATTTGGTTGTGAGTTGTAATATTAAAATAAAACTTAAGATCTATTTTAGGAAACATCTTACTCATATAATTATATTTCATAGAAAATAATATTTTTTAAATTTGAGAGAGAAATGAGTTATTTTTTATGATTTTTTATTTCCATAATTGATATATGAATATGAAAAGTTTGTTTATTTGGATATCACATTTGGTACACTGTAATGATTACTACATGAGAATATAAATAAGTATTACAAGGAATACATTAAGTTGGAATGTAATAAATATTACTATTCATTAGTTTGGTGACCATTTAGGAATAGAATCTTGAATATGCATCCACAATTTAGTAGAGTATAAAAAGAAGGTGTAATTAAATTATTTTTAAGTCAAATTTTCTAAAATACACTTATTTTAGGGTGTTCAAAATAGAGCTAATAATTAATAATAAGGAAAATTTATTTTCTTTCCTTTTGAAGATGTGGCAAATAATGGCTTTTTAGGAAATTTTTTTAAAAAGTTATTACATAAGGTGAAGGAATAGATATTCAGTACTTTTGATAAGAAATAGTTATTCCTCATTTTGAAGAATAACTATTCATAGGAATAACAATTCATTGTAATAAAAACATAACCAAACAACTGAATAGTTATGTCATAAGAATAGCTATTACATTACAGTGTTTATTATAGTCTACCAAACGTGCCCAAATAGCTATTACAATTATTTTAGAAATAAATAGTTATTTTAAAAATAGTTATTCATAATTTGTCAAAAAAAAAAAAGTTATTCACAAGGAATAACTATTTCCTGTAATAAAAACATAAACAAACTACCGAATAGATAAATCATAGGAATAACTATTGTATTATTGTGTCTATTATAGTCTACCAAACATGCTCTTAAGATAGTGCAGGCCTAAGTTAATTTATTAAATCCCTAATAATTGAATATAATTACACTTTACTTAGCTATAGTGCTATGCCCAATTTGATTTTTATTTTTTATTTTTTTAATACAAGATAGAAATTATACTCTAACCTAATCTAAGTGATATGTGTGTGAAGTTCCCTTTTAGAGACTTGAACCCTGGCCTTTACCCCTTGCACCCCATAAGCACATATACTTGTGGAGTGCCCATCATGATAGCCTACTTTTCCATGATAGCCTTGCACTGCTTTAGCAAAAGTTCAATGGTTTTGAACCTCCAAATTATGCCTATGCATCCGAGGGATAAATTTTGGATGACCAGTTCCACCCACCGCAAAATGGGAAGGATACAACATCTTTTTAAGTTCAAGCCCAAGAGCCCTTCAACCATTTTTCTCTTTGCCTTCAGGGATAATAATCGACCTCCTAGACCCGCCAACTTTAAGTTCAGTTAATAGTAAGAACTGACCAGAAAAATTGGTGCTCCGTTGTAGAGTATAAGCAATGTCATCGTTTCTGAAAGTAAAAAACTATTTGGAATTTTCCCCAACAACAATGGGTTCAATATTATCCATCAGCCATTGTCTTTGCAATCTTGCCCATGAAGACTGATCTCATGAAGTATTTGCCCCTCTCAAAGATACATAGCAAGAAATAATGTCCCCCTTCCTCTACAAATAATTGAAAAAACTTGGATTCAAAGTGAAAAATCTGCGAACACCCCCATGACCGATCGAGAATATGATGAGAGATGAATGTCTAGCTAATCAGAGGTAGCCTTGTGGAGTTTTTCCTTTCAAATTTTTAGCCTTTTGGGATTTCAGTAGGTGTTATAAAGGAAAGGTAATTGACCTCTAGTTTGGTCAAAGGAATTGGGTTGATAAGCATTTTTCCAATGTTTGGAATTTAAGTGTTGTTATGTCTAGAAATTTTTCTGTTCAAAATAAAAGAGAATGTAGAAGAAGCAAGAAAAAAAAAATAGTGTGTTTGTTTAAATTTTTTTTAAAAAATGATAAGAGATGAGAGGAATATATGGTGCGTGTGTTTAAATTTTTTTTTTTTTTTTTTTTTAAAGGGTAGGATATAAGGAGATTGCAAGAAAAAAAAAAATAGAGTGTGTCTATTTAAATTTAAAAGGGGATAAGAGATGAAGAGGAAAATAGGGTAATTTAAAAAAAGATAAGAGATAAGGAGGTTATAAACTACTAAGAATATGGATTTAGTGGGAGGTTTTAAATTGTGAGTTTTTATTTTATGAATTTGTCACCCTTATTTTTATTTTATTTTTTGATGAATTGTCACCCTTAATTAAAAACCTGTAAGTGAGTAGGAAGGGAATATTTGAGATATCTCAGACTTAAGAGTCCACAACTTAAATAACTTAAATAGTATATATATATATATATATATATATATATATATATATATATATATAACATATTTAGGGTCCAAATAAAATATTTGCATAGGATTTTCTTCTTAAAACGTGAGATTTTTGCAATCCATCGTCAATCCTAAATTCCCAATACTTACTTTAGCCAATGTGTAGGAGGGTGCATGAAATTCAATGGTAAGGAAATTTCCAATGGACCTCAAAGCTTTTGCAAGTTTAATTTACGGTTTACCTGATCTTTTCTGAGTAAAATTCCGATCTAAATCAGCCCATTCTTGGGGAAAAAGGAATGAGAAAGTTTCGTAAAAGGGACAAAAATAGCAGATATTAGGCATACCATGAAGGAAAGTTAAAAATTAAAAAGAAGGTCTTTAAGTATTTAACAAAAAAGTTCAATTCAAATAAGGTGGTGTTTATTTCATACTTTTTATTTGCATTTTAATCATGACTTCTCTAGTGGTACAGCCCATAGCGACTTTGGGCTCGTTGGGCCTGGACCCCCAATTTATTTGTATGCTGCTTAAGGTTATAGCTCACAATGGGAGATCCTAGAAGAAGCTTGGTTAGAGAGCGGGAGTAATAGACAGTTATAAGATGGTTTGTAGCCTAAAATCCAACTACCAAAGGAGGATTTTAGGTAGCCGAGATACCCTTCAAGTGTCCTAAGCTAGGTCACCTTCCCAAAATACCCACTAGTATTTTCATCTCGTGTCTCTTTCCACCTAGAAATGTTCCAACCCCTTGGACTTGTCCCCTCTTTCGTTTTTATACCCTTACGCTAGTGAATCCATAACGATGATAGAATATTCAACTAGCATGTGGGTCCCTCCACCCGTAGTGCTTGGGTGGCCCATTAGGTCTAAGCTACTATTCCAATGTGTCTAATCTTGTTTTAGGGAGCGGGGCCCATCGTTATGATGTTGAAATGATTTCCTCATAACTTGAGCCTGCTGCTACATCTTATGTTTGACTGGCGAACTCCTCTAAGGCACTACATCTCTTCTTGGAGGACAAATGAGGTTTGCTCAGGTGCCATAAAGAATGCAACACCTAGGTTATTCAGCCCGGGCCTCCTATTTGTGGGACGACGGGCCTATGGCTGATGGTCCTCGGCCCAAGTTTGGTATGGGCTGAACTTTGTTCTCTCACAACTTTAATTCAGAAGTTTTTTAATTCATAATTTTAGTGCAAAAAATTTGTGTAGGGTTGTGCGTAATAACAAATGTGTACTAGTACAATAACAAATTCAAACATGAAAATCCGCAAGAGAACCAGGAACTGTGAAAATCAGCAAGTACTATCTTATCCAATCAACCCTCGTCAAAAGAAACCCCCACTTTCTTTATTATTGTGACAATCCTTTTGGAATTCTCACTGACCCTCCTTCTCCACGCTAAGACTCCTAAGGAATGCTTCCAAAGCAAGAAGAGGCTCCGAGCAATAATCACCACCTAAAAGCCCATGTATATCTCAACCTTTCTTGTGTATGAAGAATGATCAACAATATTGTCACCTCTGGACTTTGCTATACAAACACATTGAAGAAACTCTCATCACAAGGCATATCATCCATTAATGAAGAAGAAGATTGTTGTACCTCCCACTTGCCTTCTTTACCGTCATACTCCATGACAATGTACTCAAATATCACACCATCTAGAATCACTGATAGTCTTCTTCATTATAAAACTAAATGAGAAACTTCTGTAAAAGTTCGAGTCTCCAGCTGGGTTTAGTAAAAAGTTAGATTTTTTTTTTTTTTTTTTTTTTTTTTTGATTCCAAGTCGGTTTGTGTCTCCAACTAGGTCTAGGAGTCGGAGAACCTACAGCCTTTAACCGTAAATCATGGACGTCACTGCATATATATATATGTCCCCTTATTATGTACAAAGAAACAAACACACTGTTTTGGTTGGTTTCCTCATTATTATTTTTGTTGTGAAATAATGATCAAGCACTCGTCAACCAAGATGGCTAAATTATTACTTGTTATATTGGTCATTATAATCCTGGTGAATGAAGTAGCGGCCAGAGGTGGCAGCAGTGGCCAGGGCAGAGGCAGAGGCGGTGGTAGTGGAGGCAATGGATATGTCGTGGTTGGTCGTGTACCTAGTTGTGGCATGTCTAATCATACATGTGGTGAAAGTGTAGCTGCTTCCAAGTTTGGCTATAGTCACTATAATTTGGTTTTTGTAATCGTCACTTACTTTTTAGTTTATGCAATATTGTAGTTAATTTAATGATACAATACTAACTCTTAGTTTAAGTTCTAAAAGTAAATTTTGGGTAGAATTGTTGTTGATTGTATGGGGGGTTTGTTAGGTTCAGTTCTATTGAGGTTTCTAAATATTTTATGGTGTGGTTTTATGGTTTAACATGGTTTGAACTACTGTTTTGTTCTTGTCTATTGGGCTTATTTGGTTGTTTGTTTACTTGCATGTACAAACAAATTTGAAAACAAATACACACAGGTTTCTCCCATTTCTGGCCCCTAACAGACCGATCCTTGGCATGCATCTCCATTACCATAACCAGGACAAACATTAAAGCTATATTATCTTTAATCAATTACAACAAACAGAATGCCTAATACTGGACTTAACTCATTGCAAGAAAGATCAACATGGTAATGTGGCATGAGAGGAGAATATCAAAAATCTTTTCTTTTTTTTTTTCTTTTTTTAATTAAAGTCTACAACTCAAAAGAGTGGACTTTAAAGAATTTATCACAGGATGTTACGAAATCACCATTCATTACCTTCCGACGAGTTACTCTAGTTGCTTACCAGCAAAGTAAGCTTCTTGATCTAGGTTCTAGTATCCTCCTGTAAATTTAAGAATTTTTAGAACCGATTTAAAATGAGACAGGAATATGTTTAAGCATGTAAAATATTATCAATTACTGTCTTAAATACCAAAAAGTTCCAACCCCTTAGCAATTTAATTTTTTTTTTTTATTAAAACAACTTAACACAATTTTATTCTACTTAATTAAATTATCCATAAACACAAGGAATAAAAAAAATTAAAATTAAAATCCTTCAAAGATATTCAACTTTACTTTAAAAATTAATCATAAATTTTAATTTTTTCATGGTTATTATTTTATTTTATTAACTTTCTTATTTAATTATTAAATATATGCTTGAAAATCATTAAATTTCCCTCACATTTATATATTTATTAGTCAATTTTGCTAGTTTTATAAATTTAATATCTATATTTAGACTTTAATTAATTATTAAATTAATTATGACATCATCACGGTTCGACTCCAGTTCGACCTCGATTCGATCTCAAAAACCTTAAACCTCTCCCTTTTATGATTCAATGAATGGTCTGAGTCTAAAAACCTTAGGTTTTAGCATCCTCCTGTAAATTTAAGAATTAATTTTTAGAACCGATTTAAAATGAGATAGGAATATGTTTAGGCATGTAAAATATTATCAATTACTGTCTTAAATACCAAAAAGTTCCATTTTGAAGTGTGGAAAAATGGATCCTTGTTTTTGTTTTGTTTTTTTTTTTTTTTTTTTTTTTTTTTTTTTGTGATAACAATGGATCCTTGTTATTCTAGGAAACTTATCCCACCATTATTCTGTTCACTGTATAAGTGTACTTATACTAAACTAAAAATGAAATATAGAAGAAAAGCTCCTCTGTTTTCTCTCCTTAGGGAGGACACATTCCTGAAAATCAAGCTGTCACATTATTAAAGATGAATTTAATTTTGTTCAAACTTATAAGTCCAAGCTTTATTTATCAAAGGAATATATCCAAAGTCACTGTTCTTTGCTACCTTCCCAAAAAATGAGCAATTTAGACAAAGAGTAACAGTCACAAATTCGTTTAATTTGAATGCATTCTCAAACAACTTCAACTAAGTTTTTTTTTTTTTTTTTTGAGAAACTAGACTGTTAAGCCTGGGCTTTTATTCATCTGAAAGGAATACATCAATGAACATCAAAGGAAACTAGACGGGCAATGTCCTCTGGTAAGGAATCCAACCAGACTTGTGTACCCCGAATAGTTTTAGCTTTTTTGGCTAATGAATCAGCCACAACGTTACAATTTCTAGGCACATGAGTAAAAAGAGAAAACTGAAAAGTTTCTTTGCTAGCATGCGAATATCATCTACAATGTGACCAAAAGCTGAAGAGTTCGAAATTCCTTCCGATATGGCTTGAATGACCGTTGCTGAGTCTCCTTCGAAAGTAACCTCCACAAGACCGATTTCCATGGCAAACTACATTGCTCGTCGACAAGCTAGTGCTTCCAAATCTAACACTGTCTGAGCAAGGGGGACTGTCATGGATAATGCTCCAATAGCCTCACCACGCCAGTCCTTGATCACCACGCCTACACCTGCCAAATTGTCTGACTTGAAAATCGCTGCATCGAAGTTAGCTTTGAAGGTGTGAGCTTCTGGTGGACACCATTGCTGGGCCGGAGATGGTTCTTGAGTGACTGGGTTCGGGTCTTGAGCATCAAGGAATTCCTAGAGTAAGCTTCCAGCCATTGAGCAAATTCTATTAAGGGGTTGAACAGGTAGACCAAGCCTGGATGCGTTGCGTCGATTCCACAAAAGCCAAGCCGTGATGATGAATATTTCCTTCCTGTAATCTTCTCCAAACTACATGAAAGATTCCAAAAGATCTTGAAAGCTGGCTGTTTGAACACTGACCAATTGATGAGCCCAAGCTAGAGTATTCCAAACTTCTTCAAGCTTTGGGCAAGACCACAAAGCATGTAAAGTATCCTCTGGTTGGGTCTGGCATGCTTCACATATATCAGACGTTGTTATGCTCCGATGTTGCAAGTTGGTCATTGTTGGCAATGACTCCAAACATGCCCCCATGCAAAGTGCCTTATTTTGTTAGGAACTCGCAACTCCCAGAGGCTTTTCCAGAAACATTTTTGGCGCACCAATGCTGAAGTACCTGCATTATTAGTTGAATCACAAGATACTAACATCTTATACGCACTCTTAGTTGTGAACATACCAAAGGGGGTAAGTCCCCAAATCACACGGTCAGGTGGTAGTCTAATACTCAGTGGGATGCCGCATATGATGGCTGCTTCATGTGGCAAAAATAGCTGCTGCACTTCAGACAACTTCCACTCCCCAGTTTCGGTATTAATGAGGGTATTTACCCTAGTTTCAGGTTCCAAGGTAGGGACAGGAGAAATAACTGTCCTATTAGCAGACACCGGCAGCCATCTATCCTCTTTAATTCTCACTGAGGAGCCATTACCTATCCTCCATACCATCCCTTTTCTAATAATATCTCTTGCACCTAAAATGCTCTTCCACGCATACGACCCACTAGTAGAATCTTTGGCTTCAAGAATCGAACAATTGGGAAAAATTTGAGCTTTGAATACTCTATGACAAAGGGAATCTGGATTGTAAATCTCAATGTCTTTGAAACCCATGCCTCCTTTCTCCTTCCCCTCACACAATTTTTCCCATCTCACCCAATGTACCCTTCTTGTGTCTCCATTGTAACCCCACCAAAACTTCCGGATAAGGGATTCCAACTCCTTCACCAACCCTTTAGGAAGTTTGAAACAACTCATTGTATATGTAGGAATAGCCTGAATAATGATTTTATTAAGACTTCCCTACTTGCCCGTGAGAGGAGCTTCTCTTTCCAACCCTGTAATTTCCTCCACATCCTTTCCTTTATATAGACAAAACTTTGTTTTTTCGCTCGACCCACTAAAGTTGGTAAACCCAAATACTTTTCATACTGGCGGATAGTTGGCACTCCTAGAATATGTTGAATTTGGGTTTGCAATTGTTCTTGGGTATTGGTACTCAAGAAAATGTTGGTCTTGTCCCTGCTTATTTTCTGGCCTGAACCTCTCTCATAAACCGAAAGTAAATCAAGAATTTTCAGACATTCCTCCTCCTTTGCCCGATAGAAGAGCACACTATCATCAGCAAAGAATAAGTGGGAAACTCTTCGGCCATTTCTACAAATAGACACCCTCTCGATATCCCCATTTGATTCAGCCTTTTCAAGAAAAAAACCCCGTAATCCCATGGTACAAAGAAGAAATAAATAAGGTGACAAAGTGGGTTACCTTGTCTAAGTCCTCTTGATGGTTTTATATTACCCATTGGTAAACCATTCAAGCAACATTGCATAAGACACTGAATTCAAACAGGACATTATCAAATTCACCAATTTTCGAGAGAAACCCTGACTTTCTTATAACTTTTCCAGAAAAACCCACTCCACACGATCATAGGCTTTACTCATGTCAAGTTTTAAAGCCATAAACCCCAGATTTACCTTTAGTTTTTCTTTTAAGGTAGTGCAATGTTTCAAATGCCACCAAGACATTATCGATAATTAGTCTACTGGACAAAAAAGCACTTTGTGATTCAAAGACCACATGGGATAAAACTCGTTTTCATTGAGTAACTAAAACCTTAGCAATGAATTTGTAAATGACATTGCATAGGCTAATAGGTCTGAAGTCCGAGACTTTTTTTGGGTTCTTAATTTTTGGGATAATAAGGGAGATAAAAGTGGGGTTAAGCGAATCATGGACAACACCCAAATTTAAAGCATTAAGCACAGTAGTAGTCACATCCTCACCAACAATATGCCAATAAGTTTTTTAAAAAATAAGGGACATACCATCGGGGCTAGGAGCAGTGAGAGGAGCCGTTTGTTTGAGGGCTTGTTCAACCTCAACCGCCTTAAAATCTTGATCAAGTGCAACATTCATCTCTCGCTAGAATGTGGGCTCCATACCATCCAAAATCTCATCAAACCCAGCTAGGTTAGAGGTGGTAAACATCTCTTTGAAATAGGCCTCCACTAGCTTACCCATTTCGGTCTCATCATCAATCCATGACCCGACTTCATTTTCCAAACCCAAGATATAGTTCTGTTTATTCCTCCGACTTGCTCTACAATGGAAGTACCTTGAGTTTTGATCACCCTCCTTTAACCAAGCCGTACGTGACCACTGTTTCCACATAACATCCTCCTTCCTCATAAGTTGGTCAATGTCCTTCCTAAATTGAAATACACGGCTTGGGTGTGCCACATATCCACCTGATTCTTCTTCAAACTTCAACTCTTTACGTTTTCTAGATAGAGTGGTGCGGACCTGCCCAAAAGTGTTATGGTTCCAAGCTTTTAAATTCTCTTGACATGGCAAGATTTTTTTATTGAACCCCACAGCCCATGCTTCCTCTCTGCCCACTTCCCATGAATCCTGTATCACACCTTCATAAGATTCATCTTTGATCCACATGGCTTCGAATCGAAACGGATGACCCTTTCTATAAAATCGCTTGAACTCAAAATCCGAGAAAAGGAGGATGGGATTATGGTCGAAATGGAATGCATCAAGGTGGTGGATATGAGTAGTTGGAAACTTTAACATCCATTCGACAGGTGGCTACACCCTATCCAACTGAATCCACACATTATGTGCCCACAGGGGTCTCCTATTGCACCAAGTAAAAGGAAAACCACTAAACCCCAAGTCTTTTAAACCACCATAATCAAGAGCGTCTCTAAAAGCCTGCATTTGTCTTTCCGGTCTATTCAACCATCCCTGTTTTTTCTCAACCAAAAATATTTCATTGAAGTCACCCATGCAAACCCAAGGAAGAGTCAGACGACGACTCAAAGTCCAAATCAAAGACCAGGAGTTTTCCTAGTTGGCGGTGTTAGGGTCTCCATAGAAGCCCGTAAACCGCCAAGCGTCATCAACTCTAGGGGTGTGCGAGGTTCGGTAATGGCGGTTTTTTTCCAAATTTATTACCGAACCGATAGAGGTCGGTTTTTTCATAATTGGAACCGATGCACACCGCCTAGGGGTCGGTTTTCCGACCTATAGCGGTGCGGTTTAGTCGGTTTGGTCGGTTTGAAATATTAAAAAAAAAACTATATTAAAAACTAACTAAATAAATAACTAAAAACTAACTAAATACATTAACTATAGTAGTATAATGAGTCAACACACCAAAAAGTAAAAACTATATTAAATAAATAAATAACTAACTAAAAAGTTAAAAACTAACTAAATAAAAACTCAATAAATAAATATAAACTCACATAGTCACAACTCACACGCATAGCACAACTCACACTCACACAGTCACACGCATAAATAATTAAATAATCGAGTCAATGGTACACACTACACACTTACACCAGTCACACGCACGCCTTTGTCTCCTCCAATTTGCAATCTCCATCTCTATCTCTAACTCTAACTCTCTAAGTCTCTAACTCACTTCCCTAACTCCAACAACTCACACGATTCTGATCACACTCACACTCACACACACAACTACAAACAGTCAACATCTCTCTCACTCCGTTTCCATTAAAACCAAAAGAAAGGGGCTGAGGCGATGGCTTACCGTGGTTTGCCGCAGGGAGCTGCTGCCGCTTTATTACGAGGCGCAACTCAGTGTGCAAGACCGTGAGCGAGAGGCTAGAGGCGAGGCGACTAGGGCGAGAGCGAGAGAGAGAGTTAAGGGTCCCAGATGTGAACAGAAGGAATTTATAGTGAGGGAGGTAAGCGTATGTGTGTGAAAACCTACATAAAACGGTGCCATTTTGTGTTTTTTTTTTTTTTTTAATAACCCAATACGACAACATTTTACTAAAAATATTTAAAATAGATTCACACCTAAAATGACGTCGTACCACCCCTGATCTGAATTGAAAATATTTCTTTGTTTGTATCGGTTCGGTTCGGCTCTACTCAAGACGTTCTTTGCATCTCCGACGTCTTCACCGCACCGGCATCGGAGCTCCGTTCGCGTTCCGATTGCCGGCATCGGCTCCATCGGTCGGTGCCAATGGCGGTGCGGAAGGGTCGGTGCCGGTCGGTGTTGTCGGCTCTAGTGATAGTTTGCACACCCCTAATCAACTCCATGGTCCACAATAGCGTCAATATGATGCTTAGAATAAGACCGAACATCCACATCAAAATCAATTTTCCACAAGAAAGCTAAACCTCTGCCAATATTAATCTGTGGAACTACAAAAATATTCGTAAGCTGCATCTTTCTTCCAATTCTTTCAATGGTAGCCTTCTCAACTTTTGTTTCCATCAAGAAGACCATTTTGGGATCTTTGTTGCTCACCATAGCAACGAGTTCATCTTTTGTTTGTGGGTTCCCAAGCCCACGACAATTCCAACTAAGGCAACTCATTGGGCTGGGTGGGATTGGTAACCGATCACCACCTGAACATTTTCCTTATCAAAACTGTTGTCTTCCAACTTGTGGGATTTTTTGAACTCCTGTTGATCTTCTAAATCCACCACAGGACGTTTGGTAACCAAACTTTGCAAGGATACCACCTTGCTGTTCTAGTTGACGTTGCAGGCTAACTTCTTAAAAGTTTTAAGGGAATTTTGTTGAGGTGGTGGACATCCCCTGTTAGTGCACTCATGTAGTGGAGATTGCAAATTGCCCAACGTTGCATGGCTTGTAGTAACTTCCACCAACCCAGGATTGTTCTTTGACTTCTCACATCCCAAGGGTCCTACCACTATTGCATCTTTGTCCACACTTAGGCCTTGAATGCTATGAGCTAGTTGTTCTGTACTTCCACCATCAAAACCATTTGTTGCAACCCATGCATCCTTTGAAGCACCACTCTTCCCAGAATTCAGAAAGGTCGGTTCTAAATCCACCATAACCACCTCTTGTAGTTCATTAGTCCCTGACCCGACCCCAGGAGCAGAATCCGTACCTGATGGTTCATTGATAGTGGTTGATGTCATTGAATGGCCTCCCCTACTACCCGGTTTCCTCCACCACGGAGCATGAGTTCGAGAACTCCGCGCTATCACCGCCACTGTTTTTCTGGTTTGTCGAACTGATTCAGCCCGCATCCATTCACCGAATTGTTGATCTTCTTTCTTCAGCCTTCCCTTCCCATGGAGCCATAGTTCACAATCTCTTTCGCCATGGGATAAACGCCCACACCAATAGCAGAAGTTGGGAAGGCGTTAGTACCTGAGACCCACCAAACCTATTTGTTTCCCTTCAGACCGTAGTTTTTGGCATCTCTGTAGAGTCTTTGAGATGTCTATGGTTATACGGACCCTTAGAAATTCTCCTCCCTCTCCATCATCTTCCGGATCCGCTACTTCAATCACTTTCCCAATAGATTTACCAACAGATTCACCAGTAGCTTGGTTCAGACTTTGCACAGGGACATTATGAAACTGAACCCAAAACGTGACTCTAGAGAAATCCAGTAAAGGGATATCTTCCACCGCTGCAACTCACTGAAACACAACTATGTGTCAAAGCATTAAAGAGTAGAAGATATATTAGGCATACTAAGGAAAGGAAAATAGGAAAAGATAATAAAGATAATACCTACAAACAAGTAATTAGTTATTTCTAATTTTCAAGTATGACCAAATTGTCTATTGTCCAGCAACTAGTACCAATGAATTAAGAAGAAAGACTTATTTAAGAAAGTTAATTCAATTTAAATATAAAGTGCCAGACGGTTTAGTACATACTGAAAAATCTCTAATATTTTAATGTAGACTAAATCACCTGAAATAATGTTTCTCTTCACGATTTGAATAACATATTCATAAATGAGAAAAAAATTCAAACAAGAATATCCTTCTAGCTTCATAATCTATCTCCAAGTCTAGTTAAGTGTTTGTTTGGATAAAATATATTTAGCTTTTTGTTGAAAACTTTTTGTAGAAAGTATTGTAAATAAAATCTAAAAGTTAAAAGTTAAATAAGATAAGCTCATTGATTTTTTTCTTTTTCTTTTTTTGGGGTCACGAAACTGATTGTCAAAATCTTCTTGGTTTATTCTTCATCAACCCTAGAGCAGGCTAAAATTCTTGTTTTTAACAAATATGGCAGGGACCTTTATGGATACAAGTTTCAGTACCTTTGTTCTAAGAAAATTTTTAAGGGAATGAGCAATAAAACGAGGTTGGTAAAAATCAGCAAGAAGTAGTCATCATCAAGTGAGAGAGCAGGGTAGATAACTCTTGTTTGTTTCCAGCCACTCTTGGCCAAGTCATTAATCATAATCTTCTTACACCCTCTTCTTCTTCTCCAACTTATCTATTTAGTATCAGAGCCATATCCACCGTATAGTTTCTTCCTCCTTTGATTAGTATACTTGAACTATTAATTGTCCCTGATTAATATGCTTTGTGATTTCTGATTGCCACAATATGTGGATCCTCCGTATCAATCACATAAGAACACCGGACTAGATAATCAAGTAGAACACTAAGGAGTTTGTTTCCAAAAGTCTTAAAGAATCCAGTTTCCCATTGTCACCTTATGGACGCTTGAGCCTAAAGTTGGCGTTTTAGTCCTGTTAGGTTTTGGGTAAACAATTCTTTCCTGAAGAAACTATCATGGCCAGTTCATCTTCGGCAATCAACGATACCTCTAAACCTACCTTTGACCCTTTCCTTCCTACATCCACTTTGCAAATAGGTTAAACTACCAAAGTATGAGATCTCCCATGTACCCAAAGATAGTAAAATCCCTATTACCAATTTCCTTATTGTAAATCCTTATATTGTGTTTAATAAACCCCAACCTTCATTCAAAAAAATGTTGGTTTTTAGACCCTTTAAAAACACAATTTGATTAACCTAGGTAATTAGCCAAGTTGTTATTTAGTCCAATTTAACAAATCTAAGTTATCACAATCACAAAGACCATATCATGCAAAGCAGCAGAAAGATAAATAACACAAAGATATGATCACCCAGGAAACCAAACCGGTAAAAACCTGGAGAGGATTTGACCTAGCTATCCTTAAGGTAAACTTGAATCCACTATCTTGAAAGAATCGAAGTTCATACAATAAGACTTACAAGCCCCCACGCTCGACTTCTTATTGCTACCCACCAATAGAACTTACCGACACGATTACGTGTAAGCTCTGAATTCACGGACTCCTTCTTTCTTGGATTCACCACCAAATACAAGCACACCCGCTTGTGTTTCTTTAAGCTTCAATGGCAGCAACTGAGTTGATCATCAAGGTGTAGATAAAATCTTCTCATTGAAAACCCTAAGTTTGTGTAAAGGAAAGCTCTTCTAGATCTCACAAGAGATTTACACAAACAGCAATATGAGTAACAATAAAACGTGGTTAGGGTTTGCCTTTTATACTTAGGACAAATTAGAAAACCCTAAACATTTTAAACAAACTAGGACTGAGTTGGAAATTTGCAAAAAAATGCATTACGCCTAGATTCGATCGATCGACCCTAAACTTCAATCGATCGAGCCATGCTAAAATGCACGATAACTTCGCATTAGCTCGATTCCAACTTTACATAAAAGATACAACTTTGAGCAAGACTAAACACTTCTAAACATATTGTTTTGATCATGGTTTGCCAACAATACACATTAGAGTTTTAAATACATAAAAACCTAAGTCTTTAGAACCTAACAAACTCCCCCTTTGGCAATCCGTGACAAAACACAACTAGAAGCTCAAAGTTTACAAAGAAAAACCCTTTACAAAACAAATGCTCATAAAACAAACTCAATCCTAACTACTATCCATCGATTTGCAAGTGTAGACAACAACTCAATTGAATCAACTTTGTATATTTCTGAAACACTAAACAAAATGCATAACCGCATGTGTAGAAAAATACAAGTAAACAAAATAAATTCTTAATTTCAAACAACACACAATAAAGACATATATCAATGAATAACTCATAAATATAAATCAATAAACAGTTGAAAACAAGAAACATATAGAGCAATAAAAGTAACTCCCCCTAACATGAATATCCCAACAAAAATATGGCAAGAGCTAAAAGATAAAATACAATGTGAAGCACCTAGATACAATCTAAACTCCACAGGCTCCAACCAACAAAAGTACTCTCAAGACAAAAACTCTATAGGCTCAAATATCAAATATGTACTCTCCTTTTTGTGACGGAATGCCAAAGGGCAAACGAAATCCATCATCAAAAGGGAGGTGGCGGTGAAGATCGTCTAAAGCGTGCCAACTCTACACACAAAACACGGATCTCATCAAGCACATCCACCAAAATCTGTCCATGAGCCAGCCCCGAACGGTCAAGACATGATCCAACGTGCGTCGAATGTCCGAATCATCCGAAGTAGTCGATGGAGGAACATCGGCATTAGCAGCACCAGCAGACGGATGTCTCAAAGAAAGCATCAGCACGTGTAGAAGAGGGAGGAGGGGGAACTGCACCAAATGACACACCTCTAAGACGCGAAGGAGCAACTCTCAAGTGAGCAGCCCTCTCATCAGAAGAAATGTGGCACCTATGGGAGCAACAACATGAACAGGGCTCACCGGAAGGAAAACCATTTAGACCCAAAAACAGCAGAATCCTATGAATGAAAATAGGATGAATAAGCGCATGCCCTACGCGAGAACTCCTATGAACCTCATTCAAAGAACGAAGGAACAGATGAGGGAAACTGATAGACGCACCAGAAACAAACGCATACAAAAACATACATTGCTCTAGAAGGATGGTGTGGAGATGAGAAATAGGTCATAACGAATGACACACTATCTTAAAGAAAAGATAGGCAGTCTCGGTAAGCTCAACGAAAGTGATTCGAGGATCAAAACCCCACTGGATAGAAGACCCAGTGATGTATGACATGACAACATCTAAAGGAGGAGACTCATCATAGGGATAGTTAAGCTCTCGAACAACCGGAACCCTAGGAGCTTCAGCCACTACCCGAGGGGTAATGGTAAACTCAACACCTCGTATCCAACTCCTAACAAGGGTGTTGGAATCATAGATTTAGCAAGAGAGATTCAAGAAGAACTCTCTAATCGGGCGATCGGTCGGGGTGGATGATCTATCTCTAAGAGTGACAACCAACCTCTAGACTCAAAGTTAGCCCTAATGGCCGGATCAATCTCATCTAAAATCACAGCATGCTCAGCCCAAATCTTACGCTTACGGTTCAGAGTCTTAAAGGCCTCTCTGCTGAACACCTCACTCCTAGAAGGAGACTCGGAGGCAGTGGAGGGGGTCCTATGGGCTCTAGTTTTCCTAGACATGGTGCTAGGATAAGGACCAAGACACAAAGCAAAGGGACAAAAAAAAAAAAAAACACCAAAGGCGGACTACAAGTTAGCATAACAAAAATATAGAACAAAAATCTATATGATGCATGAACAAATTAAATGGCATGATGCATGTCCTAATGCAAAGTGCAATTAAGTTCAAATTCATAAAATTGGCTTGAGCATAGAGTTTCTAACACAAAAACCCCAAAATTTTGAAAAACCACTTGATCAATTTGAAAGAAATTGACTAATTGATCATCATACAAGATAGATTTTAGAAAATAATGACCAATTACATCAAATCAACAAGCCAATTTCATCAATTTAACCAAATTTGAACAAAATCCCCAATTCGGGTTAATTACAAGTCCTAAAATTTTCAATTCCTCAAAAACCACAAAATTGATCAAATTAAACCACAAGGATCATGATTATAGCATCCTAGAACAAAAACCCAATGATCAATTTCACAAAATACGGTTTGTATCATCAAAAACTCCAAAATATGCTAAGTCCGAAAATAACCCTTCAATGCATGAAAAATGCATGTAAAACAGAAAATAAATGAAAAAGAGAGGGTAACATGGACTTACCGGCTTATGGAGAGAAAAACCTTGCAAAAAGATTGGCCGAAAACGACAAAAATTCCTATGGAGCCTTGCCAAGCTCCGGGAGAGAGAGAAAGTTTTGAAAAAGTGAGAGGAACAAGTCAAAATTGATATTTTTAAAAACCACGATTCACAAGTTTCGATTGATCGAAAATCGTTTCGATCGATTGAAACAGACAGAGGCTCTTTAAAAAAATTTAAAACAATTTCGATTGATTGAAAATTAGATTGGATCAATCGAAATGGACAGAGGCTCACAAGGTTTGAGAATTTTTTTTTTTTGAAAAGACATTTAGGAACAACTCAAAGCATTGACATGAGGAACAAAATGCATGAGTATGTGATGATATGATTTTCAAAAATAAGAATTTAAGCCCAAAATTCCCGAAATTAAAATTTCTTGTATTCTCCATAAATTTTCAAGCATCAAATCAATTTTGCACAAAATTCAAAGTATTTGCAAAACTTGATTGGTCGGACTATAAACACACACAATAAATGTACAATGTTTAGCAAAGAGTAACTTGTGTAGTTTGTGCAACTAGCAAAAGCTTGAGATACATGTGAGGTGATATGCGAATAGCAATCAATCACAAAGTCTACAAAATTCATTACATAGAATTTAAAAGAGACTATCACCTAAAGAGTTATATCATATAACTCTCACATCTCCTAGATAATAAGCTTGCAATCATGTAAGTTTCTTGAATTATGCCTCATCATATACACACCAATTTTAATTCATTCAGAAACTTATTAAAAAGCCAAGATAATGTACACACCAATTTTAATTATGTGATTTTGGCATCAAGCTTAATAGTACACACCAATTTTAAGTATTAAGCAATTAAACCGAGGCTACACCTTATGTTCTTTTTGTGCATGTGCTACACTTTCTCGAGCACAAAATCTTACAATATGCACTAAAGTGTTTATGATTGGCTAGTGAACAGTGGTGAAATAGTTATTTATGCCTTTCTCTAAAAGTTCAAGTCCGACAATCAAAGACATGTGACTTTAAAATCAGGATAAAATGATCAAAAACTATAAACATCTCCCACACAACATGCACTACAAAACTCAAACTAGTAAAGTGCAATAAAAGAAGCTCATCCAAGCTAAACAAAGTACAAAAAATATGTTATGTGAAAATAAATTGACCAACCTTGTTCTCAAAAACTAAGAAAATAGTAAAAAACACAATTTGCTTCCTTTTTCTTCCCTTTTCCTTTTTTATTTTATATATATATATATATATATATATATATATATTAAAAAAACACCTAGAATGAAATGCATGAATGTTATGCAATGCAAATCCTAGAAAAAAAAAAAAAAAAAAAAAAAAAAAAAAAAAAAACAAAACCAAAGAACAATGGTCACAAAGGATAGAGCAATGAAACACAAGGACCATGTCAGAAAGACTCAATTAGTTCGAGTCTTTTTGCACCCAAAGCCTTTTAGATGCACCATGAACATTGGAGTTCTTATTCACATGGGAATAATTACCAACTCCAGGATTGGAATAAAGGTTTAAAGCCTTTACCAATTCACCAATGAGTACCATAGGATCTTGTGCTTGAGGCATAGGTACTTTTAGTTTGTTTGCTCTCTTTGCAACTTGCGATTTTGTAGCAGTTTGGACATATGTGTCCAGACTTTTCACAAAAATGACAAACCCATGTAGGTTTATCATGTGTCTTGTCCTTAGATAGGGTAGGCTTCTTAGGTTTAGATTCTTTCAAATCAACCCTAATCTTCCTAGATGATGAAACTTCTATGGGTTTGACAACCTCACTCACAAGGGGTTTGACAGTTTCACTCACAATCTCACTCACAGAAGGTTTAGAAGAAGATGAAGGGACAAAGTTTGTGGAATGGGGAGCAGACACAGAGATGCTTTTAACATAACCTAATCCAGATTTGTCAGAAGGAGACTTTTGAACACCGAGCATTTGATCAAGTTTAGAACTAGCAGATTTAGCAACAGATAAATCAAGTTCCAAAGATTTAACTTATCAAGCAAAAGCATATTCTCAGTTTTCACATTGTTCAAAAGTTCATTAGCATCAAACAATTTTACAAGTAAATTCTTCTTATCAAGCTCAAGAGATTCAATTTTCTTTAGGCCAAGTTCAACATTCATAGCATCCTTTGCAACAACTTTGCAAAGTTTATTGTAAGCCTCTTGAAGATCCGCATCCTCAGAGAGTTCCCCATCAGAAAGGTTCTCTTAAATAGATATGCTTTCATTGACTACAGCAGTAGTAGTGAAAGCAATGAAGTTTCCATCCTTGTCACAATCCGACTCATTATCAGAAACTTCACCATCACTAAGGGTTACAACCATAGCCTTACCCTTAGACTTCAAATAGGTAGGACATTCAGATTTCATGTGACCATACCCTTTACATCCAAAACACTGAAGACCCATAGAATTATTAGAAGATTGAC
This sequence comes from Quercus dentata, assembly GCA_028216015.1. Classification (NCBI taxonomy): domain Eukaryota; kingdom Viridiplantae; phylum Streptophyta; class Magnoliopsida; order Fagales; family Fagaceae; genus Quercus; species Quercus dentata. Next base: position 75,645,450 of record CP116448.1, read on the forward strand.
CTACTTTTTCTCTAGGTTTATCATTATTGTTAACCTTAGTGGGATCATTCTTCCTAAAGTTTCCAGGTTTAGCAGTGTTTGTCCCTCTTGCCTTTACATTACTATTCCTAAGAAAGTTTCTAAAGTTCTTGGTAAGGTAAACAATCTTTGTAGCAGAGAACTCATCATCAAATCCACCAACCTTAACATCATCAATTGACTTAAGAGCCATTGATTTGGATTTATTAGTTTTGGGTAGGTCCAACTCATAAGATTGAAGAGATCCTACAAGTTCATCAACAGGGATGGCGATTACCTTGGGTCTAAAGTCTTGAGTTAAAGATCTAAGAATCTTCCTAACAATTTTAGGTTGATCATAGATTTCACCCAAGTTAAAAGCAGAATTAACAATATCATTCAATTTAGCATAGAATTCATCAAAAGATTCATCATCGGACATCCGAATGCTTTCAAATTTTGAAGTCAATTGCTGCAATTTATTGATTTTTGATGACCTTTGTGCCTTCATGCACGATCCGGAGGATATTCCAAGTAGTATGAGCAACCTCAACATTAGAGATTCTCTTAAATTCCTCCATAGAAACAGCGTTAAAGATAGCATTCATAGTCTTGCTATTGAATGCGGCTGCTTCTTTTTGAGAAGTTTCCCACTCACTAACAGGAGTAGTGGGCTTCTCCTATCCGTATTCAACGGAGTTCCAAATTCTCTCATCAATCGATTTCAGGAATGCTTTCATCCTTACTTTCCAATAAGCATAATTATTCCTATCAAAGTGAGGAGGAATAACTAGAGAGTGTCCGTGTTCCATGACAACAGGGGTCAAGGATCAGCTCGGTGATCAAAAGATCAACAACAAGAAAGCATACTACTTGTTGGTTTTTAGACCCCTTAAAAACACAATTGGATTAACCTAGGTAATTAGTCAAGTTGTTACTTAGTCCAATTTAACAAATCTAGGTTATCACAATCACAAAGATCATATCATGCAAAGAGCGGAAAGATAAATAACACAAAGATATGATCACCCAAGAAACTAAACCGGTAAAAACCTAGGGAGGATTTGACCTAGCTATCCTCAAGGTAAACTTGAATCCACTATCTTGAAAGAATCAAAGTTCATACAATAAGACTTACAAGCCCTCACACTCGACTTCTTATTGCTACCCACCAATAGAACTTACCGACACGACCCCGTGCAAACTCCGAATCCACGGACTCCTTCTTTCTTGGATTCATCATCAGATACAAGCATACCCGCTTGTGTTTCTTTAAGCTTCAATGACAACAACTGAGTTGATCATCAAGGTGTAGATAAAATCTTCTCCTTGAAAACCCTATGTTTGTGTAAAGGAAAACTCCTCTAGATCTCACAAGAGATTTACACAAATAGCAATATGAGCAACACTAAAACGTGACTAGGGTTTGCCTTTTATACTTAGGACAAATTAGAAAACCCTAAACGTTTTAAACAAACTAGGGCTGAGTTGGAAATATGCAGAAAAACGCATTCTGCCCGAGATTCGATCAATCAAGCCTAAACTTCAATCGATCGAGCCAGGCCGAAATGCACAGTAACTTCTGCATTAGCTCAATTCCAACTTTACATAAAAGATACAACTTTGAGCAAGACTAAACACTTCTAAACATATTGTTTTGATCATGGTTTGCCAACAATACACATTAGAGTTCTAAATACATAAAAACCTAAGTCTTTAGAACCTAACAAAAACCATTAAAAAAAAATTATTAGTCCTTCCCATCCTTCTACTCTAAAAGAATACACCCTAGGCTTCCAAGTTTGACCAATTCAATATCCCAGCAAGTGAAAATGAAAATTTCATCACCCTTGCCCTTCTCGGAGAGTTTGTAATCCCATGGCAAAAACAAGGGTACACATATCTTCATTTTGGTGCGATAAGGCTGGCACTAACTTTCCACGGAAGAAATGGACTCCCTGTAGCTTCTAGGATTCACTCCTTGACTCTAGATTTTTGGAATATCAAAATGCAGTCATAGGAACTATTTAGACCATTCTAAATGTAGGAGCAATTTTTGTCACACTCTTTCCAAACTTCAATATGTCCCTCAAAGATCCTCACCTTTGTGATGCTCTCAAAGTGCAATTCCAGATCACAGAAGCCTCTCAAGTACATGACACATTTTTTGCTACACTTTACTACCAGCTTGCTTATAGGTTTCAAAATCATGTCTTTGATATGGCAGTTCTAGACATGGCTCAATCTAATGATGCTTTGTTGATCCAATATTGACCCCCATGTGTGTGTTTGTCTCGAGACAACTCACCAAAGACTAGATGACTACTCTCCTTTCAGAATCATGGATTACGAAATATGAGATGCTTCACCAAGCGATCAAGCTAGTCCAATTGAACAATTCTTTATTTATTAGGAAGGAAAATGGTGAAGTTGAAACAAGGTTTTTGGTGGCCCCACTAGAAAAGAAAGATGCGACAGTCTTTCCAACTCAAATTGCTATGCTTCATCCTGTGTCATATGTTATGACCTTAAAATTAATGCATTTCGTGAAGATGGAAAACCTTGCTCCTTATGACCTATGTAAAATATCTGTTGAATCTAATAATATTAGTCAGTATATATAATACATACTAGCCCTCGAGCACGCGCTCAGAGGTTCTTCTATTTTTTGGGTAAAGATTAATAATTTACATTTATTATAATTTGAGATTTCTACTTTTTCTAATCACAAAAAAAAAAAAAAAAAAAAAAAAAAAAAAAACGTGAGGTGAGTTTTGTAGATTGGAGGAGTTTTAAAACTAACAAAAGAGTGATCCTATTTTGTAGAGAGTTAGAGAGTAGAAGTGGGAATTTAAATTAACGTAAAAGTATGAGTTTATTAGAAGTAGGAAGGCGTTTCAACGTAGAAGTAGGAATTTATTATTTTTGTCAATTTACTATTTTAACCCCATTTTTAAATTTTAGTTAGGAGTATTTTTGACAGTAAAAAAAGTAATAACTAACTTTCTTTTGCCAATTTACTATTTCAATCCCATTTTAAGTTGTTGGTTAATTAATTTAGGGGTATTTTTGACAGAAAAAAAGTAATAACTAACTTTGAATCCTCTTAATATATACGAGATATATCTATATCAAAGGTTTTCAGTCTTCATATGGGTTTGTAGAAAGTTAAAGTTTCGAGTCGATTTGTGTCTCCCACTAGGTCTAGCCTTTTAATTTCTCAAAAAAAAAAAAAAAAAAAAAAAAAAGGTCTAGCCTTTTATAACTCAGAAATTTTTATACGATTACACTTCGCGTGTTTGCCTTTCAAAACATTCTTCTTCTTCTTTAGCCCCGATTTTATCATTAAGTTCCCTTCGGTAATAGAGTTAGGTCGAAAAAAAGTTAGTGACTACATCTTTTCTAAGATGAGCTGTTACAATTAACCAAGTAAAGAGTAGGGTATATTTGCATATATAAACAATGGCAGAATTAGGATTTAACTTGGGGAAAAAATTATATATCACACATGAAATTACTCATTTTATTTATTTATTTATTTTGGAGAAAGATGAAATTACTCATATATGTGTGAGAATATATAGTATCTGAGACTAATTAAAAAAAAAAAAAAACTAAAAGCTATTCATTTGAATATACTAAGTGATATTTGAGTTTGAAAATACCCACATATGATAGCTATAGGGACGTGTTTTGGACACTGGACCTAACGTATGATTGGATTCAAGCCCAATACAATGAATTTGTAGAGAGTGAATTGGAGAACTAGGCTCTGTTGAATGGAATAACAGTTAGAATGGATTTTAACTAACAATTAAACAGGAAAGGACTGGAGTTGTCTAAGAAAATTTATCCTCAGCACAACTCGAGGAGGTCTGTTCTAATATATATTAATTGAGAATGGTTACAGATCTGGTTCAAGATGATATAGTGCTTTCTCTTATAAATTTCCGATCCTTTCTCCATGGAGGATCTCTCATGTTATACAGTTCCCTTTGAACGATCTTGGTCCTCCACTTATTGATCATCTAAGCCACTACTTAAGTGCTTGTCCCACCGGACACCCCATCGGGCTCTCTATGAGTTGAGGTAGCCAAGGCAACACTGTTGTTAAGTCTTCTCCACATTAATGCAGCCAGAAAGTTAGCTGCAGAGTATTTAATGCAGTAGTAGTAGTTTTCTCTTAGATATTTCTAAGCTCCCCTTCTTCAAGTATGTTCATAATGCAAGTCCCTCTCAATGGCATTGCCTGGAAGGTCATTTTGAGTGATAGGATATACATTTGATCTGTACTTCATTTATCCGAGGAGCCAATCCTTCTCGGACCACCTTTCTCAAACTTTCCATTTGCATGTTACTTATGGGACTTTGAACATAACATCTTCACTACTATTTATTCGTCCTCGGACCAATCAACGTTCTCAACCAAAGTTCAAGGCCCAATATACAATTTTGGACCCTTACCCCTACAAGAGCATATTTATAATATTGTGTTAATCTATTATGGCATTAATACACAATTCAAAAAATTAATAACAACCAAAAATATATTAATTATACATAAAGAGTCAAATACATGGTTCATATATGCATAATTGTTTTTAAAAGATAAAATTCATTAATTTGTTTTAAAAAAGAATTCTAATTTACCTTGGATAGGTTATGCATGGTTAATCAAAACTGAAATCTAATATTAAATTTTGATGTTAGTGTTAGAGAGAGAAATATTGTTCCGTGTTTGGTCATATGTGAGATTGGGTAATTAATATTTACAATATATTTTTTGGGGCATTGGGAAATTTTTTATTAATAATTTTTTTTGTTTAAATAAATGAATAAAATACATTTTTAATGTTACAAATGTGAAACAAGGTTGTTTTAAGAAAGTTAACAACAATTTTCAAGTAACAGTAGACAAAAGGAGAAAGAGCTTGAATTGGACCAGGAGGCATGGTGTTGAAACTTGAACATCTTCTGTTGTTTAACCAACGTGGGATAAATTAGCCCCCACCCCCCAAATAACTAGGTTCATAAATAACTTATAAAATAAGAAAGAAAAACATAATTTAAAGAAAATAAAGTTCAGTACGGAGCAGAATAATTATTTTTTTCTATTACTAATGTAGAAACCATATATCAAAAAGTAATTATTTTAAAAAATAAGCCAATGTAAAGATACAAAGTGATCTACGAAAGAACTAACTTGGGTCAGTGCACAAGAATATTGAAATGTTGACACATGTCAAATATTTGTCATGTGTCAACATCCTGGACCTATGCACTGGACTTAATCTTTACCCATATATGAATCATTATAGAACATAACATTTTTTAAGGCACATATACTATTTTGATTCCTATATTTTGGAGTTACTATCAATTTGGTCCCTACATTTTGGTAGTATTACATTTAGTTCTCATTATCTTTAAATTGCATTCAATTTGGTCTCTATCATCTATGGGTTAAGTCAATTTGGTTCATGTTAATATGTTATATTCAACTTGTAATCAATTTAATTTCTATTATTTTAACTTGCAGTCAATTTGGTTCCTAGTGTTAATTTGATCTTTCTTATATTCAACTTGTATTTATAGTTGATATTTTTAGTTAGTGAGTTGATGACAATGACCAAATTGACTTTAAGTTAAAAATAACAAAGATCAAATTAAACTGCTATCAAAGTATGAGAACCAAATTGACAATAACCCCAAAAAGAAATTCTAATTTGCCATTTTCTATTTTAATATTCTTAATACAAATAATGAGTAATGTTTATTACACACAACCAATTACAAATATACACAAATCTACTTGGCAAAATAAATAATGAGAAATAGATATAAGTGGAACTAGTGGGGAATAATGGCATGCCACAATAGTGTGTGTACTTTGTGTGCACTAGCCATTATTTATAGATTGCTTGCAAACAATTTATATGTAAAACATATTTTTGTTTTCGCAATTTGAATAACATATTCAATCAAGAAAATCCCTTCAGCTTCATCAACAATATTGTTCTTCTCTTACGGACTTTGCTGTACAAGCACATTGAAGAAACTCTCACCACAAGACATATCATCCATTAATGAAGCAGAAGATTGTTGTATCTCCCACTTGCCTTCTTTAACGTCGGTCTCCATGACAACGTAACCAAATATCATAACATTTACAATCACAGACAGTCTTCCTTGTTATAAAGGAAAAATAGTTTATGCGCCAAGTGCATGAGACTATTGTCTCACCCCTAAGACCCACCTGTCAGCTATCTCCATCATAAAACTAAACAAAAACCTGTAGTAAAAGTTTCTCTGACTGGGTTTAGTAAAACTTAAATTTTTTTTTTTTTTTTTTTTTTTGGTATCCAACTGGGTCTAGGAGTCGGAGAACCTACACCCCCACGTTTATTTATTTTAATTTTTTCTGAAAAATTTTATTTTGTTTTATGGATTTTTTTTTTTTTTTTTGGGAAATTAGGCCCAGCTACCCATCAGTAATTAATGGGGACCGAAAAAGTTTGATCTTGCTAGATCCGTAGAAAAGTTATATTTTATTATATATATTCAAGAATAGAAAAAAATAACATGTCCAAAGTAATTCTTTCTTCATTGTCTAACTATAAGAAGAACATCTCTCTCTCTCTCAAAAAATAAAAAAACAAATAAATAAGAAGAACACTATAACCGTAAGTCGGTGAATGTCACTATAAAATAAGAACACTATATAAGTCCCCTTATTACGTACAAAGAAACAATCATATGTTTATTTTGCCTGGTTTCTTCATTATTATTTTGTTGTGAAATAATGAAGCTCTTGTCAACGAATATGGCTAAATTACTACTTCTTGTTATATTGGTCATTATGATCGTGGTGAATGAAGTAGCGGCCAGAGGTGGCAGCAGTCGTAGTGGCCAGGGTGGAGGCAGAGGCAGTGGCCATGGCCGGGGTGGAAGCAGAGACCGTGGAGGCAATAGATACGGTGGGGCTGGTCATGTACCTCATTGTGGCACGTCTAATCATACATGTGGTAGAAGGGGAGCTGCTTCCAAGTTTGGCTATAGTCACTATAATTTGGTTTTTGTAATTGTCTGTTACTTTTTAGTTTATGCAATATTGTAGTTAATCTTATGATACAAAACCAACTCTTAGTTTAAGTTCTGAAAGTAAATTTTGGGGAGAATTGTTGTTGATTGTATGGGGGTTTGTTAAGTTCAGTTCTATTGAGGTTTCTAACTATTTTATGGTGTGGTTTTATGATTTAACATGGTTTGAACTACTGTTTTTGTTCTTGTCTATTGGGCTTATTTGGTTGTTTGTTTATTTGCATACCTTTGAACTACAAATTTTTCTAGAAGATGAATCTTGCAATATAAGTAATTTCTTTATAAGAAATTTGTCCATAGTGCTAGCAAAAGAATTAAAAATAAAATTTAAATTCATTCAACATATTCAACTTTGGCATTCAACTGGTATATTGTTCTTGTTCAATAACGTATTCAAGCATTATTTTAGTGCATATGCGCATTTAACAAAATGTATTATACAAATTCAACTAAAGATTAAAGCACGCACTAATAGACTAGCTATTTGAAAATGTGCATTTAAAAAAAAAATAGTGATTTTAAAATATGCCTTTAAAAAGCACATTTAAAAAAATTAAAATTAAACATTTAATTTGGGTTTTTAGACTAATATGTTTGTTTGGGAAATTTTTGATAAAAGGTGCCTCCACAATATTTTTTAGCAACACTTTCACAACAAATCCTAAATGACAAATTATTACTGATTTTAATTTGATCTTATCAATGAAATTACTTTTTTGTTCACCTGTAATTAGGGGTGTCCACGGGTCGGGCCGAGTCGGTTTTCGACCCAACTTGAACCCGACCTGCCGAAGTCGGGTGGACAAAAGAGTGACCCGAAACCGACTGCCAGCGTCAATCGGTTGGGTCGTTTTCGGGTTCGAGTGGAGATTGGGTCGTCGCTAGAGGTGCAAAATATCGCCAAAATTTGCAAATCATCATCGGAATCAGTAAATCATCGTTGAAAAATGTAAAAACTCACCGAGCTGCATCAAAATCGCGAAATCTGCACCAAAATCACCAAATCTCTTGGGAATGGCCAGATCTGGCTAAATCTCACCAAATATAGTTGAGAACTTGCTGGATCTCCTCGGATTTGAGCGTGATTTTGTCGGATTTGTATATAACCTTCGTCGGGTCGAGTGGCTCAGGTTTTGGAGAAGAAAACCCACCACTTGACCCGCCGGTGTTGGGCCTTGGGCGCGGAAACCCGAAACCGACCGACGGGAGCGTCGGTTTAGGTTGAACTCGGGTGAAGATCGGGCGGGTTGGTCGATCCGGCAGGTCACGGTCAGGTTTGGACACCCCTACCTGTAATAATTTGCCACTTAAGATTTCTCATGAAATTAATGTAAAAAAGTTGTGAAAGTATTGGAAAATATTGTGAACATAGCATTTTTAATTTTACAATTTTTTGGTTTAACATTTAATGGACCATAATTTCGGAGAGATCAAATTTTTATTTAGGGTGTTCAAGTTTTTTTTAGGGTGGTCATCAACCCATATTAATTTAAAGTTCATTTTTTTTAAGCTATATAAAATTCAAAAAAAAAAAAAAAAAAAAAAAAAAAAAAAAAAAAAAAAGCCCTATGATGCCTTGCCCCAACCAAACCCACTAAGCTTATTTGTGCTTCTGCTCTTGTAATTTGCTTATTTTCAGTCTTTATTATGTTTGATCTTTAATTTGTTTGGAATGAGATTTTTGGTGTAGTAGGGTGTATGAGTCAAGTGATAGTTTTCTTCCAAGCACCAATACTCTTTTATGTGGATATCAATATAATTTGGCTAGGAAAAAGAGAAGAAAACAATTAGTTCACTTCCATTTTCTCCTGTGTGAAACGGTGCTAATTATGACTAATTCATTTGACCATCTAAAGATCTAATAGACTGATACATCTGCTACTTTCAGCCCAAATATTGTCATCTTAGTCACTATTAGCTACTCTGAAACATTTATTGATATTTTTCAGAAAGGAATAAGTTTAAGCCTTAGTTAAGCATGGATTTAATAAGTAGTTGAGGGTGCAAAATGTGTAGGCGAAAAGTTTATAGTGCAAAGTATAATCAAAGGTATAGTTTAGGGTACTAAAGTGTAATTTCCTTTTTTTTTTTTTTTGCTTGTGGGGTGTGGGGGGTAAGGGCCGGGGTTCAAGTCTCTAGGAGGGAGCTTCACACACATATATACTTAGATTAGGTTAGAGTAGAAATTCTATCTTGTATTAAAAAAAAAAAAAAAAAAGTATTTGAAGATAAATAGGATTAAACCACTTTGAAGATGAGTGGTGCTACAATTACTCAACCACTGATTGAATATTATAGTTACCTCCCTCATGATTTAATGGTTTATTTTATTTTATTTAATGCTTGATTCTATTGAATGTAATTATATTTATTATACATGCTTGTAATTTTTAGTAATGACTACCTTATAGAAATCAAAAGGGGTATATTAAAAAGCAATAATACTACAAACACAATTTTGTTTTGTTTTGTTTTTTTTTTTTTTTTATAACAAGTTTCTTAATTATTGATATGGTCAATTGTGAGTGAGGAAGAAAAAGTGATAGGTTCATGAGTTTTATCTATGTCTACTATTCACACTCAACTTCTTTATTAATTGTGAAATTTTATGCAAAAAGAATTGTGTCCATAGCATTATTGATTTGAAAGACAAATAGAAATTAGTTCATCTAATACAACTGAACCAAAAGTAAACAAGTTTGTTACTATTTTAAATTAATTTGTATTTAATTCTAATTATGAATTTTTGGTGAAAACAATTGTGTCCATATATTATTGAATAAAAAGACAAATACAAACTAGATCAACTAAAGTAATTAAATGAAAAGAAAACAAGTTTATTTTTAATGAATACCTTATTTCAAATTATTTTGTATTTAACTGGGTTTTATTTTATTTTTTTAAGTCGGTTTGTGTCTCCAACTGGGTCTAGGAGTCGAAGAACCTACACCCTTTAACAATAAGAGGTGAATGTCACGGCGCGCGTGCACACACACACACACACACATATATATATATATATATATATATATATATTTATAAAAAGAAACAATCACACGTTTGTTTTGGCCAGTTTCTTCTTCATTATTTTTGTTGTGAATAATGAAGCTCTTGTCAACAACGATGCATGGCTAAATTACTACTACTTGTTATATTGGTCATTATGATCATGGTGAATGAAGTAGTGGCCAAAGGTGGCGGTGGCTGCGGTGGACACAGAGGCAGTGGCCATGGTGGAAGCAGAGGCCGTGGAGGGGTTGGTCATGTACGTAGTTGTGGCACCTCTACTCATACAGGCAGTGAAATTAAGTGGAGCTGCTTCCAAATTTGGTAATAGTAACTATATTATGGTTTTCGTAATTGTCACTTACTTTTTAGTTTATGTCATATAGTAGTTAATTTTATGATACAATACCAACTCTTTTTTTTTTTAAAGAGAGTTTTAACCTATGGCGCTAATTCCTAATAATAACTCTTTGTTATTAAACCAAGATACCAATGAGTTTTTGGTGTAGGTAGGGATTGAACCACATATCTCTTATACAACCATTAAAGACTTTACCAATTAAACCAAATGGAACCCACTCAATACTAACTCTTTGTTTAAGTTCTAAAAGTAAATTTTAGGGAGAATTGCTGTTGATTGTATGGGGGTTTTGTTAAGTTCAGTTCTTTTGAGGTTTCTAACTATTCTCTATGGCATGGTTTTATGGTTTGACATGGATTTTGCACTACTGTTTTTCTTCTTGTCTATTGGACTTATTTGGTTGTTTGTTTAATTGCTTATGGCCTTTGTACATGTCTGTGTTGCTGCACCCTAGGAATTTCCAAAATACCCCTATGTTGATGCCCCAGCCCAAGCCCACTAAGCTTATTTGTGCTTATGCTCTTGTATTTTGCTTATTTTGCACTCATTACTTTTCATCTTTGATTTGTTTGGAATGAGATTTTTGGTGCGGTAATGGGAAATTATTGAATACTCAAGGGGTACTATAAATATGTGCTCTTCTCTCTCATATGAATTGTGAATCTTACTATGAATTTAATTAATGAATCACTCTATTATGTCAGAGAGAAAATATATATTTATGGTACTCCAAGAATATTCTATAATTATCTGTGGCAGTGATAGTTTTCTTCCTTGCATCAATACTTTTTTATGAGGATAATTGTCGATGTAATTTGGCTGAGAAATAGAGAAGAAAAGAATTATTTCACTTCCCTTTCTCCTATGTTAAAGGATGCTGCTTATGATTAATTCATCCGACCATTCAAAGATCTGATACATCTACCACTTTCAGCCAATACATTTCCATCTTAGTCCCTATTAGTTACTTTTAAACCATCTATTTATATTTTGTAGAAAGGAATAAGTTTAAGCCTTAGCTGATTAAGCATGGATTCAATAACTAAATAACCTTGAAATAGGCAGGGCTGCTTTAATTGTAACCTATTTGTGCACTAGCCATGCTGTTAATGTGTTTTGCCTGGCTATGCATAGCCATATTCTATCTGTTAATTAGGAAAAATTAACCAATGTCCTAATGGTATTGGTTTAGGAAATTTTTTAAAGGTTTTTATGAGAGAAGAAAAAGTAATTAATTTTTTAACGACTTTTAATATTTTCCATGGAAATGATATAAAAAAGTATCTAAAATAGTTTATTAACTATTACTCTAAAAATACCTGTTAATAGGACCTTGTTAATTATGATTTGCTAGGTTGTTGAACACACATCCACATTAAATATTATTTCATCTTAGCTTGCCAGAACGTACATTGTATGCTATACCTAGCCTCTCTGTTCCTTTTCACTCAAAATCTTTTGTATGTTGCGGATTTTATTTTTGGCTCTAGGAATCCTTGGTGGGAGTGTTAATGTATTGTTTCTTGTAATGGATTTTACTTTAAAATTAAAATTTAAAAAAAAAATGTATGAGAAAGAAACAGGTGATAGGCCACAAACTGAATGATCCTTTGTGATAGAAATTAATTAATTAATTAGTCAAGTTATTAATTAATTAATTTATCATACAAACGCGTGGTAGCACAAACAAATCACCAATAAAATAATTATGCAGCAGAAAATAAATAACACGGTGATTTGTTTACGAATGGGGAAAACCTAATGGCAAAAACCCCACCACGTGATTTTCAGGTCACCACTCCCGAAACTCTATTATCATCACAACAAGCGATTACAAATAAAGGAATCCCAAGTACCTTACCAACCTACAATTGAACCCTTACCCCAATACCCAATTGGACTTGTTTTGTAGTGACAGTTCTCCTTTCGGATGCACGACTCCCAAATACGTGACTAACCAATTGCACTGAGATCGACGCGACTTCAATCACCAACTAAGAAGGTTGTTGGTTGCAAAATTCTTCAGTTCATCCACATGATGAAGATTAAGAAGATGCTTGGTCACAAAACCCTACAATGCACATACACAGCAACTTCTTCAAGAGAAAGAGATGAACTAGGGTAAGAACTTCGTCTCCGGTTACAATTTACTTGAACAGAGTTTACTCAAAGCTTGTGCAACTTATGAACTGTTTGTGACCCTTAAAACAATCCTTTTATATGTCTAGGGTTAGGAGAAAAGAAGGCCCAATGACATATTCATGGATCCTAAGAAAATCAGCCTTGAATTCTGAATATCGTAAACCTCGACAGATAGGAGGTGTCGAGAAGCTGTCGAGCAAATTTATCGAGCACACCGAACTTTGAATGACTTTCTTAAGCTCGATAGATACAAATTGTCGAGCTTTAATGAATTTGCACTATCAACTTGTTTTCTTGGACAGACTTGAAGGCTTCAACACTTGATCTTGAAACATGGTTTCTTGAAGTATTGAAACACATCCTAAATCTATCCAAATACAAGTAAAGTGCGTTTTGTCAAAGGATAAGCCAATTATATAAAGTCATGACATATATTCTTAACATGTGAAACACATATGTCCTAACACCCGCAGGTTTGGATAGAGCGTTCTTGAATTTAAATTATTTATTTATTTATTTATTTTAAAAAAAAAAACAAAGTGTATGTGAAAGTCGTAGATAGCAATGGTCCTAAGAGTAGAGTACATGGGACACCGGCCGGCTTGCTTTCTTGAATTAACAAATGCCTTGTACAATGTCATATTTCAAATACGAGTTCCATACATATAGCTTGTGATATTTTTAAACATTATGTATTAGTAGAGTACTGAACATATGAGCCAATTAGACTAAGACTAAGAATATGAAGAAGCCCTTCTATACAAGATTTTGATCTTTGTCCTGATCTTCTCAATCATCCTCTCTTTAACACATGGACGGACCCAAGATTTCAAGTTGGGGGGGGCGGAGTTAAGCGAATTTTTTTTTTTCAAATACACATCCATATAGTATTAAAAACTATCAACCAAGACATTTTTTTTTTTTTTTACTTATCAAAAAATCATTGTTTCTTAATATATTAAGATACAATCAATCGCCAACAAAAACAAAAGACACGAAACACTATTACTTCTTAATACAATCATCTATGAAAAGGGAACTCGACGCTCTTTTAAATCTTCAAAATCATCTATGATTGAATCCAAACTAAATGTCAAAACTATATATCCTTTTCAATATATAAATTTAGTATTTTTCACTTCTTTTCAATTTATAAATTTATCTAATTTAGCATTATGAGTTAACAATTGGCGCAAGTAAATCACTGTTATTTTCTTAAATTTATGTGACAATTTACTATACTATATGATTTGTTTTTTTTTTTTCTTTTGTCTTTGGTCTTTGTATCTCTCGCTTTTATTTATCTCTTTGTCTTTGTCTGTCTCCTTATTTTCGACCATCACCCAATGCCACTACCAACACTATGAATTTATTATGCACTACCAAAAAAAAATTTCCTAACTTTACCATTTTTTTCTATTACTTCACTTGTCCCTATTATTGCCCATTTACCAGTCAACAAACAATCAAATATATTCTCTCTCTCTCTCTCTCTCTCTCTCTCTCTCTCTCTCTCTCTCTCTTATCTATATAATATAAGAGAGAGAGTCACAAACACTGATTGACAGAGAGTCACAAAGCCAAAAAGCCAAAAAAAAAAAAAAAAAAAAAACACCACAGGCACAGATTCAATTCACAATCACCAACATTAGTTGATTCGGTTCATCACTATTAGTAAAAACATAAATACCACAAGTCCACAAGCACAGATTGTTAGATTCTGAGATTCACAAACAATCAAAAATTATATTAGGTTTTGAAAGATAGATTAAATACTTGTGAACTTTGAAGGCTGGAGCAACGAAGCTGGGTTGGGTATATCGAGCAACCAACGGGAAGATGGGTCTCGCGTTAGCATAGCAACGTTGGTGAGTGGCTGTTTGGGTGCACGACGGCGACGGACACCGAGGGGACAGGGGCGGGTTTGCGAGATGGTTCTCGTGTGGTGGTGGCGTCACAAAGCATGGGCGGCGGCAAGATGGGTCTCTCTTGCCTCTCACTCTCTCGGTTTCTCTCTGTACTACTCTCTGCTCTCTAAGTCTGTCTCGCCTCTACCTTTTCTTCTTTTTTTTTTTCAATTCGTTTTTCTGTTTGTTTTGGACTACTAGGTTAGTGGGTTTACTCTTTTTTTTTTTTTTTTTTTTCTTTTTTACATGGGGTGGCAAACTCAATGGGATGGTTTAGTATTTTTGAAGGGGGTTGGGCTATAAAAAGAAAGGGGGGCCCAAGTCTACTTATTGTTTTTTTGGGAAAATTTACTTACTAAATTTTTTTTTTTGGGCCAGGGGTGGCACTGGGCCCCCTTTGGCCCCCACTTGGGTCCGTCCACCTTTAGCACCACCTGTGATAGTGATGGTGGTAGAGCTATAAAGCACGGGTACTTCATTTAGGGTGTCGTACCAGTATCTTACTCATGTCGGATATGAGACACACCTAAGACAATTCTAAATATGTGTCCTAGTGTGTGTGTGTGTGTGTGTGTGTGTGTTTTTGTTTGTTTGTTTGTTTGTTTGTTTGTTTGTTTGTTTGTTTGTTTTTTTTTTTTTTTTTTTTTTTTTAATTTGTAGGATACAAGAATAAGAGGAATAGTAACCATGCATTTAAAAATTAATAAATATTATTATTCTTGATATATATTCTAATTTCTAAACATTCTTTAATCGTAATGAATTCACTTTATTATCCATTATTACTCTTAAATTGATATAAATTTAACATTATATGAAAAATAAATGCTTAAAAATCTATAGAAAAAGAAAAGAAAAGAAAAGAAAAAAAAAATATATATATATATATATATATATATA
Source organism: Quercus dentata (assembly GCA_028216015.1). NCBI lineage: Eukaryota > Viridiplantae > Streptophyta > Magnoliopsida > Fagales > Fagaceae > Quercus > Quercus dentata. The sequence continues at coordinate 75,660,864 of CP116448.1, forward strand.
TCAGGGGTGAAGTCTTTCCTTATCACCATGAGCTGATGATCTATTTCGGTTTAAGTCGAAAGGGATCTCTCATATTAGTTCCTGAAGGTGAAGGAGGCTTTTGACTATCTTGACTAGTCTTTGTCTTCTTCTTGATCGCCCATCGAGTCTTGCTTGGCTGTGTAACAAGGGGTACTAACCTGGGATTGGGTTCTTACACCTTGAAGCTCAGTCCTAGATCTCTCCTAGATCCGGGAAAGGGTGCTAGGTTCTGGATGAGCTACTTTGGGATGTAGGTCTACTTCTAAGAAGGATAGTTGGTTGCCTAAAGGGTTGGTGTAGATCTTGGGGATCTAAACCTGGGTTCATCATATTCAAAAGGTGTCCTAAACCTAGTTGCTGGACAAAATTTAGATTTGGATTTCTATTTGGGTTTTGGACCTGTAGATAATGATTCTCATTTTCTAGAGTTCAATTTGTAGGGAAGGTGACTTCGGACCATTTCAGGGTTCTAGGGACCTAAACTTTGGATCTAATGTCTTTGGTTTGGATGAGAGTGGTTTCTCCCACCTTTCTCTTGTCTATAGCTAGAACATTCATGTTCGTCCTAATGCACCATATATATATATATATTAATAATTACTGAATAGACGTGCTTCGTTTATGATTCTATCACATTCTCAAGAGGCTACAACATTGTCCCACAAGGCCACAATGTTGGAGACTCCACAATAATTGATTATTTTGGTTCTTTCATTGTCTTTTTAATTGTCCCTTATTTTGAAGTGATATTGTTTCATGCGTCGGTTGATTGAATTTTTTTTTTCTTACAAGATAGAATTTCTATTCTAGCCTAATCTAAGTGTATATGTGTGTGAAGCTCCCTCCTGAAAACTTGAACCCGGCCCTTACCCCCCACACCCCACAAGCACTTATACTTGTAGAGTGACCACTGCACCGAGGGCGAGCGGTGGTTCGGTTGATTGACTTAGCCATATGGCTTGTGTTAGTGTTCAATAAATTTTCATGATTAATTCACCTTACCACAAAAAAGATTTGGTAGATCTGCCATTTTCAATCAATAATTTCTATCTTATTCACTTTTAGTTACTCGAATAAATATCTATTTCAATGGATTAAGATCTAGCCAAGGTTAAGAAAGGTTCAAATCAATATATATATAAAAGCAGAGACCTCGTGTGAGAGTGCATGAGGTCTTGCCACGTGGTACTCTAATATTACATTTAGCTTTTTTACCTTTCTTCATTAAGTTTTTTTACTGTTACCCAATAGATCATAGTAACTTATTTTTACTATTATATAAATTTAGCATTTTTTACCTCTTTTTATTATTATTATTATTATTTTTTTACTGTTATCCAATAGATCATAGTAACTTCTTTTTAAAATTACATAAAATATGGGTTGTTCTTGAAAATTAGACCAACTAGACCAAAAGTTATTCACTATAAAATAGACTACCTTTTAAAAGTAGACCAAACCTTATGAAAAACTCAAGCCCAGTTCTTACCCTACATATTATGACCCAAGTTTGACCCTTCTAATGTGTAAATCAAAGCAAAAACTCTTACCCTCTTACAAACTCTCTTCTTCCTCCCCACGTATAGATAATAATTCTTTTTACTGTTATCCAATAAATCATAGTAACTTATTTTTGCTATTATATAAATTTAGCATTTTTTAACTCTTTTTATTATTATTATTATTTTTTTTTTTACTGTTATCCAATAGATCATAGTAACTTCTTTTTACTATTATATAAAATATGGGTTGTTCTTGAAAATTAGACCAATTAGACTAAAAGTTATTCACTATAAAATAGACTACCTTTTAAAAGTAGACCAAACCTTATGAAAAACTCAAGCCCAGTTCTTACCCTACATATTATAACCCAAGTTTGACCCTTCCAATGTGTAAATCAAAGCAAAAACTCTTACCCTCTTACAAACTCTCTTCTTCGTCCCCACGTATAGATGATAATTCTACAAAATCTTATTCTCATGAAATCATGTCTTCATTTTCCCCCAATTTCAATTCAATATGCTTTTGTCTATTAATAATGTTCTATGCAATTTCTGCAGACAAATTCTCTATCAATGACCCGATTGCAACAAAAATATTTATAAATCTTGAGATCCCTGAGGTTGCTGAAATAATTGACAAGTGCATATTTCTAAAATTTATAATAACAAAAAAGTCTAATAAATAGCATATACTATCTCACAAAATGCCATTAACTTAATATTTTCTTTTAAAAAATTCAATGATAGGAATGGTAAAAAACATGATCCCATACAAGAAATACCAAAAATACATGAAAAACAATTTTCATAGGAGGATTTATCTTTAAAGAATACGAAGAAAATAGTAAAGATAAAATCCATTAAATGAGATCCTACGAAATAGGTTTGTTAATCATTTCAAATTATACTTATCATTTACGTAAAAAAATAATAATACGTCATATTATTTACATTAAAAAAATAATACATATTAATTTCAAAGTTCATTGCAAGATGTGAACTGCTAGGGTATTGCAATAATAAGTAATATTGATACAACAATGGGTTGGTATTACATTTTGTGCATACTTTGTGAAAGGAATGTCAAACCACAAGCAGGATCATTTTGGTGTGCAAAATGTGAAACAAAAAGAAATCTTTCTATCCCAAAGTTAGAGGCACTCACATTAACTACATACTCTTCAAATATTTATAATATATTTATCTCACTATAACTACTATATATATACAATTACAAACTACTTGAATACAGTTTTCAAATTGAAGTTTTTGATGCAACTAACAAAACAAATTTTGTGATATTTGATCAAGATCTTTGAGAAAATCCTAAACAAATCTACAAGAGATCTTGCTGAAAAATAAACCGAGGTACAACTTATTTAAATTATTGTAAAAATATTGATATTGGAGAAGGAATCCCACATGATTTGAAAAAAATTAGGAAAAAATGGATTTCTCTACTTCATTTGAATGAATTCAATCTAAATGATGGTTTTGAAAATTACATAGTTGCTAAGATTTTTGATGCACCTTCAAATGATAAAAAGGTATGGAAAAAAAAAAAATACACAATTCAAAATGCTATATTAATTCTTTTTGCTGCACTATTCCAAAATTAACAAAAATAAAAAATAAAAACATTTATAAAAAATTGTCACATCATTGAAATCAATATATATATATATATATATATATATATATATATATATATATATATATATATATATATATATATAAGCAGAGACCATATGCGGGAGTGCATGAGGTCCTGCCAAGTGTCACTCTAATTTTGCATTGTGCATTTTTTTTTTTTACCTCTTTCATTAAGTGTTTTTACTGTTATCGAAAAGTTCATATTAACTTATTTTACTGTTAGCTTATTAATGTCTCATTAATTTACTAAACTTACACCATACCTTTCTCTATTCTTCATGTCTTTTAGCACACCCACCATTTTAGTATTTTAAAAAAAGCAAAATAATAATAATTAAGGACTAATAATAATAACTAACTAGATAAGGTCTTGAAGAAAGATAGAGAGACACAAAAATGTTGTGGATTGTTATATAAAACGCAATGTTTCATTATATATTACCAAAATAAAAAACCTAAGACTAATAAAACATTTGAAAGAGAGAGAAAGAGGAATCTAAGGGGTCATCGCCTTTGTTATACATGCCACCCACTACCATCAAGATACCGAAACCCCTACGGGTTTTTTTTTTCCCCTTTTTCTTTTTAAAATTAGGGGCTTAAATATGATTTAGGTTTACAAATATGAACATTAACATGAGCATGAACATGAAGGTAAATTTCTATTCATTTTATTGAAGAAAAATATACTTACAAAAATTCCAAACTTTATTAGGTAAAGAAGAATCAAGTTATAGATAGCAAAATCAACAAACCAAAAATTTTAGGAACCTAAGAGGAGCCATTACTCATTTGAAACAACCCAAAATACTCAAGGACAAAAAAAAAAAAAAAAAAAAAAAAAAAAACCATCCACTCCACACATCCATTGCAACTACTTTAGCTCAAGGAAAACAATATATATATATATATATATATATATATATATATATATATATATATATCTTTTTTTTTTTTTAAATTTAGAAATAATTACAGTATCTATGCTAACCCCGCAACTTGAACCTTTTCTCCTTGACTCCCACAATTTGAACATTTTCTCCCTTAAACCCTAGACACTTTATGTATGGAGAGGTGCCAATTCAGTTACATGGCCCTCGACATATATATCTCATTCAATAAATATAGAACTTCCTTTAAAAAAAAATTAATATGTTTATCATAATTAAGGGAAATCCTAATGGGTACTTCACTTGAGCATATGTGAAAAAGGCATATACATACCACAAATGGCAAAGGAGAAAAAAAAGTTGTTAATCCCTTTTAACATGGTTAATTGCTTTGCCTCAATTAGTCGCCCAAACAACATACCGCTTATTCATTCCACAACCACAAATGACAATGCAACATTGGCCATCGGTAATTACTAATCTGAAAGTATAGATTTCTTTAATAGCTCTACCTTCGTTTCTTTTAGCTAATATGTCTTTACTAAATCAAAATCAAACCACAAAAATCATATAAAAATCACCAAATTAGAGTTTAAAATTATAATTAAATTTTTAAAAGAAATGTAGGCACAATTGCACAAAAATTCCATGTAACTATGTCACACTCAAGAATATTGGACCCTTTTTCCTTTGTATAAATAAGGGGGTCCCAATGGGATAAGGAGGCTAACAATTTTCTCTCCAAAACATTTATTGTAAGAACATAAAAATTTTCCATCGTAGACTTTTCATGCTTAAAGAACATGACTTGCCAATTAATCAACCTATAGTTTTTAGTACCTACAAACAATTTCACAACATCAAGAACAAACCCCAGTGTATACAGTGTCAAATTTCATAGTCTCCTATTACATCAAATGAGTGTTTAATTTTTCTTGCAAAGTATTAAATAGTAAAGCTTCTAGTCCACAGTCTCAACTACAACTCTCAATCATGTTGGACTTGGATGAAAGCTTCCACAATGTATCATTATGAGATGCAGAAAAAATTTGGAGTGTACACAACGTTTAGTGTGGATGGGAAGAAATTTCATCCTATTCCAATTGGTTAGGTCAATAAAGGACCTATTCCAATTTAATGATCTTGGAATTTTGTATACAAGTAATAATCAAGGAAACTTCTGCCTAAAAGTCGGACTTTTGGCAAAAGAGAAAATTGATGTCTAAACAAATCAAGCCAACCAAAATGGACTATATTCTTAATTTCTTATCTTGATTTATTCCATGTACAAGATTCTGATCAATGCTTGGCGTATAAAAGTTGAACATCTTATCTAAAGTTCATCATTTGAAAGCTTGAGAAAAATTCATTTAAACCAACACAATATATAAATTATAAAGGAATCAAAGAAAATTTGTCAAAAATAATGAAAATTTAATCTGTGCTTAAATTCTTATAAGGATGAACACAATAACAATATCCTTTTTATTTATTTATTTAAATAAAGAAAAAAAAAAAAAATCTATTCTTAAATTCTTATAAGGATGAACACAATAGCAATATCCTTTTTTTTTTTTTTTTAAAAGATAAAAAAAAAAAAAAAAAATCTATGCTTATTTTGTATGTACGATAAAGTCCTATCACAAAGTTTTTTTAGATTCATGCTGATTAGTGATTATGAGTTATAAAAGAATAATCATAAAAAAAAATATATATATATATATATATAAAGCAGAGATCTCATGCGGGTGTGCAAGAGATCTTGCCAAGTAACGCTTTAATTTTACATTTAGCATTTTTTTTTACCTCTTTCATTAAGTTTTTTTACTGTTATCCAAAAGTTCATATTAACTTATTTACTGTTAGCTTATTAATGTCTCATTAATTTACAAAACTTACACCACACCTTTCTCTATTCTTCATGTCTTTTAGCACACCCACCATTTTAGTATTTTAAAAAAGCAAAAAATAATAATAATAATAATTAAGGACTAATAGTAATAACTAACCAGAGAAGGCCCTGAAGAAAGATAGAGAGACACAAAAATGTTGTGGATTTTTGTATAAAACGCAATGTTTCACTATATATTACCAAAATAAAAACTTGAGACTGAAACCCACTACTGGCTTTTTTTTTTTTTTTTTTTTTCCCTTTTTCTTTTTAAAATTAGGGTGGGTAATTTGGTTGGATAGTTTTTGTTTCGGGTATATAAGTAGAGAGAATATTTAGTGCACAATGTAAAACCATATTCTACCATGGTTCAATTTTAAATCATCTATAAGACACATGCATACACATTTGTCCAAACCATGTCATAATGTCGCACTATCGATAAGTGGAAGACGGTCAAAGAGTTGGACAAACTTTCATTTCATGGTATGAAATATGTGAACACAACACAAATTAGTTGATTTTCATGGTCCCGTTACTCTTTTGCATTTATTTTTGGTTTTTTTTTTTTTTTTTTTTTTTTTTTTTTTTTTAAATCTTACCTTAAGAAGGGTACAAATATGCAATGAAGCTACTAAACTAATTTTTAATACTTTAAAATGTATATGTTTCTTTACTCTAATTTAGTTTACTTTTTCTTTATAATATATATACACAATATTATCCAAAACAATTTCCTCAAAAAAAAAAATATTATCCAAAACAATCTTACATAAAATATTACAAAATTATCCGTGCATCGCACGGGCAACTTACTAGTTCAAGCTAAATTATGAGTCTGGTAAGGCATATTCTGTTCTTAAAGATATTCAGATTACTTTAGGGATACGTTTCCTGAATGTTGTTGAATTTAAAAACCATTCTTGTTTGTAACCCTACCTTTTTTAAATTGCATGTCTAATTCATTCTGATGCTATAGTTTGTTATATTCTCTTAGTATGTTAATGTGTCTAACATTTTTTTTTTTTTTTGGTATTATTTGAATTTTACTGGTTGGCCCTGAAGCTGACAGTCTTTAACATTGTCAAGCCTATATGAAGATTTGTGGTCTGAAATGTAAAGATGATTACATGACGGTAAAAAAATTAACCTTTAGCTCCATTTATGGTTCTATAATCTATTTTATTAGATAGCTAAGCTTCTATACAAGAACTTTCTAGCCAAGCGCATATAGCTACACAAATCTACATATTATAATACTGTCAATGGAATACAGGACACCCTTCAACCTCTATGCCAGGGGCAGTGGGGCAACTTGCAAGTGGGCAGTGATCATCTAAATCCAATCCCCACCACCTTATTCCATTGATGTCTCTAATTTGTAATGTGAAATAGCAAAGGATGGCCATGAAAGCAACTCCAGCATCTAGCCCAGCTGATAGAATGTAATTGTGCCTTGCCCACCAGCCTTTATATCTCCTATACACAAAAAAGTTGAAGAAAATGCCCACAGCACCCCAACATAGGTAGTTCACAGCCCTGGCTGGTGGCATTCCTCCTGATCCACCTATGATGATTGGCATGTTAATGAGCCTTATCCACTTTTTTTTCGGGAAACAAGCGTGAGAGTACCCACACAGGCAATGGTGCTAGGAAACCAATGAGAAAGAAATAGTTCATCTTAGAGTACAGGCCTAGCCGGCCAAACATGCGAAGTGGGCTGACTACACCCCATATGATGGAAGCATTGTAGAAAACATCATCTCCAGGGCATGTCCACGGGCTTCCTTCTGGAAGTTTAGATGGTTCACATATATGTTCTACTGAGGTCAAAAGCCACCAAGCTGTGCTGAAGTAGACTGAGGATGCAACTAAAGTTCCCACCAACTTCAGCAGGAAACATAGATAAATATTAGTATTTTTACTTTTTAATTTAATATCCAGAGGTTCTAACAAAATGTTAGTAGTGGATGGTAAATTGAGAACAAGATTTTGTAAATGAAAGAAATCACCTGAACAATAAACATGGATTTTGGAGGAATTTTCATGTAATGGCCTAGCTTGAAGTCTGACAGAAACATTATTGCTTGTGTCATGCTAATGTAGCCATAGGTCTTGAAAGCCACATTTGCAAGAGGTCTCCCAGGATACATGTAACCAATAATCATCTCAGTGATGACATTAAGTCCTGGTTCCTGCAGGCAGATTTTACAATAATGATTAAACACAAAGAACAAGAGGACAGAAAATTATATGCTAAATACCATACCTGGTTTGTGGTAGCAGTAATTACGCCAATTGGGAGAGTGAAGAATAGAGCCATGACAATTGCTAGCAGGACTCCCCAGTAAGGGAGTTGCAATTGTCCGCCAAAGCCTTCACAAGTAAGAATGGCAAGTCCAACAACAACGATCAATAGTACGTAAAACCACCATTGAGGGACAGGGTCATAGTTTTTCTTCATGAGTCTAGTGTGCACATCCCCAAACTTATTGTTGTATGTTGCCTTTGTTTGTTGCCAGATTTGCCTGCACAAAGAAAGGCAAAGATACATGGAAATCAAACCTCTGAGAGCACAAAGTAACATATATAATAGTTAGTTGCTCGGAAAAATGTAAGTTAAATTGGCAAATTATTATGCACAAATGTTCTTTTCATGGATAATTTCAAAATACCTTCCATGGAACAGTGCAACATGAGAGATTGTTGCAGCCAATACTGCAAAGCTAAGACCATAAGCATATACAAAGAAGATGCTGAGATTAATTTTGCTATATCCATCATATCCATCTTGATTGAATTGGAAGGTTGTATCATTCAAAACTACTGAAACATTGTATTTTCCACCATCAGAGTTGAACACGTGTGATGAGTAAATAGGAAATCGCTTTGCTTCATATGAGTTAGTCCAGTAAGCAAGTAGGAATTACTATGTAGAGAACTATGAAAAACCCAGCCATTATGTTAATGATAGCAAATCCAGGGGTGGCTAAAGGAGATCCTAGGAAACCAGCTACAGTGGACCAATCAAGGGCAAAGGAGCCAATACCAAGCCCACGAAGACCAGAACCAATTTGTTGGGCTGTGACTGAGTCCTTCCATATCCAACAAACAAAAGACAGAGCAGTTATGGATGGAAACAGATAGTTGGGAACAATATAGTATGAGAAGCTTGTTACAAGGACCACAATGAAGAACTGCAGCCTTGTTAGTCCTCCCTTAGGCCTAGTCTCAACATCATGCAATGCCCTACAGATTCAAGAATATGACTTGAGAGAGATAATGAACTATATTTCCATTATGCATATATATTATAGAGAGAGAGATAGAAGAAGAAGCAAAGTGAGGGACTAGGGGCACCTAAATAGAGAGACTTGAACCAAGTTGGAAGGCCACCACATGTATGGTGAATCAACAAGAAACTTTCGAAATAGTCCTGCCCATCCATACCCTAGCAACTGAATAATCCATAATATTAACAACTTAAGATAGAAAATGAAGTAATTCTAATGATTCTAATCTTATAATTTCACTCAGTAAAATACAAACGCAGAAATCACCTGGGTGGTATGACTTAACAAAATAGCTGCCAGAGGATGCATCCCTCGATGATAGAATGCCTTGACAATGGTAATAATACCAACTGCATAAACTGAGTTTGAACCTGAATTGGCAAATATGGTTATCAGGACATGCTCCTTCAAGTTGAAGGGACCTGGGTTCAACGAAAAGAACCATTTTGTTCCTGGAATGTGAAAAAGTTTGTTTGGTAGATATGCTGCCATAAACCTTCCTATTGGAAGTACTACAATTTGGGCTGAGACCGATGATATATATAATGCATTTTGGCGGTAACCAAAGAATTGATTCAAGAATGCCAGAACAGCACAAGATGTGATCCCCAAAAACCATGTTCGAAATGTCAAGCAGGGTAATGTTGGATCATCTGTAATTGGGACTGTGAGTCGAACTTGTTCAATTGGAGAATCATTTACTTCTTCTGCAAAGCCACCAAAACAATAGGATAGCAAATTCATATGGAAAGGTAAACTTTGCAATCAGTTTCAAAGTATAACAATTACTAGACAGATAGACAAAATCATTGGAAATATTATAGGACAGAGTTAGTGAATTATGTACATATCCCAAAATTCTTTTTGTCTAAACATATTTGAAATATTTCTACTATGAATTCAAATCTAAAGTAATCATACTTGCTTTTGGCCCATATGTGAGTTTGTTCAACATCAATTGTCGAAGTATGTTCTTTCTATTGTTCAGTCAATAGAACTTGAGGCAAGCATTTCTAAAATATATGCTCCACTTCTGGAACATGGATCATTAATAAGATAATAGACATTTTCAAGCTTGAGAAAGCTCACTATAGAAGAACATATATTTTAAACTTTGTGTAATAATTTGGTACTCCTTGACTACAATGGTATTCCACTCTAATAAAAATAAGCCAGCTAATACAAAAAACACAACATAACCTTAAAAGAGTCATATGGAAAACTAAATTACTCTAGAAGTAATTGGTTTAGAGTAGTATGTCAGCTCTAGGAGTACTTAATAAATTTTCATGAACTCTTTTAATTATCTTGTCTGTTCAAATTCACACCATTGTATATCAGCCCATATTGATTAAAAATAAGAGACATGCATAAAGATGTGATAATTTTGAGCTATAACAGATACTATCTTGTTTTTATTTTCTCCAGGGATATGATGATGTTACTTTTTCTGACAAAAAGAAACTCAGAAGGAAAATGTTTACCAGAGCTTTCAGAATAAGTATGGGCAGCTGGATCAAGATTGTTGTGTTGAAAAGATGAAGGAAGCACATTAGTATCTGATTTCTCCATGCTTCACTACCTACACTTCTTAAAAAAATAAATGAATAAGATGAAGCTATATATTATAAATATATGAGCTGGTGGTAGCATTAATTCACGTAGGGCTTATTCCTGTCATTCGTGTACGTTACAATTTGTTTTTATTGCTTTCACTGTCATTCTCTCTTGCTTACATTTTCATTGTCTTTCAAACATTTCCATTTTTCAGTCTCTACCATGAGATAGAAATCCTAGCAGCCATGAGAGTGTGCTAATCTAGGTATTCAACTAAATGACTCAACCCTAACCCGACCCATTTAATAATCGTGTCGTGATCTTTCAACCTTAGCCCAACCTGTTAATAAGACAGATTGACCTGACCTAATTCATTTAACACGCTTAATAAACGAGTTGTGTTGGGTTGACACGAATGTAATACAACCCATTTCAACTTATATAATATTAAATATAACATACATCTAGAAATAATTTTTTTTTACATCCTAAAAGCGGTGCATACATTTCAAGTTTTCAACTCACATTCAAAATAATATAATTAAAAAAATATATACAACATTCACCTAAAAATGAGTTCTTTACACTTTAAAAGAAATGAGTTCTTCAACTCTAACCCGACCTGTTAATAAGACGGGTTCACTTAACCTAATCCATTTGACATGCTTAATAAACGAGTCGTGTTAAGTTGACACGAATGTAATACAACTCATTTCAACTTACATAATATTAAATATAACATCCATCTAGAAATAATTTTTTTTACATCTCAAAAGCGGTGCATACACTTCAAGTTTTCAACTCACATTCAAAATAATATAGTTAAAAAAAAATATATATATATAAAAAATATATATATATATATAAAAAATATATATATATATATATATATATATATAACATTCACCTAGAAATGAGTTCTTTACACTCCAAAAGAAATGTATACACTTCAACCCAAATTCAAAATAACATAGTTTAACAAAAATAAAATAACACAGTTCAACAAAAATATAATATCCTTAGAACTCACCATATTCTAAGTATCAATATTGAAAGAATTGGAGCAAACAATAGACTAATCCCGACTATGACTTGAATATCATCCATAGATTCTTTGTTGAACCATGGCCTTAATCAACAATTAATATATCTCATATATTAATAATTGCACATGAGTTCAAAGTTTATAGAATAAAAACATTATGCAGAAAAAATTATTGCAGAATTTTGAAACACCAAGAAAATGGTTTCCTTTAATTCTAAAACTCACTAAATACATGAGAGAGAGAGAGAGAGAGAGAGAGAGAGAGAGAACAATAACCAGTTTGAGACTTTGAGTTTGAGAATTGGGCATGAGACTATAGGATAGTAGAGTGAGTAATACGACTGAAATGAAAAAAATAAAATTAGATATTTATAAGAAAGTTTAAAGATTTAGGGTTTATAGGGTTTAGAGATCTAGTGTTTGTAAAGTTTTAATTTTCAATTATATCCCTTGTAAGTTTTTGTAATTACTCACTTTATATATTTTTAAATTTAAAATATATGTTGGATATAAAAGGTATTTGACAAATCTAAAATAAAATAAATATTTATTTGTTATACAAGTTAAACGGGTTGTGTTAAGTGGGTCATTTCAGATTAACACAAATAAATTGGTGAGTCAAACGTGTCTATTGCAGGTTATACCGGTTAACCCGCTTATGACATGTTTCTTATCGTATCGCTTTCGAGTTGACCCATTAATGACCCAAACCCATTAAGGCCCAACCCTAACCCGCAAAAATCTATGTTGGGTTCGTGTCGTGTTCATGGGTTGGGTCGAACATTGACACCCCATTGCACATGTAACACTTCCAATCAAATTGTTCTCTCTCCTTATAAAGGACTTCATACTATGAACGGAAATTCTTATTACAAACTTATTATTGTACAGTCCATACAAACTCCCTTTTGAAACATGATTTTATAATTTTAACAGAAATTATTATGTTTTAAAAACACAATTTCAGCTCATATAGCAATGTGTCACTGTGTATATAGTAAGTGCATAATAAAGAGTGCATGACTATCTAGTATGAAACCTTGTCCCCACTCCAATTGTAATCAGACGAAGACCATAAGCTTTCCACACACTTCATCAATTTTGATACCACTTGTTAGTAAGTTTTTCATCCACTTGTAGTACACCACCGTCAAATCTGATACCACCTATTAAGACAATAACAACAAATTAAGGGTCGTGAAACTACATGCATGTTGACATGTTACCTTAATTTAAAAGGCTTAAGTTTTTTATATGTTTGGACTAATTTATGCTAATTTTAATCACTCATTTATGTTACTTAATTCTTACCATACAAGGTTGATCATCCATACTCACACTTGAGTAATTCTTAGGTACTCTCGGAATACGAAGAATTGTGCTCTTTCCTCTCACATTCATAGTAGAGTTCACTTATTAAATTCATAGTGGAGTCCATCATGAACGTAAGAAAATGGAACACAATTTCTTTGTACTCCGAGAGTACCTAAAAATTTTCCTTCACACCTAATTAAATATGGTCTAAAGGAACAATGATAAATGATTCTTGGAATATCTAGTGGTTGGGATGATGCCAAAACTATATTCCCTTTTCTAATTGAATAAGACATCAATATTTAAAGCCAAAATAAAGACTGACAAATAAATCTATGATTCATAGGATCTGATTTTTGTTTAGGGTATTTATAAGCCGCCTCGTCCCAACTCCAATTGCAATCAGACGAAGATCATAAGCTTTCCACACACCACATCAATTTTGATACCACTTGTAAGATTTTCATCCACTTGTAGTACACCACCATCAAATCTGATACCACCTATTAAGACAATAACAACAAATTAAGGGTCGTGAAACTACATGCATGTTGACACGTTACCTTAACTTAAAAGGCTTAAGTTATTATATGCTTGGACTAATTTATGCTAATTTTAATCACTGATTTATGTTTCTTAATTCTTACCATACAAGGTTGATCATCCATACTCACACTTGAGTAATTCTTAGGTATTCTCGGAGTACGAAAAATTGTGCTCTTTTTTCTCACATTTATAGTAGAGTTCACTCATTAAATTCATGGCGGGATTCATCACGAACGTAAGAAAATGGAGCACAACTACTTTGTTCTCCGAGAGTACCTAAAAATTTTCCCTCACACCTAATTAAATATAGTCTAAAGGAATAATGATAAATGATTCTTGGAATATCTAGTGGTTGGAAAATTATTGAATACTCCAAGAGTACCATAAATGCGAACTCTCCCTCTCACATGAATTATAAGTCCCACCATAAATTTAATTAGTGTGAGACCCACAGTTATGTGAGAGGAAAGAGTACATATTTATGGTACTTGAAAAAGTACCCCAATAATTACCCTAGTGGTTGGCATGATGCCAAAACTATATTCCCTTTTCTAATTGAATAAGACATCAACATTTAAAGCCAAAATAAAGAATGACTAGTAAATCTATGATTCATAGGATCTGATTTTTGTTTAGGGTATTTATAAGCCGCCTTGCTCCAACAACCCCCCGGCAACCATAAGTGAGGAAAGATAATAACAATGAAAAGATACATTAATAATAATAATAATCGCCCTGAACCCATAAAGCCAAATCTTTTTGATCATTTTTTAATAAAAATAATTTTTTAACAATTTTGCATTCAACCACTGCATTACACTAAAAAGGAATCCTCCTCAAGAAATCTAGAATCCTTTTCACCACAAGTTCTAATATGTTTTTTTTTATGATGCATAAAATCATCAGAGAGTTGGTCATCTGTGAGCGGCGAATGAAGTACTTGAAGAACAAAAAGAATGAAGAACCCACAAAGAGCACTAATGGGGTGCCGACCAAAAACCCTCTGAAAGTTAAGTCAATGATAAAAGAATCTCCAATAACTTGAAAGTGTAAGAGTTAGGAAATTTCACATACCTTGAAGAAGAGGAGACTTGGTGCTTATATAGTGTGCATTTGGGACAAACTGAAAATTTCAACTTATTTGCAATTTTAGTTTATTTTTGGTACTATTCATGGGTTTCATTATATTATTCAGATTAAATTTTACCTTTATCTACAATACTTTCAGTAAAAAGTTTTCAGTTTTAATTAAATAAGTTGTTCCCAAATGGATACATAGTGGTATAGGACGGGTTTAACTTACCTCTAGTACTTTTTAACTAGAGATGTCCTTTTGTTTTAAATACACAATAGCAAGTGGTGAGGTTTTAATCTCCACATTCTATTTAGTTAGTGGGTGATATGGTAGTTTCTCATTATAACAAAAGGAGATTCCAATTAAAAAATCTGGAGATAAGCCAAACTCGTGTTGGACTAACCAAGATCCCATGAACATAGAATCTTTCCTTGTAGGAAAGATATGGAGTTAATGTTCCAAGATCTTCAAGCGTTACTTCCCATATCGGAAGGATACAAATATGTAGAAGGATCTTTGGACGTAGTGTACAAGTTCTTTCCATATAGGAATACATGAGTTGAGAACACACAAATGGTGTGAGACTAAGTGTAATCCATCATCGTATTCGGTAACCCAATAGGTACTTTCCTACCCGACGGTGAATGTGAGTAGAGAGCATGGTTGACGTTGCATCGTAATCAACCCAAAGGGTAAAAGGAGACCGAAGGGCAATCCAAACCCAAAGGGTAAAAGGAGACCAAATGGTAATCCAAACCCAAAAGGTAATAGGGGACTGATGAGCAATCCAAACCCGAAGCGTAAAAGGACCGATAAATGGGGGCAACCAATAAATTATGGCTTTTGCTCATTAATTGGACTTGTAAATTATTAACAAATACATTTTTTCTTTTTCAAAAATATAATTATGCCTAAACATTACATATAGTTTTAAGAGTCTTGTTAATAGGGGCATTCATTAATGAAGCATTTAATGGCAAGTATTTTCCACTTTTAAATAAGAGAAATGATATGTCTACAATATATTCACAAAGCAATATTTTCCTAACATTAAAAAAGTAATTTCAATGTTAGGAAAAATTATAACCAACAATAATTTACCACTTATGATTTGTTGTGAAATCTTATGGACGCAATACTTTTCTTTAAATATATTAATAAGAAAAGCATTCTCATTGGGTAATGTAAAACCCATCAAAATACAAAATATATGATATTGTTAACAAAAAATGCATAAAAACACCAACGTCACATTTTGCATAAATCTTTACAACTTGCTACAATGGTTGTGTAAATAGGGTTTGGTTAACAAGTACCTTTATAACATTTGTTAATGAACCATTTTAAAAACTTTTTACCACTTTCATGAGAAATATAAAAAGCTATCAAAAATGTCTTCTTCTTTTTCTTTTTTTTTTTCTTTTTCTATAAAAAAATTTCAAAAATATTTTCTGAATCATTGCCTTTAGGGTATCTATTAACTTTTCCCGCATAGATATGCATAACCACTAGCATAGTGAAAAATTTTTTATTCATTTTTCATTCTATCTCGCCTCTAACGCCTGGCTCTTTTCTCTCTCCTATTATAGCATATTAGCTTTAATATAATATTATTAATTTAATTTGAGGTATTGTAAAATAAAGAATAAAATGTAAAAAATAATGTAAAAGTGGTTATATAAAATAAATAAATAAAATTTTTTTGTAAGAAAATACATTTTTAAAACATAAGGGGATGGGAATGCTCTAAACTAACACAAGCTACTACTATCTTTGGATTCAAGAGACAAAAGTTTGAAATTGGTTTGGTTTTAATGGATCAAAGAAGGAATAACATATTTGAATCTTTCACATCGGCTAGAAAACAGGGCATTAAAATAAGGAAATGCTAACGAGTGTCCTTAGGGCACTAGTTAAGAATCCAATTAAAGAAAGTTTTTATGGAAAAAAAAAAAAAAAAGCAATTAATATTTTAACTATTTTTTTCATTTCCCATAAAAGTGATGTCAAAACTTTCTTTAATTGGATTTTTAACAGATGCCTTAAGGACACTCGTTAGCAGGACCCTTAAAATAATAAGACCAATTTGTGAAAATATGGGCCTTTAGCTCCACAAATTATCCAATAGGGTGAAAAGGAACATTTATGAGCCTAAACAGATCCTAAAGGGACACATAGATCCTGATGTGAGTTGTCACATTCACAGAGCATCATCTTGCATACTACTGTGAACTGGAATGAGAAAAATCACTCAAACATGGTTCATTATCTTCTGTAGTTTGCCATCACTTTGTCCTTTTAACGATTTAATTCACAGCTTCAAACTGTCCCCAGTAGGTTTACTAGTCTAGTCCTTATCTTTATTGCAAGTTGTGCATGAGTCATGACATCCCTTGTGAGAGGGAAGTATAGTGAGTTGGGTGCATGGAATAGCTTCTACTTTTAATAGTCCTTCTCTAATGTCGTTCTTAAATGAATCTGCTCAACTTTCTAGAAATTATTCATCAAAACCAATATTCTGTAAGTTCAATTTCTGGGTGACTTGCTCATTGATTGGTCCCATAAGCATTTTCACCCTAATTTCATGACTATCCTATCTAATTGCATTTTAATTTCCTTTTTTTTTTTTTTCTTAGTAGGTTTACATTTATTGCACAACATACACAAACATCTCAATTAGAAAATTTCTAAACATTGTTATACTTCTAAACATTTTTGGCAATACATGTGGGCATTTCTTCATGGGCCAGTAATAATTCTATGTTTGCCATAATGAGAGTAAGTGCTCCCAAAAGTCCAAACTTATTAATAATTGAGTTAAAACTTAGAGGTCCATGCGCGGTGCAATCACAACACACATGGCCTACACATCCTATAATAGGCCTGGCCAAGGGTTTGCTAAGGCCTAAGGATGGAGATTTATTGCTTTAGTAAGTGTAATTAGTGATATATTATGCATACCGGCACAGGGTCATGGATGATGGAAATAAAACTCCTCTCTCTCTTTAAGGTTTCAGTTATGTTTCACAAGCTGCATATGTTAATATTATTTTTTAAAAAAAATTGTTAATATATAAAGAAATTTATGGAAAGTTGTGGTTGGTAGAGCAAAAGGTATAACACTCAGAATGGGGAGAATATATTTTTTATCCGCTTGCAGTACACGACCATCAAAATGTATAACAATATTGCCCCATCTTTGTTACTCTAAAGTCTGAACTATCTACTTCTATTTTGTAGAAGGATGAAGTCCAAGCCTTAGTTAAGCATGGACTCAATACGTAAAATAAGCTTGAAATTGGCAGGGCTACTTTAGTTATAACCTTTTCTGTGCAATAACCATATTGTTAAATGTGTTTAGCCTAGCATGCATAGCCATATTCTATTTGTTAATTTCCGTCCTGCTAGACTGCTAGACACACATCCGCATTAATTACCATCCTATCTTTAATGCCACCGGCTGTTGCACCAGGAGGTTGTAGTGGTGAAGGCAGAGGTGGTGGTAGTGGTGGAGGTGGAGCCAGGGGTGGTGTCGTCGTGATCCTGTTTTTCTGAGTTACAATTATTTTCTTGCTCATTACCATGTTGGAAATGCGTTCATAGGGAATAGGAGTGTCATGCACCCTAGTTTTCTATGAATCTATGACATCCACAATATCGACTGTTTTAGTTAGCTTTCCTTGTCTTTCACTATGTTCTGATGCAGACTCTACAATATGGATTGTTTTGGTTAGCTTTCCTTGTCTTTCACAATGTTCGGATGCAGAGTCTACAATATTGATTGTTTTGGTTAGCTTTCCTTGTCTTTTTATTTTTCCCTCGTTTTGAACTATTATTGTTTACTGTGTTGGTTGATTGACTTAGCCATGTGGCTTGTATAAGTATTCAATAAATTAGCAAGATAAATTCACCTTACCACAAAGAAAATTTGGTAGATCTGCCATTTTCAACCAATTTATTTCTTAAACACTGTTAGTTACTCTGAACAACTATCTATTTCAATGGATTAAGATCAAGCCACCGTTTAGTATGGGTTCCATTTCAAGCTAAATTGAGTCAGGTAAGGCATATTAATTCTGTTCTTGAGGATACTCGGTGTTTAGGGAAAAGTTTCCTGAATTCTGTTGATTTTTAAACCCATTCTTGTTTGTAACCGAAACTTTTTTAAATTGCATGTCTAATTCATTTTGATGCCATATATATAAAATATATATATATATATATATATATATATATATATATATATATATATATATAGTTTGTTTCTTTATCTTAGTATGTTAACGTGCCTCTAAATTTTTTTTTTTTTTTTTTTTTTGTGTGTGTGTTATTTTAACTAGTCGCAAACTCTCGCGATGTAGAAGAAAATGTAATATAATTATTTTATTAGAATATAATGTAAAATTTATAAGTTAAATAGTGCATGTGTTATTTAAAATTTTTATATTTTTATATTAGCTTTATGTAATCGACCATATGATGTACACCCCCATTCCATAATTGGATGATTGATTTAAATATATCAAAAAATATTTAAAAGTAAAAATGTACACTCTTATTCTATGAAACACACGTAATATGTTATATTTATATTAAGTTTAAATTATTATAAATTTTAAAATTGTTTTTTTTTTTTTTCCAAAATAAAGTATAATGCCTATATTATTATTATTATTATTATTATTATTATTGTAGGGTCGCAATTTGAGGCCCAAGTCCAACAAGTATGGGGTCTTGGTCCAAGGGGCCTAGAAATAATGAATTTGTAGAGAGTGAGTTCTGAGAACAAGGCCTTAGCGAAGTAGATAGTGGCTAAGGTTGGACTACACAACACTTGGACACAAGAAAATCCTATTGATGTCCATATATTCTCAGTCTAAGGAATTGAGATAGATATTTGCTGGTTCTTCCTTTAAGTTTTTAGTTCTTTTTCTGTTCCTCCTCTTTTTTCTGGCATGCCCTTCCTCATGAGGACTCCCTTTCTTATATAGTCTCCTTGAAGCCCTCATGGCCTTACACTTGTTGATTATCTGGACTCTTACTTGAGTGCTTGTCCCATCGGACACCCCTCTCATCTTTCTATGAGTGGTGGTAGCCAAGGCAAAGACTTTGTTCACAAGTCTTCTCCACATTAATGCGGCCAGAAAAGTAGTTGCAACACATTTAATGTGTCAACCGCAACCACTCCTTGGACAGCTTTCATTTCCTTCTTTGCCATGGGTCTGTAGGACTTGTCCCTATTACTAGTGTTCGTTGGGGTGGGTCCTTTTAGTGGGCAGAGTGCATGTTGAGCCACACTCGTCACATCCGAGGAGACATTTCTCCTCGGATTGCCCTTTAAGTGACTTCATGTCCACGAGAACCGGGTTGGGACCCCTTTTGGCATCTACGTCCTCTCCTCGAATGTGGCTGATCATCCCGTATAGGGTCCAAGGTCCATTGTATGATTTTGGAACTTTAGGCCCTTGCCCCTACAATAGCCCCTCAAAATTCCGGTTTTTCCCTTTCATCCGAGGAGAAAATGTGGGATTTTGATATCTATTAGATAAATTATCACAATTTCTTGACTCACGCGTGTGGGAGTATAGTCTCACGTGCCTCATTATTGCTAATGGCGTTTCGGAGCCCACAAGGCGCCATTAATTGCACCAGGCGGCCTTATATTCCCTCGCATCTAATGGTGGGGCGCTTAATCAATGGTAGGCATTCCTCCAACTCTTTGAGCGGGAGTAGTCCCGTTTGTTTTTTCCCTTGCTATATAAGGCTTCCGAGGGGAATTATTTTCCCTTTTTTAGAAAAAGACACTCAAGCGTTCCAAAGCACTTCAGCACTTTCTCTCGCAAAACACTCTAAAGTCCATAGCCATTTCTGTAAGGATTCCCTGCGGATCCTTTGAAAGCTCATGAGGTTTAGAACTCACGCTCCCCATAAGTGTTCATTTCCCCGCGTTCCTTAACTCTCCTTCTTTGTTGTTCTCCTCGGCCTCCTTCCATTAGAAAACCCTTTTTCATGCCACCTAGGGTTAGTAGGATGGATAAGTTTGTAACCTAGTAGATTCTCCGGCCGACATGGAAGGTTTTAGGGCCAAATACCATATCCCGCAAGGAGTGGGTCTAGAATAGTGCTCCTCGGACCAAATCCTAACCAAGAGAGAAACGGGGCAAGTCGTCATTCCTATGATCGCTTTCATAGAAGGAGAAATGACAATTCCCATGGGGAAGATAACTAGGGATTACTTGTGCGGTCCTACCTTGCACCGCTAACATGTTCTAGATCTTAAAGACGCTAAATGAACAGATGAACCTCGGCCTCTCATGGCACGATGTAGTTTGATTGTGCCGACCTTAATGAGTCGGCGAAATCCAGGTCCGATGAGGTGAGGGTGATATCTTACCTTCCCAAGTCCAACAAAGGCTTGAAGTACGATTATTTGATTGTCTCCGAAGCATGGCACAACGGTCTTCACTCGCCTTGATTAGGGCGAGAGCACAGTGGGGCACTCTAGGGTCAGAGTCTCCGACGGGGATCTTAGTTTTGAGTTCTCCTTTCACTTATTTTGATCTCGGTTTTGATTATTTGCCTTCTCGGATCGACATAACCTTCCATTTGGATTTTTGCAAACAAAGCACACACTACTACGAGGATAAGTTTGGTCAACGCCCAAGCTCTCAACTACCTCCTTAAGTCCGAGATCTTTATGAGCGAGGACGGGCAATTGCGTGACGCTCACCTCATCTTGGACTATGAGCCTCTTTCTCCCGCTTTCATGGACGTGGGTCAAGCGATAAGGGCTGGAGTCCCGATTAGCCCGTATTGACATTTCTAAGCCAGGCTTCCTTGCTCGGAGAGACTTACCACCAGTCCAACTACCTACTTAGCAAGTTCTCCAAGAGGTAGCCGTTCCAAGGGAGGGAATTGACTCCTCGCATTCGTCCCTTGAAGCTGAACTCGATCGCTTCCATCTCAACGAGGAGGGCGAGGTATCAACAAGGCCCGTAGAGCTTTCAAATTCCGGCTCGGATCTTGATCGCTTCTCGGCAACTCAATCTCCTAGACTGGTAATTGCTCGGATTAACACCAGCCAAGAAATTGAAGAGGAGGATATGGACCTAAAGCCGAGATCCAGTTTGAGAAGGCTTATGTCCAATAGGAACAAGGGGCAATCCTCCAAAGATGCCCCCAAAGAGCAGGTTCCAACTAAACTTCCTTCTCCTCCTCTTTCTTCTATCGACCCCACGCCGCAACCCATTCCCAACCTGATAGCCGAGAGGAGGCTGCCATTAGGAGGGAGCAGCGCACTTGGTCTCCTCGCCTAGAGCCGGGACGGCGCTCTATCCCGTGGGATGCAACTCTTTGGGAGTCCTAGCATGGGCAGGCATCTTACCTCACCGAGGCCCTATAGCAGCCCCTCATCTTGCCTCGTGACATGGATGGGCTCGAGCCACCAAGCAACCAGGACCTCTTCATGTCATTGAAGAGAGACCTTGCTATGGTAAAATGAAGACTTCCCTTGTTTAGGTTTCTTATTCCGTGCTCATCTATTGTCATTTTTGTTTTAATGATTCTATCGTTGTTCTTGTGCAGGTCACCCAACAAATCTTCATGGCCGAGGAGTGGGCGAAGAATTCTCGAGAAGAGCTAAACGTTGAGGTTCGGTCCCACCTTGCCATGGAGAAGGCTGCGGGCGCTCTCAAGCTGGAAAAAGAGCGCTTAAACAAGGAGATCAAAGAGGCATTCAAGGCCCGGGACAGTGCCGAGGTGAGCCTTAAGACTACAACGAAGCGGGCCGAAGACATGCGCCAGCGACTTCATTTATCAGAAATAAACCTTACAACTAAGAAGTAAATGGTCTCGGACTTCAAGGCGCAGCTACTACAACCAAGTAGGCGGCTCGTTTGGCCGGGAGGCACCGAGGTTGCGGTGGCAGCCTCTTATGAGCATGGAGTGGTGAACACCGAAGCTAGGCTGACCGAGGAGGTGGTGTGGTTTGCGGGGACTACGTCACCGAGTCCTGGGTGTAGCCATGGACCGGGCGGTAGTTCCTGCAGACTTCGACCTTAGGAGGATCGAGAGTATCTTCTTCCCCGAGGATATTCGTGAGGTTCTAGTCTCAAATCCTCCCGAGGAGCCCCTTCCGCCCCGACCGCTGCTCCCGATTCTGTCATACCCGAAGGGAAAGGGGGGAACGAGGAGGCTCACCCACCTGCCAAGGACAAGTCACCCGAGGACGCCCTCACTATAAGGAACGTTGTCGCACAAGCTAAGGATGCCGAGCCCAAACCTACAAAGCAAGAGGTGACCGTCCCGAAGTTGAGGGCGCTGCAAAGAGTTCAACCCAAGATAAAGTCTAGGACATTAGTATAAAGTTTCTCTTGTAGTAGTTTTGTTCTGTTTTCCATTTCCTTAGCTTTTGTTAATGTTTGTAAGATG
Organism: Quercus dentata; assembly: GCA_028216015.1. Taxonomy (NCBI): domain Eukaryota; kingdom Viridiplantae; phylum Streptophyta; class Magnoliopsida; order Fagales; family Fagaceae; genus Quercus; species Quercus dentata. Next base: position 75,684,081 of record CP116448.1, read on the forward strand.
ACATATGTCAAGCTTAATGAATGATATGATTTTTTCTTTGAACCTTATTTTATTGCTTCAACTTTTGTCTTCACTTTGTGAATGAATTTCGACTATGTTACTATATTTCCGATGATAATCCATTATTCGCAGATTTTATGTAATATGGCTAAGTATGAATGAGAGAATAAGACTCTTCCCCCATGACTTTCCGCCCTTTTGAGTGATTAATTTTCCCCAAGCCAGTGGACCGAGGAGCCACGTAGGATCGGAGTTCTGTTTAACACTTAGATAAAACTGCATAGCGGTTAATTTCTCCCAAGCCCGTGGTCCGAGGAGCCACGCAGAACTTGGGTTCTGTTTAACACTTAGATAAAATGGCACAGTGATTAATTTCCCCCAAGCCTATGGCCCGAGGAGCCACGAGGACTTAGGTTCTGTTTAATGCTTGGATAAAATGCGCGGTGATTAATTTCCCCAAGCCTCGTGGTTTGAGGAGCCACGCAGACTTGGGTTCTGTTTAATACTTGGATAAAATGCACAGTGATTAATTTCCCCCAAGCCTATGGTCCAAGGAGCCACGCAGGACTTGGGTCCTGTTTAATACTTGGATAGAATGCATAGTGATTAATTTCCCTCAAACTTGTGGTTCGAGGAGCCACGTAGGACTTGGGTTCTGTTTAATACTTGGATAAAATGCACAATGATTAATTTCTCCTAAGCCTATGGTCCGAGGAGCCACGCAGGACTTGGGTTCTGTTTAATACTTGAATAAAATGCATAGTGAGTAACACCAATAGTATGAACTTTCATTAATAATAGTACATTTTCAGGTTATTTACATTCCAAGGACGTGGCACTACATGCTCATCCAAATCTTCTAAAAAGTAGGCCCTATGCCGGTCACCGAGGTGATACGATATGGCCCTTCCCAATTTGGTCCTAGCTTTCCCCACGCGAGATTTTTGCAAAGTGCCTAGAACTTTTCTTAATACAGATTCCCGGTGCTAGTGGCCTTAGTTTCACCTTGGCGTCATAACCTTGCTTAAGTTTGTGTTGGTAGTAGGCAAGTTGGACCATTGCTCTTTCCCTTCTTTCCTCGATAAAGTCTAAGCTTTTTCCAAAGACTCATTGTTGACATTAGGATAAAATGTGCTGGTCTTGATGTTGGGAAGTTTTTTTCTAGAAGAATGACGGCCTAGGCTCCATAGGTCATCGAAAAGGGGTTTCCGTCGTCGATCTGCGCGGCGTGGTGCAATACATCCACAGGACATAGGGCAGTTCTTCCACCCATTTCCCCCTTGCGTCATCTAACCTCTTCTTCACCCATTTACTATGACTTTGTTGTGGCTTGACCTACCCATTCCCCTAAGGGTAAGCCCAGGTGTGGAGTATCTATTCGCAATTCCCAACTTGTTGCAGTACCTTCGAAAGCTTTACTATCGAACTGGAGATCGTTGTCCGAGATTAGGGTGTGAGGGACTCCGAACCTGGTGACGATGTTCCTCCAAATAAACTTCTTGGCATCTACGTCTCTAATGTTTGCTAATGGTTCAGCTTTAACCAATTTTGTGAAATAATCAATGCCGACGAGAAGGTATCTCTTGTTCCTCATTACTTTAGGAAATGGTCCTAGGATATCAAGGCCCCACTATGCGAACGGCCAAGGGTGGATAGCGATTGAGGGTCCCGCCCGATTGATGTATATTTGGGGCAAACCTCTAGCATTGGTCGCACTTCTTCACGTATTTGTGCGCTTCTTTTCGCATGCTCGGCAACTAGTAACCTTGGGTTATGGCTCTATGGGACAAGGACTTACCCTCCGTATGGTTGCCACAAATTCCTTCGTGCAATTCCTCTAGGATAAGCTCTATGGCATCGGGTGTACGATAGCAAGTACGGTCCCGAAAATGAGCGCTTATGCAGCTTCAAGTCCTCGGACAGCCGTAACCAAGAAGCCTTTCTTCTAATCTTGTTGGCTTCTCTCTTCTCTTCGGGTAAGACGTCCTCCTTTAAAAAAAAAGATAAAGGGTCCATCCAGCTAGGCCCCACCCCGACGCTATGAACATGCATCAACTTGGCCTTCACCACCGAGGGCCTGTGTAGATCTTCCACGAGTACAACCCAAGGTAGGCATTGAGCCGAGAAGGTGGCTAGCGTGGCAAGAGAATCGGCATGGGTGTTTCCGCTCCCGGATACGTGTATTAGGCTAAAAGAGAGTAAACGCGTTCGCAAGCGCTTAGCTTGGACCAGGTACTCTTGCATTCTTTCATCCCTTGCCTCCAATTCCTCATTTACTTGTCCTACAACAAGTCTTAAGTCCGAGAACATGTTTATGGATTTCCGCCCAATTTCTCGACCATAGACATTCCTTCCAACAGGTCTTATATTCGCCTCGTTATTCGTAAAAAAAGCCCAACCTTAGTGATTTCTCGATGGTAATCCCCTCGGGAAATCAAGACGAGTCCCACCCGCAGCCCCTTTGATTTGCTGCGTCGTCAACATATGCTTTCCAACAAGTGGACCCTTCGAGAGAGGTTGTGCCGACCAATTTCTTGTCCGTGCTTGGTATCCCTCCCCCCTTCTTCTAGTGAAAGGTTCAAGAAACTCGGCTACCAAATCTGCAAGGACTTGGCCTTTCACGGCGTTGCGAGGCATGTACCTAATGCCAAAGGTGCTAAGAATGGTCCCCACTTAGCTATTCTCCTGTGTAATTTGCATTTCGGAGTATAGAACTGAACGGGAGTTGGGTTAAAACAACAATGGTGTGTGCTTGGAAATAGAGGGAGAGCTTTCGCGTGGCTTGTACGATTGCCGGGACGGCCTTTTCCGGGGGGAGGTAATGGTGAGCTTGGCCTTGTGCAACGACTTGCTCACATAATAGACAAAGTCGTTGTATGCCGTTGTCCATCCGGGATCAAGCAGGGGCTCACTGCGTGAGGGGCCACGGCAATGTAGGCGAATAAAACCTTGTCGACTTGAGGACTAGACATGATTGATGGTCGAGGCAGATACTCTTTGAGTGGCTGGAAGGCCAAGGCGCATTCTTGATCCACTCGAACCCTTTCCACTTGTTTAATAAGAGAAAGAAAGGCCTACACCTATTCGCCGAAAGAGAGATAAAACGGTTCAAGGCAGCAATCATGCTTAGGTGAGCTTTTGGACCTCCTAAGGGTTCCGAGGAGGCCGCATGTTGTGAATAGCTCTAATCTGGTGGGGCTAACTTCAATACCTCGTGGGTCACCATATAGCCTAAGAATTTTCCTAATCCCACTCCGAACAAACATTTAGACGCGTTTAGGCACGGTTTGTATTTTCTCAAGACTTCAAAGATATTTGAGGTCCCTCAAATGCTCGGACACTAATTTACTCTTTACCACCATGTCGTCTATATAGACTTCGATGCTCTTATCCATCTGTAGCTCAAATATCCCTGGTCATCATCCTCTAGTAGGTAGACCCGGCGTTTTTCAAGCCAAAAGGCATCACCTTATAGTGGTAGTTTCCAATGGGGGTGACAAAGCCGTCTTTTCGGTCGTCGGCAGCCGTGGGTATTTGATGGTATCCTTGAAAGGCATCTAAGAAGCTCATTCGAGGGTGTTCCACGGTTGAATCCACCAATCGATCTATCCGAGGCATAGGAAAGGGATCCTTAGGGGCGAGGCCTTATTCAGATCCGTGAAGTCCACGCAGATCCACCATTTCCCCGTTCTTCTTCTTCACCACAACCGTATTGGCCAGCCACTCAGGGTAGAAAACTTTAATAGCCCCTACTTTCTTTAGTTTCATCACCTCATCCCTCACCGCATCGCATGCTCTTTCGACGGTCGCCGAGGGGGTTGCTTCTTAGGCGTAACGGTTGGACTAACATTAAGATGATGGCATATGAAATTCGGATCGACCTTAGGGCCTCGTAAGCGTCCCATGCAAACACGCCCACATTTTCTTTGAGAAAATCAATTAACTTTTCCTTCTCTTGAGGTTGTAGTTTCGAGCCAACCTCGAAAGAACCTTCCTGATCGAAGCCCACAAGAACTTTTTCCAAATCCTCACAACTTGCCCGTCCCCCACCACCCAAGGCCGGGGTTGTTAATTGCTATAAGCCATTCTAGGTAGAGGTTGAGGGCTCGGCCCTCGATCGTCAGCGAGAGATGGCACGCCATGCATTGCGGGCCATAGCTTGGTCCCCTATCACTTCTTTAACTCGACCCTCCGACGGGTACTTCACCTTTGGTGTAAGGTTGAGGAGACAACCCTAGGGCATGAAGCCAAGGTCTAGCTACAATGGCGTGTAGGGCGAATATGCGTCCACCACTATGAAGTCCACTCCACTATGTCCGAGCCTTTGTTTTGTATAGGCGCCTAATCCGCCTTTTCGGTAACGGTTTTCCCTTCCGAAACTTACCAAAGGGGAGTCATATGCTGTCGTCTTCATCTCAACTTGACCCTTGTACAGTCGGGTACATTACTTTCCACAAAGACGCCCGATCGACTAACACCCTTTTCACGTCGTATCCCCAATCCCCGAGTGTGATGACTAAAGCATCGTCGTGGGGCTAGATGGTTCCAACTTTATCCTCATCCGA